>OY757548.1:21002483-21047483 GCA_963584105.1 Alviniconcha strummeri
CATCCACGTACCGCCATGGTACCTTTTCTATCCTCTCAG
Organism: Alviniconcha strummeri; assembly: GCA_963584105.1. Classification (NCBI taxonomy): domain Eukaryota; kingdom Metazoa; phylum Mollusca; class Gastropoda; family Provannidae; genus Alviniconcha; species Alviniconcha strummeri. The sequence goes on from OY757548.1 coordinate 21,002,523, forward strand.
AAACCCTTTCCTGTACCTCTCGGATACCAACAAACAAAGGCCTTAAAAATGTGTTCGATAGGTACAAAAAATTTGCAAAATTCGTTTCTGGACTAGCTTCTTTTGTCCCTAATGTCGTCTTATAAAGATGTAGATCCAGGGATCAAATTCAAAAGCAAACGAGACTACGGGCCTCTCTTTTGTCTGTACAAGGAGTTACCACACACTGATACACACACACACACACACACACACACACACACACACACACACACACACACACACACACACACACACACGCACACACACACAGCTTATTAGGGACAGGGAAGCCCAGGACGGCCACCTCGACTTTCACACAGCTCCTTAGCTCTGACCTAACCGCGCAAGGCCTAGCATCGTGACTAACGTAATTGCACTACAGAATCAGTTGTTTACATCTATGATCTCTCTCCCTCTCCCCCACCTCTCTCTCTCTCTCTCTCTCTCTCTCTCTCTCTCTCTCTCATCTCTCTCTCTCTCTCTCTCTCTCTAGTAAAGTAAACATGATGCTTAACGTCAACAGAAACCCTAAGGCCTATAGTAGGAACGGGGAGAAGGGGAGGAGGTGTTATGTGGTGGGGGAAGAGTATATATATATATACAACTATCACTACACTGTCACCACCAGAATGGCTTCTGCATTAGATGGGCAGCGATGAGAGCCATTTTAATCTTTCATTAATTATGAGGACAAAGTTACAAGACAGTGTCCCACAAACCACAGCCTTTTTGAAGAAAAAGGAGAGCCGAAGCAAAATCGAGCCGCGGCCCTTCTGCTATGCCTTACCACTAGGCCAAACCGGGCCTCTCTCTCTGTTCCTTCTCCCGAAACTAGTAAAAGCAGAGTAACGGGTCTGAGGCCCCCTTTGTCAGTGGCGTAACCACGCGCCTGTCAAAACGCCAGTAAGTGCGTGATAAGGGCAGTTCATAAAACTTGGGTCTTGGGTGCCGCTGTTACTTGTGTAACCTCTAAAGCTGTCGGTGTGCTCTCGGCGCACAAAGAGAGTTTTGGGGCCAGAGATGGGACAAGTGCATCACTGTCAAGTGGAACTCGAGTCCAGTTGCGCGAGCTAGGTAGGAACGTGCGCGTGTGGGTTGGCTAGGGTTAGGGGGATGGGGGGGGGGGGGGCACTGGCTGTTTCTTTGTTTATTGTTGCACAGCATTGGTTTCATGCTATTCATAGCCAAAGTCCGAGCGGAACCTTGGGCCAGGACACCCGAGACTTAAGCCCGTTCTTAGTTGGGCGAATGTTTCTTCGCGAACCTAGTTGGAAGTATTCGGCAAAGCTGGCTGGTTCTTAATTGGGCCAACGTTTCTTCGCGAACCTTGTTGGAAGTATTCGTCCAAGCTATATTCGGGGTCCAAAAACTTCGCTCAACATGTTCTGCGAACATTCGCCCTATTCGACGATCATTGCCTCTGATTGGCTGAGAGCAGAGCTCTCCTGTGGATGAAGAAAAAACAAAAATAAAAATGGATGACGGTGTCGCTAGGTTCTTCACTCGCTTCGGAGGGAATTTGTTTATTTGTTGACTTGTGGAAGGCGCAGCCTTGTCTCGGAGACCCAGAATGAGATCATGGTTAGTTGAATTACCCTGTGAGGGATGGATGAAAGTATACTGACTTGACTTGACTTTAGCCTACGTTTTCGATCACGCTGTCCGTCTGCCGCAAGTTCGGGCTGAAGCTTGCATCTCATTACAAGCCATTTGATAATGAAGTAAAGTTTTGACTGTCCGAACCATATTCGGCGAACTAAAAGTTCAATTAAAGCCCGTTCTTAACTGGACGAATGTTTGTTCGCTCGAACATACTTCGGACACTTCGACGAACTATGATTCGTTTCTTATTGAACATTTAGTTCGCCGAATATGGTTCGGACAGTCAGACTTTACTTCATTCTCAACTGGCTTGTAATGAGATGCAAGCTTCGGCCCGAACTTGCGGCAGACGCGCAGCAGACAGCATGATCGAAAATGTAGGCTAAAGTCAAGTCAGTCAAGTCAGTATACTTTAATCATCCCTCACAGGGTAATTCAACTAACTACTATCTCATTCTGGGTTCCTCGAGACAAGGCTGAAGCTTGCATCTCATTACAAGCCATTTGAGAATGAAGTAAAGTTTGGACTGTCCGAACCATATTCGGCGAACTAAATGTTCAATAAGAAACGAATCATAGTTCGTCGAAGTGTCCGAAGTATGTTCGGGCGAACAAACATTCGCCCAGTTAAAAACGGGCTTTACGTACGTGCTTGGGCATTGGTTGCTTCTACAGTCATATTACCTAAACCTTTCCGCGTTGGTGGACAGCTGCGCGGAGATAAGGAGTAACCAATCTGGCAGAGTTTGGGGGAAGGTGCCGGAAAGCGATGCTCGGTGTGTGGGTATCAACATATGTGTGTGTGTGTGTGTGTGTGTGTGTGTGTGTGTGTGTGTGTGTGTGTGTGTGTGTGTGTGTGTGTGTGTGTACACCTTGAGTGGAGGAATGATGTCGAATACCAGTGATTGGAGTGTAAATCCTCACTTTCCCTGCCTGGTAGGTTACTGACGATGCAGACACCGATGCTAGGAGCCCAGCGCTACCAGAGGTTCTCTCTCTCTCTCTCTCTCTCTCTCTCTCCTCTCTCTCTCTTCTCTCTCTCTCTCTATATATATATATATATATATACCAAACTTTCTAACAAAACAAAAAATCAAGAAGTGTGTGTAAGTCCAGTGTGCAATGCAAATAGCAAGGCTGACAGTGGAGTAACCTCCTACTTAAAAATATAAATATTGACGGAGTTTTTGTTGTCGGTAGAACGATTAAAGCTGGTCGCGGTCACAAATGACAATTTGCAAAAGAAGTTAGACCACATTGTCTACGTGACCATTGAGAGTACCTGGGGAAAATAATAATGACGAAAACTTGTTAGGCGTCATAGTATGTCATAAACACCAGTACGCACTATACAATGAAACAGTTTGACACCCCCCCGCCCCCCCCCCAAAAAAAAAAAAGAGAAGAAAACCCAGTCATGTTCAGTCCACGTTTACCTTCAGCCTCATCAAACCATAGCAGTCTTCCATCAAACGTGTTATATCTACAGGGCATCCACAACATATTCTCAAAGCACAAGATTATTCAATACCTACGTAATCATATTTGACACAGCTGACACCTATGGCCTTGTACTCTACCCAAAATACAGAATAAATTCATTTTAATCATTATCTGAAACGGGGATAATAAAACACAACGCAACACGACACGCGAGTGCATTCACCGCACACCGATACACACATCGAAGGAAGAGGAAAGACTGCTGGAAAAGAGTGACAAACCGTGCAACAGAATAAATTTTTCGGTACGTTTTATAACGCGGCGACAAACATGCCGGTTGTGACAAAACGTGCAGGCAGAACTTCGCAATATGACCACGGGGTGACAAAACACCGGAAAAAGGCCAATCTTTAACATTCCTGGCGCCAGTTCGGCTCGGTGGTGCACGAGAGGCATACCGAAAGTGTTCTCGCATTCGTGGCCGTAGTAATCGATAAACTTCTTTTTCCCCGCAGTACATACCTTTATGTTTCGCAAACTGTAAAGTGTGGTAGATTGTGAAAAGAGGATTGTTATAATTGGCTTTTGACGCCCAGTCAGCCATGACGGTTATATTAGGGCAGTTTGTTTCGTTGACTTATTTCAGTTTTCCATCATGGACTGCAAAAAGCGACATAAAAGTGAAAATTGTGGCCAATGATGTCTAAGGTGGAAATCAGTTTGATAATACTGTAACATATCATGACGCGCAGAACCGTAAACAGTGACAATGAACATAAACATGTAATATAAACAGTAAAAAGCAGTAAACGGTACATGCTGTGATCAGCAAAATGTAGCTTGATCAGTGAAGTGTGATATAAACGGCGAAAAGTAATATGAACAACAGGCATAGCCGCTCTAAGACGTGAACTGCTTCATGTACAGCGATCCAGCATTTTCATTGTCTTTATGATTTTGTCCCTTTGGTCTAAGATGAATACAGACAAAGAAAGAAAGAAAATCCTTATCTATCGTTAAAAGAATGTGGACGACAATTTTTAACATCTTTCTCACACCGATCATAAATGCCCATATTTTGTATGGTGGCACATGCCATTTTGCATCTGATCACTTAATTCTTCACATTGCATCTCTTTCTTGGGTGGCCCTCCTTCCTACCCAACTCTTGTTGTTGGTGGTGGTGGCGGTGATGAGACTTACTAAACGCCGAGGTACTGGAGGGAACCCGAACTCAAAGAGGTGGGGGGAAGGGAAACTATACTAACGCAACACTGTCACCATCAGAATGATTCTACATTAACAGCGGTGTAAGCGATCTTCCATTAATTGTGAGGGACAAAGTCACAAGGCAACATTTTATTGACTAACACCGACAACCTCATCCTTTTCCCCTTGACCCTGCATTTATAACCTACACTGTCTATTTGAATGTCCAGTGCTGCTTTACTGCCACAGAAACCACAGGGCTTAATAGGGTCGGGGAGCCCAGGACGGCCACTTCGACTTTCACACAACTCCTGAGCTTTGGAGAGGTGTTACAAGTAAACATGGTGCTTAACGTCCACAGAAACTACAAGGTTTATTAGGGACGGGGAAGGGATGTTAAAGTAAACATCGTACTTAGCATCCACAGAAACTACAAAGTTTATTAGGGACGGGGAAGGGGGTGTTAAAGTAAACATCGTGCTTAGCGTCCACAGCAACTACAAGGTTTATTAGGGACGGGGAAGGGGGTGTTAAAGTAAACATCGTACTTAGCGTCCACAGAAACTACAAGGTTTATTAGGGACGGGGAAGGGGGTGTTAAAGTAAACATCGTACTTAGCGTCCACAGAAACTACAAGGTTTATTAGGGACGGGGAAGGGGGTGTTAAAGTAAACATCGTGCTTAGCGTCCACAGAAGCCACAAAGCTTATTAGAGACTGAAGGGTGTTAACGACATTCTCATGGTAACATTTTCATTTTATATCTCTCGTTTCAGTATGCTGTATTGCTTCTGAGCATTCAGGTTCAGCAAAGCGCCACCGCTCTGCAAGAGAAGAGACGGGAGAAAGCCCTGGCGGTTACGCAAAACGGGATTAGGTGGATAGAGGTCAGTTATCAAAGCGGCAGGCCCTCACCCCTGCAAAACCTCTTGTCATCAAGGTAACAAGTGGATTCCAATAAGGACAGCAGTCTCTGATGTACCACCTGTCAGGCAAATGCACGAGCCGTGGGGAGAGAGAAAAAGGCCAATGTTGTCGCAACTTTCCCTAGCTGAACACTCGGGGGTCACCAGGTATATCTGTGCAACTGTACACTGACAAATTATATTCACCCTAATATGCTTTTTAGCACCTGAGGACATTAAACAAAATGTATGGTATGACACATTTTGTGCATTCCGTAGAGAGAGGATTGTGACCGCGATTTTGATTACCTTGCCACATGGGCAGTCACATGCAAAAATGGCCAATGATTAAATTTTACGCATTAAGCCCACACAGGAAATGCACTAGACAGACTCAGGAAAACCTGGGCAGAAGAGGCGCGCATTCTGTTTACTGCTGTAAGTAGGCCAAGCAGCCAGTGATTTTGTCTAGTTCAACCCCCAAAACACAGTTGTGTCAAGTCCCTTCCGAAGCATGAGTGGAAAAGATAAGTCACATTCAGTCAGTCTCAGTTTTCTGAAGGGGAGTAACTGCTCTGTCTTCTCAAATTTTATTCCTCTGTTTCCTCGGTTTTTGTTTCCCCTCGGGGCACGACACCTTTTCAGTACCTATTGGACACCTTTTTCCTATCTTTGGGGCTGAGCTTGAAAGGTACCTTTCTTGTAACTCCTGTGTACCTACACAGAGGTGCACCTAGTTTTCCTCTTTTCACCTGGACTGACGTTTCGCTCTGCCCTGCTCGGGATAGGCATCGCTGTAACAGGAGACGCAGGATGGAAACCATGGAACGCGGATACACGGTTTGCTCAAAGCACCGGACATAGCTCACCCCAAGAAAGGTAAGTGGATTAGCTCTCCATGTTATTTTTCATCGTTTTTCACGGTTTAATTGTTGTTTAAGTGTCGTTTTGTAGCTTGATAAAGCGGATTACCCCGAAAATTTGCAGGCTGTGTTTTGTCCTAATAAATAGCGTTATTTTGAACCTTGGATGTATTTAAAACAAATCAACAAGAGAACAACAACAGCAAACAAAGATCCGGGGGGTGGGGGGGGGGGCGGGGGGGCAGTGAGCAATAAGAAATAAAAGGAAAGAAAAAAAACGGGAACCAAATGGAAGTAGTTAATTAAACCTAAGCAGCTAAACTGAATAATGCAACATGACAGGGAAGAACAAAACGAACTTTCTAGAAAGAAGCACAAGGGATATAGTCAAACGTAAGATAAGAGAGAGAGAGAGAGAGAGAGAGAGAGAGAGAGAGAGAGAGAGAGAGAGAGAGAGAGAGAGAGAGAGAGAGAGAGAGAGAGAGAGAGAGATGTTTCACGAGGTGTATGAGACTTACCACTGAACCTGGCCAGTGTGTCCCAGAACAAGGGCTGTCGGTCCGCTGCAGCGTGTGGAAAAACCATCGTCACTGTGCTGGCCCTGAAACTGTATGGAAGTAGGAACTCAAGGTCCTCCTGGTGGTGATCTTGCTCGCGTGTCCATATGAAGAATGTGTGACGGTCACACTGACTGTAATGCCACAGTGCCTCTTCCAGCTCATCGAGTGGAATCTCCCCATTTGGTTCAATAACAACTATAGTGATCTCGTGTTTTACACTCCCCTCTGTAACCCGCCGCCATGAAGGTTGATAATGTCCATAACGGCCACTGACCAGTGCAGTGGGGGAGTGTCCAGCAGGATCAGAGACCAGACGCAGTGCTGTGCGTGTCTTCAGTTCCTCGGTCAGCAGCAGGACGAAGTCCTTGCTTGCGTCATAGTACTTGACGCGCACTGATGTACGTACTTCACCACTTGACTCCAACACAGCGCACTTCACGTCTCGACTGATCCCGCGCCGCCGCAGAGCCTGCATTTTCTTAGAACCTGTATAAAAAAAATAAAAATAAAAATAAAAACGGAAGACGACCAGTACTGGTTACCATGTACACAAACAGTTCTTGACCACAACTACTGACCACCCACTGTTCCATCCGTTATTTAATTCAAAGTCAGCATAAAACAAGGCCAGTTATTCATCAGAATTTAGTCTTCACCTCCTCACTGGGGGGGGGGGGGGGGGGGGGGACCACAAAATCGGGCAGTTGGTGTGTGCTACTCACATTTCAAGGTTTAGGGGGTCAGACTTGGTGGGTAAAAGTGGTTGCTGAAATCCCAGAGGGTCACAACTTCTAGGGGACACCACTAAAATCGATGGCACCGGAGACTGTGATATATTTTTATTTACTGGCTCTTGTTTTAAATGACACCCTCTACGGCGAACCACTGTGTGTCACACTGGCCAGTATGGTGACGCACATTGCTAGTTCTGTTTCTGTGTGTCAGGCTCAAATCATACGCGTATGGGTGACGCACGGGTCGGAAGTTGATGTGCGTCAGGCCCGTCTTGGTGTGTCAGGTACGTATTATGATCCTACATAATGATGGTCAGGCCACTAGTGGACAATAGCCAGTTGAAAACGATTCAAATATACAGCCTACCAATTTAAACGCCAGCTGACGAAATAATAAAAGTTCTGAATCATGTCACAAAATTCAGTAAACCATCCTGCACACCGTCTTAAAACTGCTGCATTGTTAAGACAGAGGGTTGAATGGTAGGTGTGAAATGCTGGTAAAGCAGATGATTGAGTGGTAAGTGTGATACGTTGGTAAAGTAGAGGATTGAGTGGTAAGTGTGATACGTTGGTAAAGTAGAGGATTGAGTGGTAAGTGTGATACGTTGGTAAAGTAGAGGACTGAGTGGTAAGTGTGATGCGTTGGTAAGGTAGAGGAGCAAGTGGCTATCCAACACAATAATACAACAATAATTTATTGATCCTTAGAAAGAAAAGTCGACTGTCTACTTTTTTTTGGTTTGTTTTGACAAATACCCAATAATACAAGTCAATAAAAAATAAGCAAGTACTCACAAAATACACTCATTTAATACATCTTAATGAAACAAGCAGATAAAAAAAAGTAAGTATATACACAGTTCCGATCACAACTGTGCCCATGTCGTACAGACAAATGTTGTCACACACTTTAATCAATCTTCAGTAACACACACACACACACACACACACACACACACACACACACACACACACACACACACACACACACACACACACACACACACACACACCACGCATACACCATGCACACTCACACACATAGCGCACACTCGCAGTTACACAACACATAGACTGTTACATATCTATGAGATATATTGTCTTGAAACTGCAGAGTGGGCGGATTCTGTTAATGTAATAATTTAAAGCTTAGTACTGTGTAGCAGTTGTACAAAGTAAGCGGACAGAGTTTTGTCCCATTGGTATATTATGGCATGAGGTAGTGTAACAGTGATTATATGGACCCAACCCATCCCCTACCCCCCACCCCAACCTTTTTTAACGTAAGTAAAAATAAAATAAAAAAATAAACCAATTAACCCTCAGATCACGGTTTCACCTACATCATCGTTCTCAGCGAGCTTTAACGGAAATCGTGTCAAAAAATCACCCCTAACCTTGGACTTGTCCTTTAAGGTTCGGGCCAGGGGCCATTTTTAAAGAGCTAGGAGACTGCAGGTCAGGGGAGTGGAAGCTTGGTTGGGTTTTGTATCGACATGGGGCCAGTCTTAATGTGCTGGGTCACAGCGGGTCACGTGTCAGAAGTAAGGTTAGACTCACGTTTTACACAGCGGGTTCAGCTTTCATCTGACAACTTGCGTGACCCACTCCCCCCAAACACACACTCTCTCTCTCTCTCTCTCTCTCTCTCTCTCTCTCTCTCTCTCTCTCTCTCTCTCTCTCACACACACACACACACACACACACACACACACACACACACACACACACACACACACACACACACACACACACACACACACACACACACACCGCATACACCACACACACACACACAACCCGCGGCTGAAACAAAAAAATTTTTTAGATCACCATAACACAGGAAACAACAGTGGCTGCTTATGCCCTTTCAGAGTAACGAGTTGCTAGCCGGGATTCCAAAACGCAAACATCCACTAGTGAGAATGAAGTACATCTGTCCTGACCCCTTGATGTGCACTTACTTCCGTTTGCTTTCTGTCTCTCCCCTACCCCACTGATACTTCATTGTGTACATCACTGTCAGCATCACTTTGGTATCAGCTTACCCATTTCCTCTGCCATCCAGTATGAATCTGAAGACAGGAAGGGATCGACCGGTGGTTTAGTCACCACAGCACAGGACTGAAACGTCGTGAATTCTGGACGGAACGTCATTTTGCTTGTGGGATCCACATAGTCAGCCATTCCTGAATCCATGACGCAGATGGAGACAATAATGAGATATTATGGCGTAATATATCAGGAGACAGACATGGTGACATTATGACGTAATACATCAGAGGGAGACAGACAATGGTACTTTATGAAGTGATATATCAGAGGGAGACAGACAAGGAGACATGATGACGTAATATATCAGCGGGAGACAGACAAGGAGACACTATGACATGATATATCAGACGTAATGGGTCAGGTAAAATGAATCGTGATGACGTAATGGACTAGACAGACACAGTGGATCATGGCGACGTAATGTATCAGACGGAGACAGACGTTCTTGGAGCAATGACGCAGACTGAGGGACATTATGACGTGAGGGATCGGACGGAGACAGACATTCTTGGTTCAGTGACGGAGACTGAGGAAAACAAAGCGACATTATGACGTGTGGATCAGACGGAGACAGACAAGGTGACATGGCGATGTTAGTTAGTTGGATTGTAACGTCCCGCTACTGAACCGCATTGGGTCACTTCAGGAGGAATCACACTTTCACAATTCTTTTACGCCAGTTCAAAACACAAGTCAGTAAAACACAAGTTTGTCTAATTCACTGACGCAACTTTAAAAAGCAACCATCCGTCTATCAATGCACAGTCAAACACGCTTTGGTACGCCGAAAACCAATGTCCATTCCACTCCTTCGTATCTGTTTCTATTCCGTCGACACTCACAGCAGGAACCTGCTTAAATCATTTGTGACTATAAGCAGGGTGACCTATTTTATTCTGAGGGCCCACACAAGTAACTGCGTTAGCCAAAACAGATTTAAATAGTAGTGATAGGATTAAAAATTTATATATATAAAATGTTATGGAGGGAAAAAAAATAAAAATGAATGGACCGGGAAGCTCAGTTCAGTTCATTTCAAGATGGTATCTATGCCTTCGAAAAAGCCCATAATTATGCGCACCACCCCGTCTCTCACAAGTTTCCCAAACGTAGCCGTTCCAATGTTCGTCTGACTGACAATGGCCCCCTCTCGTCCTTTCAAGGAAAATCGTCTAGCGCTTCCTCTTTCCACCCCTCTCTTCTCCAGGCACAATGAATCGTGATGGCGTGATGTCTTTGGCCTTGTGCCCGCGGGTAGTGTCACAAGCTCCTCAACACTTCAGATCTTCCGGTAAGCAACGGTTGCTCTGTCCGCCGTGCCTATCTGCCCTGTCGTTTCCCTTCACTCCGGGTCATAGTTCAGGAGCTGTGTGAGAGTCGAGGTGGCCGTCTTGGGCTGTCCGTCCTAACGAGCCTTCTGGCTTCCGTGGACGTAAAGTTTTATTGAACCATGCTTCCGCATTGGTCTCAGCTTGTCCCTAATATGTCTGCGACATCCGAGGACATTAAGCATCACTTCATCATCATCATCATCTTCACTCCGGCATGTCCAGAGCAGTACACCCACGGGGAGTTTCCGAAGGTGGATCTCGACCATTGACCGGGCAGATAGAAATTAAGACAATGAAGAATTTTCTGGCAGTGGATGAAGCATGCCTGGCTATATTTGACATATTCCAGGCTTTAAAGACAGCACATTTGATAGATTTGGATTCTCAACAAATGGGATCGTAATTTCTGCGTCCGCAGTCCCCCACTGCGGGTTGACGGTGACGTGACTGAACAGACGAAGACAGACAGTGAGTCACAATGACGTAATGCCGGGACCAAACAGACACAACGAGTTATGATGACGTGATGATGCTGTTGCAGGATTGCTACGTCAACCGAACCACTCGCATTTTAACAGACAACTAACCAGATATCTGGGACCAGAGGCATGTGCAACGCTAACGCCAAAGTTTATTTTAACGAAAACCTGTCGTAAACCTAACCCTAAGTTTAATCGCAACGGTATGATCGCATGGGAACTGTGCTTTTGCTGTGTATCCCCTAAGATGGAGCGACATTTCTGACCACACAACTAACCACACAGTTAATAGTATGTATTCAGTGCAGGTTGTAGCTTAAGAGCAGATATACGACGGTTGTTCACTATGTGTATAATGTTCGCGCTGACGTTTGTAAACTAAATAAGCGACCTAGCTGAAACTTGTATCAGAAGAAACTTTGAATCTTACCCTATTAATTTGCAGAAATACTTTATTGATGTCGTCAGCCATGTGGTTGTTTGACGTGATTAAAAATGTGATGTCATCAACTGAGCCCGAAAAGTATGGACCACCAGTTAAGCAATTTCGTCGAAACTGTTCTAGCGGGAGTGATACAATCAGTACGTCATCAGGCCCAAACCGTTGACACCAGTAAGACCTATCTCATGCTTGCTTAACGCCGGTTCCCACCAAGCCAAGGTCACCATGAAACCCACACTCCGAGCATCGCTTTCCGGCACCCTCCTCCAAACTCTGCCAGATTTAGTTACGCCACTGAAGGGTCACACTTTATCTCCGCGCAGCTGTCCAGCGACGCGGTCAGCGCCCTCCGAAAGGTTCGATGACTGTAGAAGCAACCTAGCGCCAAAGCACGCACGTAAACATGAGATGCATCCACCCCTGGTAAGAAAAAGAGTTCCGTCTCGATTCAAACGATTGTGGTTTTATTTGTGCTGGTGTAAACTTTGTTGGCGGCTATAAACGACACGCCTTGTTTTATCTGAGTTGTTTGTAACAAACTTACTACTGTTTGAGCACCAACAAAAAACAAACAAACAAAAAACTGCTCGTTAGCTAACAGTTTTCTGGACCCTATGGCGTAACTAAATACTGCGGTGGTTGAAGGAAGGATGTCGTAAACTAGTGCTTGGAGTCTGCGTGAAACCTTCCTAAACGCATCCTAACGCCGCAGATATTTGAGAATGCTTTTATAAAAGTGCGACCACCACAGTGAACACAACGGTGCACACGTCATTCTAAAGAATTATATATCATGTCATAGAGAACGCGGTTTGAAGTTTTTATCAATTGGTTTTTGAAATCCAGCACTTTTCGTAACTTCACTTTCGGATGCTGCATAAAACATCCATGGCCGAAAATCTGACGTTCTCAAAAGCTGATTTTTGAAAGGATCGTTCATCAAAGTAAGCGAGGCGTTTTCAAAATGGGCGGCCCAGATACTGCCGACCTGTGTGCTGTTGACTGTGACCCTGCCCCATCATATCTTAGGACGAATCACACTTTCAAGTTATTTTACACCAGTTCAAAACGCCGCCCGTCTATCTATCAGTGCGGGATAAAACATGTCTTGGTACGGCCATACCATTCTTGGGAACTATTTATATTCCGTCGGCACTCACAATGGGAACCTGCTTAAATCGCTTGTGACTATTCTGAGGACCTACACGGGTTACTGCGTTAGCCAAAACACAGTTAAAAAGTAGGGAGAGGAGATGGAGAGAAAAAAGAAAGTGAAGATCCGGGAAGATAGAAATTAAGACAAGGAAGAAATTCCTGGCAGTGGACGAAGAATGCGTGGCTATAGTTTGACTTACTCCAGGCTTTAAAGGGAGAACACCACAACAGAACTGCGTTGACTATCACCGGGTGTGGGAACAGCAGGCTATCAGTACATTGTGTCAAATCCTTTCTTTGTCCTCCTTGTGTTGTATGTCTCTTCATGCGTTAACTGTGTGCGTGCATGACTGACCAGATCTGTTTGAACTGCAACGGTCGGTCAAGCTATACACCATGAGCAACGTGACAGAGACAAACCGTCAGCATCCACTCTTTGACGCTGCTGGCTGGGACCTTGAAACAGTCACTGGCAGTGACATACCAAGGGGAAAGCTCAAAAAGGAGCAACCATTTACAACGTCCAGAAACGTTTCTGCTTGGACCACGGGCCGTTTTTAATGTGCTAGAGGACGGCATGTCAGGAGATCGAAAGCTTGTCGGGTTTTGTATTGACACGGGGTCATTTTAATCAGCTAGGTCACAGGGGGTCACGGTCTGGAAAGCGAGGGAGAATTGTGGGTCCTTTTTGCAGCTGAAAGCTGATTCACTATTTCTTTTTTCACACAACTACAGCGGCTTCACCTTTCACTGAGGAACTTTCATGAAAGAAATCATCATGCCACAGGAAACTGCAGTGGTTGCTTACGCCTTGCTTTCTCCAGTACTGAGAATGAAGTTTGAATGAAACTTTGAATCTTACCTTATTAATATGCAGAAATAATATATTCATGTCGTCAGCTTTTTTTTTTTTTTTTTGGTTAAAAATGTGATATCATGAACTGAGCCCGAAAATGATAGACCCTCAAGTTGATAAATTTCGTGGAAACTGTTCTAGCGGGAGTGATAAAATCAGTACGTCATCAGACCCAAACCGTTGACACCAGTAAGACCCATCTCCTGCTTAACGCTGGTGCCCACGAAGCCAAGGTCACCGTGAAACCTTCCTAACGCGGAAGATGTTTTGAGAATTTCTTTTAGAATGACCACCAAAGCGAACACAAAGAGATACACACCATTTCTAAGAATTATATATCATATCATTGAGAACACAATTCGAAGTTTTCATCAACTGGTTTTCGAAATCCAGCACTTTTTGTAACAATACTTTGGGACACTGCCTAAAAACAGCCATGGCTGAAAATCTGACGTTGTCAAAAGCTGATTTTAAAAAAAGAGATCTTTTATCAAAGTGGTTGATCGCTTTTATATAGCTCTGTTCTCCGCTCTCGAGCAGACTCACTTCGCTCGCATGTGATTCTACATGAGTGACTAGCTTTTTATAGCGCGTTTTTTTGAATATCCACGGAAGTGATGTACTTACAGCGCTAACATGGCTGGTGCCACGTGAAACTGCTGCCGTCTCGGCGCGTTCTGTGTACACCATACAGCCATGCACCATGTCACTTCATGCAAAGCCACATACGTAAGGGGCATGTGTGTTTAGCTGTGACCTGCCGCCTGCACTTTTTGCAGAATGACCGGGATCTTTTACGTGCTACTGCGGTAACACGGGGGTGGAACGGATACCGAAATAAGAGTCAGAACAGACGGTTGACCCTGGTGAAAATTCTTCCGCCGCTCCTGCAGGGACTCGAAAAGTGCGAAAAGATCAAAAGCGTTGAAAAGATAATTGCTCGTGTTCAGACAGCTGTAGACAAGACGAAGCTTTGCAGAGACTGCTGAACGTATCATCGTATATTCGGCACTGTCTTTAGAAACAAACACCTCCAGGTAAGGAGGACGTTTCTGAGAGAGTATCGGTAATTCACTGATCGTAATGTGTATTTGAGTGGGCGGTGGGTGACCGGTGCACTGTTTCCTTGTGTGCGTGCGTGTGTGTGTCTGTGTGTGTGTGTGTGTGTGTGGGGGGGGGGGGATGAATATACATAGTTATTGTTTGACTTGATAAATAATGATGATGATGATGTGGGGCTTCATGTCCTCGGGTATCGGGTTGACAGTTGATAAATATTGACCGCTTGCTTTGATATGCATATGAGAGAATACTATACTTAAGGTTCTGTGTGTTGAAATGTGTGTAAGTGTTTTTTGTTGTTGTTGTTGTTGTTGTAAAGCTGCTTGTATAGCGCAGTGATTTTAACTCGGGTTATTAGAAATTATCTATTATTATCATATATGTTGTTTTGTTTTTTCTACCTCCTAGTGTTGTATGTTCAGTGATAACTGTGTGCATGCATGGATGACCATAACAGTATAAACTGCAACGATGGGCCAAGCTCGATATAAGCAGCGTGACCGAGACAACATTCAGCAACAAGTTTTTAAGTACGTTGCTGTGACCTTGAGACAAAGTCACCGAAAGTGATTTTGCGGCAAAAGCTCAAGAACAGCGATTATATCACTGTGTTTAATATTTATCGTATTTAATCTCAAGAAATGTTTAGGTGTGGGCCATGGGCCAGCTTTGATCAGTTAGGCATACAGCAGGTCAGGAGATGGAAAGGCTGTTTCGGCGTTGTATTTACTTGAAGTTATTCGTATTGAGCTAGGACACGGCAGGTCACGACGTCGAAAGCGAGGTTGGTTTGTAGGTCTTGCTCGCAGTTTAAAATTGATTCATCATTTCTTTTTTGACACAGAGGCTTCCGCTTTCATTTAAGAACTTACACAAAGAAAATAATCAATACACCCAAGTATATTGCAGTGGCTGTTTACGCCCTTTCAAAATGACGATTTGCTGAGTTTTCAAAGTGCAACATGTAATACTGACAGTTAATTTAGACGGTCCAGGTCCGTTGATATCTTTGTTTCTTTTCATTTCAGTTAGTAATATTAATAATAAAGATACAAAATAGGTGTGTAGAGTGATTTACAACACACACACACACACACACACACACACACACACACACACACACACACACACACACACACACACACACACACACACACATAGTTAAGTGATAAAGAAAATGAACAGATTGAGGCCGGAGGTTTAAAAGTAGTTTTTGAGCAGATGTTTTATGGAGTCAGTTTCAGATCAAGATCAAGTCAGTCTCTTTATTTGCTTAAACTTTTCAACAATCGTAATAAAAATCAAGTGGACATTAATGATTTATTCACAGTTACTTGTCAATTAGTGTTAATTTCCTCTGAGAACTCAGAAGCACACATGACATAAACTGAAAAGTAAATATCATTGACAAAATGTAAAACCACAATACTACATCAATCACTGTATGAAGACTGCATTTTGTAAATTGCAAAAACGTCTTTTTAAACGCACAATTCATGCATGCAGCTGGTGTGTGGTCGTGGGCATGTGATTATGTGTGTTGTTTTAATTGTTGTACTCTTAATCTGTGGCTGTATTTATTTGTACATAAAAAATTTAAATAAGCAGAACGCCTATATGCCATCTGTGTGTGTATATGTGTGTGGGTGGGTATGTGGGCTTGTAAGTGAGAGAAAAAGATAGATGTATGGGTGTGTCTTAATAGCTGTATTTTAACCTGTGTCTAAATTGACTTGCATATTTTAGTAGTGTGTATGTGATATATATATAATCACAGTAATACTAATAATGTGTGTGTGTGTGTGTGTGTGTGTGTGTGTGTGTGTGTGTGTGTGTGTGTGTGTGTGTGTGTGTGTGTGTGTGTGTGTGATCAATAGTTAATGCACTGGGCCTACACTATTTATTAATATTATTTATTTTTGTTTATTTTGCTTGTGGCCATAATTTGAATTTCCTGCGTTTACATAGGACAAATGAATATTCTCGATTCTTAAAAAGCAGTATATGTATAGATATAAATCGTATAGTGCTGTAATGTACACTGTTGTGATGCAGACCTCTTTAAGCTGGAAGAACTTATGATAATTTGAATTTAAAAAAAAAAAAGTGAGAAACTCAGGCCACATTCCTTACACCAAGTTAGTAAACAGCAGTGGGTGTAATATGAAAAGCTGTGTTCTGAACTACTCCAGGTTTTTTTAGACAGAATAAATAATTAAATGTGTGCTTGTCACTGGAAAGCAAATGTCACCAACACCACTGTCTCACTCCAGCCTTATATTTACAATCTGCCATATAAAGGCGCAAACACACTCAGACTCAGTTGGCATACATGCACCGACAGGAGACTTTGGTCAGGATTTACAAATTAAAAATTACAAAATGAATTAAAGGCACACCGCTGACAATGTTAAGGCTAGGATTTGGCCGCATGTCTGTAGTGTAGAAACAGTAATGATAGCACATAGGCTGGGTGATTTTATTGTGAATCCTCTTTAAATATACACCCCCACCCCAGTTTTTAAAACTATAAAAGCACCAGGATACTGAAAGAATCCTGTCCGAAATCAAGTAAATAAAACAGTATAAAACAAAATTGTGCGGATTATAGTGGCAAACATGCTGTCACTTTTTTGACCAGTTTCACTGAGCGGCGACCACCTAACTTTCCGCAGTTTCTTGTCGGCAGTTATTCTGTGCAACTTTAATTCACGTCCCTTCACTTCCTTTCCTTTGTATTTCAAACAACACATACAGTATCTTTCCCCATGACAGTTATATTTTAGTATTGCGGTTGATGGAAACTAGCTTCGCTCCGGTGACACCCATTAGGCCTAACAAAATAGCTGCCGGAACGTCCCAGTCAACAAACTTCCGCCTTACGCAGGGGCAGAGCACTCTAAACCTTTAGCTGATGTTAATACCAGGGACGACACGCACGCACCCAAACTAAACTCCACGTCAATCACTAATCCCAACGCTTATGTGATAAACATGTTATATCTGCTTAACTCGGCGCGTCTGTAGCGCTTGTGTATTTTGTCATTGTAAATGTTGCTAATAATTGTAAAGTGCCAGGAGCTCATGTGAGGAAGGGCGCAGGTTATTAATGTTACTATTTTTATCGCATAAACAGACAAATAACCCGACACATAGGACCAAACCAAACGCACAGACCCAATCTAAGCTCTAAGTCAGACGCTAACTCCAACGCTTATGTCTCCAACGCTTATGTCTACGCGAACCTAACGTACTCATGACTCCAAGTTTAATCCCAACGCTAACGGCAAAGAAATTGCACTTTTACTGGGTAGCTCAGAATGTTTGGCGCTATATACGACCACACATTATGCGTTAAGTGCAGGTCATACGTTAAAAAACTCGAAGGAATGCCGGTGATGTCTGATTTCTACCCGCCTGTCTGGAATCTCAGTGCTGTAAATTGATTCCTCTTTCCTATCTCCTCTCTGTTTGTTTTTTTGTTTGTTTTTTGCCTTGTCCTCTTACTCTTTCTGTCTTGTCATTTGTCTGGTAATGGTCCATTCTCTTGACTTCACCCAGACATTTTTCAAACATTTTTCGTTAAGGGTGAGGCATTCTTGAAAGGCTCTTGCTGAGCAGCCAGGATATGATAGTAGGTGGTATGTGCACCTTAAGAGTTTCTGAGCGATCGACCGCAGCATGTCGGCTTGGATCTGTTTCTTTCCGAGGAACTTGTACTAAACACTGATGTGCCTCAGTTCTTTCTCCAGTTTTTTTTCTTTTCTTTTTTTCTCCCTTTCTGTAAACAAACGAAATACAGGTGTGTGTGTGTGTGTGTGTGTGTGTGTGTGTGTGTGTGTGTGTGTGTGTGTGTGTGTGTGTGTGTGTGTGTGTGTGTGTGCGTGCGTGCGTGTGTATGTGTGCGTGTGTATGCGTGCGTGCGAGCGTGTGTGCGTGTGCGTGCGTGCGTACGTATATTGCGTGTGCGTTTTAGTGTGCGTGTTTGAGGGTGACAGTTGTTAGGATAGTAGTTATGATTGTTTTGATGTTTCAGTTTTTTTTTCCCTTACAATTCTTGCCATAATGGGCGCTGTGGGAATAGTTTGATTAGTGATTTTTTTTATTGTCATGATTAACAAGGACTATAATTTGTATTGTGAATGATGTGTGGGCGCCGGTGGGTCTCTGTGTATGTGCGTCGATGTGTGTGTGTGTGTGTGTGTGTGTGTGTGTGTGTGTGTGTGTGTGTGTGTGTGTGTGTGTGTGTGTGTGTGTGTGTGTGTGTATGCTTGGATGTAGGTGGGCAATGTGATATGTGTGTGTGTGTGTGTGTGTGCGTGTTTGTGTGTGTCATGTGTGTGTGTGCGTCTGTGTGTGTGTGTGTGTGTGTGTGTGTGTGTGTGTGTGTGTGTGTGTGTGTGTGTGTGTGTGTGTGTGCTTGGATGTAGGTGGGCAATGTGATATTTTTAATGTGGGTGTAGTGGGTGTAGTAGACTGTGTTTTTATGTGTGTGGGCGTTGTTTTGGTTGTGAATGTAGAGGCAGTGGAAGGTAGAAATATTAGTAATGTCTATGCACTTAATTGACATCAGAAGAAATGTTTTATGTTTATGATTTTTTACTACGTTTTACTCTGTTTTACTTGTATACTCTTAGTCTTGCTATGTTGAATAGTCTACTTGTCCTTTTTATTGGTGAATCTGAGTGACCCAAAAGAGAAAATGCATTTATTATAATTTTGTGTTTAAATAACTTTCTTGACCCCTACCCCCACCCCAAAAAATTAACAAACAAAACAACAACAACAACAACAACCACAAACAAAATTGAAAAAAGAAGTTTAAAAAAAATCATTATGAGATATGAAAATTGCGGTGGCTGCTTACGCCCTTTCAGAGAGACGAGTTGCTGGGATTCCGAAAGGCAAACATCCAATAGTGAGAATGAAGTACATCTGTCCTGACCCCATGACATGACCTTACTTCCGTTTCCTTTCTGTCTCTCCCCCTTCCCACTGATACTTCATTGTGTTCATCATTGTCAGCATCACTTTGGTATCAACTTACCCTTTGTCCTCCTGTGGGAAAGTGAATGCAGGAAGGGACTGAACGGTCTTTTAGTCGCCACCTTATCGAAGGACTGTGACATCGTGGTTTTTGGACCTGACGTCATTTTCCTTGTGGGATCCTCATCGTCAGCCATTCCTGAATCAGTGACGCAGATGAAGACAGTAATGAGATATTATGACGTGATATATCAGAGGGAGACAGACAAGTAGACATTGTGACGTAATACAGACAAGTAGACATTGTGACGTAATACATCAGAGGGAGACTGACAAGTGGACATTGTGACGTAATATATCACAGGGAGACCGACAAGGAGACATTATGACGTAATGATTATATCAGAGGGAGACAGACAAGGAAGCATTATGGCGTAATATATCAGAGGGAGCCAGGCAAGGAGACACTATGAAGTAATATCTCAGAGGGAGACAGACAAGGAGACATTGTGACGTAATAGATCAGAAGGAGACAGACAAGGAGACACTATGACATGATGGTTCAGAAGTAAATAGTGGGTCAGACACAATGAATCATGATGGCGGAGACAGACATTCTTGGATCGGTGACGCAGACTGAGGAAAACAAAGCGACATTATGACGTGAGGGATCAGACGGAGACAGACAAGGAGACAGAGCGATGTTGATTAGTTAGCTATTTCTTGGATTGTAACGTCCCGCCACTGAGCCGCATTGGGTCACTTCAGGAGGAACCACACTTTCACAGTTCTTTTACGCCAGTTCAAAACACAAATCGGCAATGTCCACTTTTAACCCCATCGGTAAGCTATCCTCAAATGGTTTGAGGATGCGTGTGTGCGTGTGCCTGTGCACTGACATAGTACGGAATGAACTGATATGTGGATATACCAACGTAGCGCATACTTCAAGTTCATTCCGTCCACACACACACACACACACACACACACACACACACACACACACACACACACACACACACACCTCGAAAAAGCCTATATGCGCTCCACTCCGTATCTCAGAAGTTTCCCCAACGTCGCCATTGAAACAGTTCCAATGTTCGTCTGATTGACGATGGCCCTCTCTCGTTCTTTCAAGGAAGATCGTCTAGCGCTTCCTCTTTCCACGCCTCTCTTCTCCAGGCGATCGATGGTGTGATGTCCTAGGCTTTGTGCCAACAGGTAGTGTCACAAGCTCCTCAACACTTCAGATCTTCCGGTAAGCAAGCCACTTGTGAGGGTTGCTTTTTCCGCCGTGTCTGTCTGCTCGGTCATTTCCCTTTAATCCGGCAAGTCCAGGGCAGTAAACCCACGGGGAGTTTTCGAAGGTGAATGTCGACCATTGACAGGGAAGACAGAAATTAAGACAAGGAAGACATTGGTGGCAGTGGATGAAACATAAGTGGCTATATTTGACATATTCCAGGCTTTAAAGACAGCACATTTGTCACGTTTGGATTTTCAACAGAGGGGATCTTAATTTCTGCGTCCGCAGTCCCCCACTGCGGGTTGATGGTGACGTTGCTGAACAGACGGAGACAGATAGTGAGTAATAATGACGTAATGCCGGGACCGGACAGACACAACTTGTTATGATGACGTGATGATGCTGTTGCAGGATGCAACGTCAGCCGAACCACTCGCATTTAAACAGACAGCTAACCAGATACCTACCTGTACCAGAGGCATGTCTAACTCTAACCCCAAGGTTTACTTTTTAAGGAAAACGTGTCCTAAACCTAATCCTAAGTTTAATCTCAACGCTATGATCGAAAAGGAACTGCGCTTTTGCAGTGTAGCCCTAAAGATGGAGCGACAATTACGACCACACAATTAACCTCACAGTGAATATTATGCATTCAGTGCAGGTTGTAGCTTAAGAGCAGATATACGACGGCTGTTCATGATGTATGTAATGTTCGCGCTGACGTTTGGAAACTAAATAAGCTAACTAGCTGAAACTTGTATCTGAAGAAACTTTGAATCTTACCGTAGTAATCTGAAAAATACTTTATTGATGTCGTCAGCCATGTGGTTGTTTGACGTGGTTAAAAATGTGATGTTATCAACTGAGCCCCAAAAATATGAACCACCAGTTGAGCGATTTCGTGGAAACTGTTCTAGCAGGAGTGATACAATCAGTACGTCATCAGGCCCAAACCGTTGATACCAGTTAGACCCATCGCCTGCTTGCTTAAGGCCGGTGCCCACCAAGCCAAGGTCACAGTGAAACCTTCCTAACGCCACAGATATTTGAGAATGCTTTTATAAAAGAGTGACCACCACAGCGAACACAACGGTGCACACGTCATTCTAAAGAATTATATATCTTGTCATAGAGAACGCGGTTTGAAGTTTTTATCAATTGGTTTTTGAAATCCAGCACTTTTTGTAACATCACTTTCGGATGCTGCATAAAACATCCATGGCCGAAAATCTGACGTTCTCAAAAGCTGATTTTTGAAAGGATCGTTCATCAAAGTAAGCGAGGCGTTTGCAAAATGGGCGGCCCAGATACTGCCGACCTGTGTGCTGTTGACCTTGACCATGCCCCATCAAACTGAAGCTTAGGACGAATCACACCTTCAAAGTTATTTTACACCAGTTCAAACACCACCGGTCTATCTATCAGTGCGGGATAAAACATGTCTTGGTACGGCCATACCATTCTTGGGAACTATTTATATTCCGTAAGCACTCACAACGGGAACCTGCTTAAATCGCTTGTGACTATGAGCAGAGTGACCTGTTTCATTCTGAGGACCCACACGGGTTACTGCGTTAGCCAAAACACAGTTAAACAGTAGGGAGAGGAGATGGAGAGAAAAAAGAAAGTGAAGATCCGGGAAGATAGAAACTAAGACAAGTAAGACATTCCTGACAGTGGATGAAGCATGCGTGGCTTTAGTTTGACCTACTCCAGGTTTTAAAGGGAGAACACCACAACAGAACTGCGTTGACTATCACGGGGTGTGGGAACAGCAGGGTATCAGTACATTGTGTCAAATCCTTTCTTCGTCCTTGTGTTTATGTCTCTTTATGTATTAACTGTGTGCGTGCATGACTGCATGACCAGATCTGTTTGAACTGCAACGGCATGTCAGGAGATCGAAAGCTTGTCGGGTTTTGTATTGACACGCGGTCATTTTTAATCAGCTCGGTCACAGGGGGTCACGGTGTGGAAAGAAAGGGTGAATTGTGGGTCTCTTTTGCAGCTGAAAGTTGATTCACTATTTCTTTTTTCACACAACTTCAGCTTTCATTGAAGAGCTTTCATGAAAGAAATCATCATGCCACAGGAAACTGCAGTGGCTGCTTACGCCCTGCTTTCTCCAATACTGAGGATGAAGTCTGAATGAAACTTTGAATTTTACCTTATTAATATGCAGAAATAATATATTGATGTGATATCATCAACTGAGACCGAAAATGATGGACCATTTGTTGGTCAATTTCGTGGAAACTGTTCTAACGGGAGTGATAAAATCAGTACGTCATCAGGCCCAAACCGTTGACACCAGTCGCATGTGCCCACGAAGTCAAGGTCACCGTGAAACCTTCCTAAAGCGGAAGGTGTTTTGAGAATTTCTTTTGGAATGACCACCAAAGCGAACACAAAGATACACACATCATTTTAAGAATTATATATCATGTCGCTGAGAGCACAAGTTTTTATCAACTGGTTTTGGAATCCAGCACTTTTTGTAACATCACTTTGTGACACTGCCTAAAAAACAGCCATGGCTAAAAGTCTGACGTTCTTAAAAGATGATTTCTGAAAAGGTCGTTTATCAAAGTAAGCGAGACGCTTGGAAAATGGGCGGCCCAGATCCTGCCGACCTGTGTGCTGTTGTCCCTGACTCTGCCCCACCAAAGGCACTGTGTTCCTTTGGACTCCATCGCCTAGGCCGAGAGGAAAGTCCCGGCGTCAGGGCAGCGCAGTCCGGGACCTCCATAGTAAACTGCCCAGGTATAGTGCGCCAGTACACCACAACTGATCAACCAAAGTCCTGTGGCGACGGGCCAGTGGTAACAGCGGCAGGCGCAGGATGGCGCTGGGAGCCGCTAGCTACAGACCTGCACTCAGGCGCTAGCCACAGACCTGCAATCAGGCGTTAGCCACAGACCTGCATCCAGGCGCTAGCCACAGCCCTGCAATCAGGCGCTAGCCACAGACCTGCATCCAGGCGCTAGCCACAGACCTGCATCCAGGCGCTAGCCACAGACCTGCAATCAGGCGCTAGCCACAGACCTGCATCCAGGCGCTAGCCACAGACCTGCACTCAGGCGGCCAGGGCGTGTCGGTCGCTCTTCCGTCTACCGGGGCAAAGGCGGAGCTCGGTTGCCACCTTGTTGTCGGAGCAGCCCTCTCTAGGGACAGCACGGCTCCCCCCACACGGGGACGGGTCTAGAACAGGTGGCCCAGACAAAGCTGGCCCCGTCTAACCCTGTCAGCATACCGCAGCTGGCTGGGCATCCAATCACGCGGTCCAGGACATCATTACAAGACAGTACGTAAACCTGCCATGCAGTTTGGAGCAAGGGACGTGGGGACACTCATGGACACCATATACAGCAACAGGCCAGAGCCAATGACAGCCATCGTCGCCCACGAACTGTCGAGATATAACATTGACATCGCGGCACTCAGCGAGACACGCCTCGCAGGAAGCGGAGACCTAGCGGAGGTCGGTGCCGGCTACACTTTCTTCTGGAGTGGCAAGGCAGCCGATGAACCCAGGGAGGCCGATGTTGGCTTCGCCATCCGCACAGTTCTCATCCCCAAGCTTGAAACCCTTCCAAAAGGGATCAACGACAGGCTGATGACCACGCGCATGCGCATCCCACTGGCATGCAACGCCCACCTCACCCTCATCAGCGCATACGTCCCGACGACGACCTACCCAGAGGAGGATAAGGAGCAATTCTACCAAGTCCTCAGAGACACACTCCACTCTGTGCCAGGAAATGACAAGCTGCTCCTGATGGACGACTTCAATGCACGCACTGGCAGGAACTCGGGAGCATGGCCCACCGTCATGGGTCCCCATGGCCTGGGGCAAGAAAATGCAAACGGGCTTCTGCTGCTGACTCTTCGTTAGAGGAGGGACTCACCATCACCAACACCCTCTTCAAGCAACCAGAAATCCACCGGGTCACCTGGATGCACCCACGCTCTAAGCACTGGCACCTCATAGACTACGTCATCACAAGGCGCCGTGACATAAGGCACATCCTCTTCACACGGGCCATGAGAGGGGCGACTGCTGGACCGACCATGTGCTGCCTCGGTGCAGAGCAGCTTTTTCAGCCGGCACGTAAGCACTGCCGTCAAGCCAGCAGCGTGAAGAAGAAGCTCGACGTGAAAAAGCTCAGCGAACCTCAAATGTAAGATGCCCTCAAGGATGCCCTGGCTAGCAACCTGCCTGCCGATCCTCAGGCACACGATGATCTTGAGGCTGCCTGGTCATCATTCAGAGATGCAGTCTACAACACTGCTGAGTCTGTGCTTGGTCACCCCACAAAGAAGCATCAGGACTGGTTCGACGATAACAACCAGGAGATTCTGGGCCTTCTGGCAGAGAAGAGAGCAGCTCACGCAGCGTGACTCAGTGACAACGATTGCACTGCAAAGCACGACCGCTTCAAGAAAGTGAGGACCGAAGCTCAGTCTAAGACAAGACAGATGGAAGATGCCTGGTGGGCGGCTAAAGCAGAGGACCTTCAGGGATACGCTGACCAACACTCCACCGGGCTGTTCTTCTCGGGCCTCAGAGCCGTCTACGGACCACCCACCAGTGCCATGACACCTATCCGAGCATCAGGTGCCACACTTCCGACGGAGAAATCCCACATCCTGGAGCGATGGACAGCACACGTCAACCAGCTTTCGAACAGGTCCTCCAGTGTCGAAGACCAGACAGTTGAGGATATGCCTCAGCGTCCCTTGATTCACACCCTCGGTGGCCCGCCAACAAAATCAGAGACCGTCAAGGCTATCGGGAAGTTGCAGACTGGCAAGGCCCCTGGCCCAGATGGAATACCACCCGAAATCTTCAAGGCTGGGGGGTGAGGTATTTACTGAGCAGCTTGTCAGTCTGTTTCAGCTCTTCTGGGAGAGAGGGGATGTTCCCAGAGAACCCAAGGACGCCAACATCGTTCACCTGCAACGACAGCGGCATCACACTCCTCAGCATTGCTGGCTAGCTCCTGCACCGCATCCTCCTGAACAGAATCACCAAACACCTTGACAGAGTTGTCTTTGAAAGTCAGTGTGGGTTCAGGCACAACAGAGGAACAGTGGACATGATATTTGCCGTCCGCCAGCTACAAGAGAAATGCCTGGAGCAGCGCCAAGACCTGTACCTCTTGTTCATAGACCTGACTAAGGCCTTCGACACCGTCAGCAGACCTGGTGTCTGGTCCATCCTGTCGAAACTCGGCTGCCTGCGGTTCCTACATGACGGCCAGAGTCATAGAGAACGGCAACGTGTCTGACCCATTTCCAGTCACAAACGGGCAGACAAAGCGCTACAAAGACTCCCTCAACAACTCTGTGCGCACCTGTGACATCCATGTTAAAGGCTGGGAGCATCTTGCGGCAGATCGCAGCGCTTGGAGGCTGGCAACTCACAATGGAGCCCAAGCCTTCGAGGAAAGGCGACTGTCACCGCTAGACATCAAAGAGAGGAAGGCCAACCCAGCTAGACATCAAACGCCAAGCCAGAAAAGAGCGGAAGGCCAAGCCAGGAAAGAGCGGAAGGCCAAGCCAGGAAAGAGAGGAAGGCCAAGCCAAGAAAGAGCGGAAGGCCAAGCCAGGAAAGAGCCGGAGGCCAACACAGCTGCTGCCGTTGTCTACCCGGTGTGTGGACGCATCTGCGCATGGGAGTTTGGTCTGCGGTCACACCAGAGGCGCCACTGACGTCGTCGTCGCTTTGAGACGGACAACTATGATGATGATGGTGTTCTGACGGCCTAGCAGATGGGCACTGCGGACGCAGAAATGTACACCCCCTCCGCTATGACCTCAGCGTTATCAAATGTTCTCTCTTTTAAGAGACCATGTACCGTTGGGTGATTTTATGAACCTTACTTATATTTACTCGCACGCCAGGCAACTTTTATCGTAGGCGATTCAGGTCTGTTGTTGTGTCTCTCGTTATGTTTGATGTTTTACAGCCTTGCATTCTTAGCCTGCTGTTTTGAGTTATACAGGCCCAACTACTACCTTCAAAGTTCATTCAACTTCATTTTCTTAACCATCTCTCCACTTTCCCTGCAGTGGGGAAAAAAACAGGTGCCCTCTGCTGAGAAACCAGCACTAACAACGGTTCTCTCTCTTTTTAGAGACGATGTACCTTCGGTGGATTCTATATGCTTTATACTGTGCGCATGCCAGGTGGGAGTTTCCCTACCCGGTTCGTGTCTCCGGTACTGTATTCGCTGTTATGCGTGTGACGTCTGTCGGACAAGGTGAAACTGACACACTGGTAAAGTAAACGGGAAAACTGACACAATGGCAAAGTAAAGAGACAAGCTGTAACTGACGCAATGGCAAAGTAAAGAGACAAGCTGTAAAGGACACAACGGAAAAGTAAAGAGACAAGCTGTAACTGACACAGTAGTAAGGCAGAAGGGACGAGCTGTAACTGACACAATAGTAAGGTAGAAGGGACATGCTGTAACTAACACAACGGTAAGGTAGAAAGGACATGCTGTAACTGACACAACGGTAAGGTAGAAAAGACAAGCTGTAACTGACACAACAGTAATGTAGAAGGGACAAGCTGTAACTGACACAAAGGTAAGGTAGAAGGGACAAGCCGGAAGATGTAGCAGACCTACTGACAGATTGTTGTGTGAAACGTAACAGGCCTACTGACAGGTTGTTATGTGAAACGTAGCAGGCCTACCGACAGGTTGTGTGAAATGTTGCAGGCCTACCGACCGGTTGTTGTGTGAAACGTAGCAGGCCTACCGACAGGTTGTTGTGTGAAACGTAGCAGGCCTACCGACATGTTGTTGTGTGAAACGTAACAGGCCTACCAGCACGCTGTGATAAGACCACAAGAGAAACGTTGGGTTTCAAGGCGGAGATAACCCAAAGTAGGTCAGTAATACACTACACACTTCCCCCGTATCTAATATACTGCATTTGTGTTTTTATCTTATCTTTCTGTCCACGCCACCTTTTTCCGATATTACTTTGTAGGACACTGCAGCCCCCCCACCATCCCCCCCCCCCCCCCCCCCCCCCAGCGAAGGTGCAGCATAATCCCCAAGCTGTTCCTGTTTAAAGTATGTAACTGAAGAAGAGGAAGAATATCAATGTGATTGTAACAACGGCTCAGCTAAGAAAGGTGTAACAACTGCTCAGTCAAGAAAGGTGTAACAACTGCTCATCCAAGAAAGGAAACGCTTCATTCTTACCTGTGAAGTAACGGCAGTGCCAGATAGGACTGTCTCTGACAGTGAAGCTATACCTGTGAAGTAACGGCAGTGCCAGGTAGGGCTGTCTCTGACAGTGAAGCTATACCTGTGAAGTAACATCAGTGCCAGGTAGGACTGTCTCTGACAGTGAAGCTATACCTGTGAAGTAACGGCAGTGCCAGGTAGGACTGTCTCTGACAATAAAGCTATACCTGTGAAGTAAGGGCAGTGCCAGGTAGGACTGTCTCTGACAGTGAAGCTACAACAACAACTTGTCTCTGCTTCGGTCACAGGCAGCGAACCTTGGCTGTCATGGCGGCCGATCTAGTCGTACCCGATCTAGTCATACCGGCTCCAGTTGCGTCAGACTGCGCGGAAAGTACGCGGTGGCCATTTCTACCCCGGTGACCTGAACAAGGGCGATAACTATGTGTAGCTGGCGACGTTTGGCAAGCACAGGCAAGGTTTCAAGATTTCAAGGTTTGATTCAGCTTTTTGCCCCTGGTTACATTCGTGGCGTTGATCAGAGCCTAAAGCCAACAGTAGCGTGTAGTTAGGCACCAGCGTTGCCATTAAGATCAGTGGCCTGGTAGCAGAATACATAGCTTAGTAACAAGTGGTGAGGCACCAGCGTTGTCATTAATATCAATGATGAAGTGATGCTTAATGTCCTCGGATGTCGGCTGAAATATCAGGGACAAGCTGAGACCAATACGTGAGCATGGTTCAATAATTCTTTATGTCCACGGAAGCCAGAAGGCTCGTTAGGATGGACAGTCCAGGACGGCCACCTCGACTCTCGCACAGCTCCTGAACTATGATTAATATCAATGGCTTGGTAGCATAATATGTAGCTTATATATATATCCACCAGCGTTGTAACAACGACCAATAGCCGAGTAGCATAATAAGTAGCTTAGTGATATACAGGCACCGGCGTTGTACTTACGACCAGTGGCTGAGTAACATGTAGTTATATATGCACTAGCGTTGTAAGTAAGACGACAAAATAATAAAATAATAATAAATAATAACAACATTGATAGTTTTTGTGCTAATCAAAGATTTTGTTAGATGGTGAGTGAGGGGCCATATCAAGAAGTGAAGAAATAGAAAGGTAAGTTAGGGAGGGGCCATATCAAGAAGTGAAAAAATAGAAAGGTGAGGGAGGGGCCATATCAAGAAGTGAAGAAATAGAAAGGTAAGTTAGGGAGGGGCCATATCAAGAAGTGAAAAAATTGAAAGGTGAGGGAGGGGCCATATCAAGATGTGATGAAATCACACAAAGGTAGGTGAGGGAGGGGCCATATCAAGACGTTAAGAAATTATAGTAAGGTAGGTGAGGGAGGGGCCATATCAACAGGTGAAGAAATCATAGACATGTAGGTGAGGGAGGAGCCATATCAAGAAGTGAAGAAATCGTAGGCAGGTAGGCGAGGAGGGGCCATATCCTGACGTGAAGAAATCACAGACAGGTAGGTGAGGCAGGGGCCATATCAACAGGTGAAGAAATCATAGAAAGGTAGGCGAAGTAACGGCAGTGCCAGGTAAGACTGTCTCTGACAGTGAAGCTTCAACAATAACTTGTCTCTGCTTCGGTCACAGGCAGCGAACTTTGGCTGTCATGGCGGCCGATCCAGTCATACTCGACCTAATCATACCCGATCTAATCTTACTCGATCGAATTGCGTGACACTGCGTGGAAAGTACGCGGTGCCTATTTATAGCCCAGTCATCATCACCTGGAAGGTGTGTATAACCAGGTGTAGCTGGCGACGTTAGGATGGGCAAGCACAGACAGCGTGGCGCTGAACAAAGCCTAAAATCAACAGCAGCGTGTAGATAGGCACCGGCGTTGTCATCACGATCAATGGCTTGGTAGCATGATATGTAGCTTAGTAACATGTTGCAACAACGACCGATAACTATATATAAAACGTAGTATATATAGGCACCGGAGTTGTAATAACGACCAGTAGCCGAGTAGCATAATATGTAGCTTAGTAACATGTAGTTATATACAGGCACCGGCGTTGTACTTACGACCAGTGGCTGAGTAACATGTAGTTACATAGGCACCAGTATTGTCAGTAACACAACCAAATAATCAAACAATAAAGAATAACGACAACTATGATATTTTTGTGTGTGCCAAACATGGCGCCCAAAGATCTTTCAGAAATCATAGACAGGTAGGTGAGGTCATAGACAGGTAGGTGAGGGAGGGACCATATCAAGAAGTAAAGAAATCAACGACAGGTAGGTGAGGGAGGGACCATATCAAGACGTGAAGAAATCATAGACAGGTAGGTGAGGGAGGGGCCATATCAACAGGCGAAGAAATCATAGACAGGTAGGTGAGGGAGGGGCCATATCAAGACATAAAGAAATCATAGACATGTAGGTGAGGGAGGGGCCATATCAAGACGTGAAGAAATCAGACAGGTAGGTGAGGGAGGGGCCATATCAAGAAGTAAAGAAATCATAGACAGGTAGGTGAGGGAGGGGCCATATCAAGACGTGAAGCAATCAAATTAAGTACAGCAGCTGCTGTGCCAAAGGTTCGCTTAGTTTCCACTTACACATTTCAGACGCTTACAACATCATAACAAATTATGAAATACAGTTTCACTTCCTTACACGCTGTTCAGTCATAGGAGAGCTTATAAGGGTTTTTTCTCCGAGTTTCATGCTTTTAGATACATTTTTGTTGTGCGTTTTGTTGTTGTAATTACTAATAAATGCAGCACTCTTGGTCTGAAGTTGGTTTACTTTGAGGTCTGTCGGGAAGAAGCTTTATTGACCGGGTGGCCTATTTATCCACGCGGAGTTTTTCCCGCTTACCTTTGCTTACCGCTTACCTTTGCCAGTTGTACGTATTACTTGCTGCTCTTGTCAACTCAGAGGTGTAAGGTGTTTTTCCTTGTTTGTTGTTGTGGTTGCTTTTTTCCCCACATGTTTTCTGTATGTCAGCATTCTGCCAAAGTGGATCACAAGGTACCTCAGATGACTTGGTCGTTCGACCACTGCTCCAGCCCCTACAGAAAACATGTGGAAACAACAGCACTGAAGTGCAAGAAAGGTCTGTCAGTCCTGAAGGCTATGGCTGCAAAGGGTATTGAACAATGCCACCTCTTCCTACTGTATCAAAGTGTGGTGGTCAGTGTCATTGACTACGGACCAGGCCTCACAACAATGGCACAGACAAATCTGCTAAACCACACACGAGAGCTTTCTTTCTTCTTCTCTCCCCCCTCCCCCCCCCCCCCCCCCCACCCCCGACTGGTCATCACTTTTTTCTTTTTTCTCCAGCGGTGCAGTCATATCACAGGACGTTGTGATGACTGACCATGTAAGTCTGTAAAACATATGCACTGATTCTTCACGCTTCATCGCCCAACCATGCAGTGGTATAATTATAGGTAGGAGTGAATCACGGAGCTGATACCACCGGGTGGCAAAGCCGTGGCTTAGCTGACCATGCAGTTGCTAGCTAGTTTCAAGTAACATCGTGAAGTCAGCAGGCTCTTTGCCAAGTATACAAACAGGAAGGACACGTCAAAGGTATCCATCAAAGTGATCGTCCACAGAGTCAGTGATTTGACAACTCATTCTCACCTGTCTCAAATCGCCGTGTGACTTGCTGTGATAAGAACATGAAAGGCACAATGTTTTCTAGTGACTGTTCGTATTTTTTTATTTTTGTGTTTTGTTATTGTTGTTTGTTTGTTTCTTTTTTATTTCCTCTTGTTTTTTGTTTTTATTGTTATTTTTTGTTACGTCTCATTTATTGATAGCGAAGTGAAATTGTTCGTCCGCCATACATTGTGTCTTTTTCCAACTGCATGAGCTCATCGCCTATAATATATGTTGATGAGCACATAATGACTTTTTGTATGTTTATTTCATCTCGAATAAATTTGTGTTTAAACCAAAGGCACAATGCTCCTGACCTCTTAAAGCTGCCTGACCCTTTGACCTGGGTCATGATACTCATCCATGACGACAGGAAGCGAGCCACACGACCTGACCACACCGGCTGACAGATGATTAACCCGCTGGGACGGTCTGCCGGTGAACTGGGGTGTCTCGTGTCGCTGACTGTGACTGTGACGTGTTTTGTTTGCCTGTTGCGAGGAGACGGTTCCAAGCAGTGTGTTGGTCTGACCCCCCCCCTCCCCCCCATCTCCCACCACTTTTTTATTTTTCTCGGACGGGGAGGTGGTGGTGGAGCGGGGAGGGGGTGGGGGTACTGCCAGGGGGAGAAGGGGTGATATCAGCCACTTGAAATGGCAGCTGTATAGAAGGCGTACTTTTTTTCTTATCAGATCAACAGCAGCCTTTCACCGTGGCTAAAGCGGTGAATCATTCCGCCTTCATGAAGGACACTGGCTGTGACGTGTTTGCTTTGTCTGTTGTCAGGAGACGGGTGCATGCTGTGTCTTGGTCTGAGCGTGCACCTCTGACGCGATATTCCCCCCACCCCACTCCCCCCTCTCTCTCTCCCCCCTCTCTCCCTCTCTCTCCGCCTCTCTCTCTCTCTCTCTCTCTCTCTCTCTCTCTCTCTCTCTCTCTCTCTCTCTCTCTCTCTCCATCCCCCCTCTCTCCCCCGTCTCTCTCTCCCCCTTGCCCCCTCTCCCCCTAGTTCTCTCCCCTTCCCCTTTCCATCTCTCCCCTTCCCCCCTTCCCCTTTCCATCTCTCCCCCTCCCCCCTTTCCCCATCTCTCTTCCTCCTTCAACCCCCTCTCTCCCTCCCCCTCCCTGCCCCCCCCTCTCTCTCCCCCTCCCCCCTCCCACACACTTCCCCTCCCCCCTCCCCCACACTTCCCCTCCCCACCGCCACCCCCCACACTCCCCCCTTTCCTCAAGCGGCTTTTTTTTTCTTTTCTTTTTTCCTGTTTTTGTTTTGTTGGGGTGGTGGGGTGGTGGTGGTCTTACTTTTTCATTCTTTGTTTTCATTCTTTGTTTCACAGTCCGCAGCAGGCACTTGAAATCGCATGACGTACAGAAGCCGTACTTTTATCAGTTCCCATTAGCAGCGGAATTTCACCGTGGGTAAAACGGTCGGTCAGTTAACCTTCATGAAAGACGCGAGTGAAAAACAAAGGTGTTTCTTCTGCCGACATTTTCTTTTTAATCATCCTCTGAAGAGTTTGACTGTGTGGAGAAAACTGGAATCAGTTTATCAGTTTGTTTCTTCGTTGGCTGGTGTGTGTGTGTGTGTGTGTGTGTGTGTGTGTGTGTGTGTGTGTGTGTGTGTGTGTGTGTGTGTATGTGTGTGTGTGTGTGTGTGTGTGTGTGTGTGTGTGTGTGTGTGTGTGTGCGTGTGTTGTCGCTAATGGTATAGCGACAGAAGTGCAGTATACGGAGCATACTACTACTACTACTACTACTACTACTACTATACTGCTGCTGCTGCTGCTGCTGCTGCTGCTACTACTACTACTACTACTACTACTACTACTGATACTGCTACTACTAGTACTACTACTGATAATATTGATAGCAGCAGCAATAGTAGTAGTTGCAGCAGCAGCAATAGTAGTAATAGCAGTAGCAGCAGTAGTAGTAGTAGTAGCAGCAGCAGCAGCAACAGTAGTAGCAGTAGTAGTAGTAGGAATAGTAGAGGTACCCTTGCACAGCGCCTGGCCTACGGTGGAAGAAGAAAGACCGAGTGGCAATCCCAGAAAGAAGGACAAGTGTGAGACAGAACTTCAACAGCTGAGGTACGATAAATATGCAGGTGGGTCTTCCAGCACTGCCAGCTCTGTTCCTCAGTCAAATCGTTGACCAGGTCGAAGGCAGTGAATGATCAGCTCACGTCTTTACTAACAACAACAACAACAATAACAATATACTTTATTCATCCCAGCGGAAAATTAAAGCTGTCGTTCGATCGCACAACCAAGAACATATCTCAATAATTCTAAGTCATGAAACACACGCACATACACGCTCTTAGACACACACCCCTTTCTCTCAATCTGCATACATTAATAGCAAACTCCAAATTACCTGGAATAATGCTTTCTCTGTCAAACCAAAACGTAAAAACTCTAAAATTAAATAAAAATCATTAAGTTCATTACTATGTTACTATGTTATGTTGATACTCGCTGAAGAAACGATGGGTACAATAAAAAGCACTCAAGTAAACATATGCCCACACAAGTGTTCTTAAAATGAGCGAAAGAAAAACAAAATGAATAGTACCTCAGAGCAGAGAGAGATCGAAACATACAGACACATAGTTAGTTTTTGTATTTTTACATCCTTGAACCGCATAAGGTAAGGTCACCTCAAGATGAAACAACCATTTAAAAAGAAAGAAGAAGAAGAAAAAGGGGGGGGGGGGGGGGGGAAGGACACCAGTTCAAAAGAAAAGTCACTAAACCACAAGTCCAAAGCGGGATCAGCGATTATCTAGATTATGTGGATTAGCGGGAAACACAGTCAACAGCAAACGCGGGCAAGTCCAAAACGGTCAATAACAAGCACATCTCAATATTCACATTTCACCTGACAACAACCGACAGGAATATATAAACTTTTCCACGAAGGAACGTCCAGACAGTATATACTGTGTGGATTCGGCGGAGGCGAGAACATCTTTACAATCACAAACACATCTCTGATTCACTGCTACAATACACAGTCTCAAATGTGTTGGAGATGATCTATATTCAAAGGGGCAAACAGACTGACGGATACAGACAGGCAGACAGGTAGGTAGGCAGAGAGACAAACAGGCAAAGAGACAATGCAGGCAGACAGGCAGACAGGTAGGTAGGCAGAGAGACAAACAGGCAAAGAGACAATGCAGCCAGACAGGCAGACAGGTAGGTAGGCAGAGAGACAAACAGGCAAAGAGACAATGCAGGCAGACAGGTAGGTAGGGAGAGAGACAAACAGGCAAAGAGACAGGCAGGCAGACAGGTAGGTAGGCAGAGAGACAAACAGGTAAAGAGACAGGCAGGCAGACAGGTAGGTAGGCAGAGAGATAAACAGGTAAAGAGACAGGCAGGCAGAGAGGTAGGTAGGCAGAGAGACAAACAGGTAAAGAGACAGGCAGGCAGACAGGTAGGTAGGCAGAGAGATAAACAGGTAAAGAGACAGGCAGGCAGACAGGTAGGTAGGCAGAGAGACAAACAGGTAAAGAGACAGGCAGGCAGACAGGTAGGTAGGCAGAGAGATAAACAGGTAAAGAGACAGGCAGACAGACAGGTAGGCAGGCAGAGAGATAAACAGGCAAAGAGGCAGGCAGACAGACAGGCAGACAGGTAGGTAGGCAGAGAGACAAACAGGTAAAGAGACAGGCAGGCAGACAGGTAGGTAGGCAGAGAGACAAACAGGTAAAGAGACAGGCAGGCAGACAGGTAGGTAGGCAGAGAGATAAACAGGTAAAGAGACAGGCAGACAGACAGGTAGGCAGGCAGAGAGATAAACAGGCAAAGAGGCAGGCAGACAGACAGGCAGACAGGTAGGTAGGCAGAGAGACAAACAGGTAAAGAGACAGGCAGGCAGACAGGTAGGTAGGCAGAGAGACAAACAGGTAAAGAGACAGGCAGGCAGACAGGTAGGTAGGCAGAGAGATAAACAGGTAAAGAGACAGGCAGACAGACAGGTAGGCAGGCAGAGAGATAAACAGGCAAAGAGGCAGGCAGACAGACAGGCAGACAGGTAGGTAGGCAGAGAGACAAACAGGTAAAGAGACAGGCAGGCAGACAGGTAGGTTGGCAGAGAGACAAACAAGTAAAGAGACAGGCAGGCAGACAGGTAGGTAGGCAGAGAGATAAACAGGTAAAGAGACAGGCAGGCAGACAGGTAGGTAGGCAGAGAGACAAACAGGTAAAGAGACAGGCAGGCAGACAGGTAGGTAGGCAGAGAGACAAACAAGTAAAGAGACAGGCAGGCAGACAGGTAGGTAGGCAGAGAGATAAACAGGTAAAGAGACAGGCAGGCAGACAGGTAGGTAGGCAGAGAGATAAACAGGTAAAGAGACAGGCAGACAGACAGACAGACAGGTAGGTAGGCAGAGAGATAAACAGGTAAAGAAACAGACAGACAGACAGACAGGTAGGTAGGCAGAGAGACAAACAGGCAAACAGACAGACAGGCAGACAGGCGGACAGAGATGCAGACGGTTGGTGAGACAGACACGCAGAGGGACAGACACAGATAGGCAGATATGTAGAGGGACAGACAGACAGGCGGGCAGACACAGACATACAAGCAGAGGGACAGACACAGATAGACAGACATGCAGAGAGACCGACAGACACAGACAGACATAAATGCAGAGGGACAGACACAGACAGACAGACGGGCAGACACAGAGAGACAAGCAGAGGGACAGACACAGAAAGGCAGACATGCAGAGGGACAGGCAGACAGACACAGACAGACAGGCAGAGGGACAGACAGAGGCACAGGTGGACAGATATGCGGCAGTGAGTCAGACAGGCAGACACAGACAGAGTGACAGACACAAACAGCCAGACAGACATACAGAGCAGAGAGGCGGACAGACAGGCAGAGAGAGAGAGAGAGAGAGAGAGAGAGAGAGAGAGAGAGAGAGAGAGAGAGAGACAGACAGACAGACAGACAGACAGACAGACAGACAGACAGACAGACAGACAGACAATGTGACAGACAGACAGATAGCGTGACACGCAGACAGCGCCATCCCATGAAACCCAGACTCGTATCAAAACGCTCACCTGTAGAGTCGTTTCAAACTTCATCAGTGCCGTGTTCACCTGTACAGTTGTTTTAGAGTTATTCGCAGTGATACTTGACGACAGAACAGAGTCACACAACACGTCTGCAGCCGTCTGAGAACGGGTAAGGAATGATGGACCCACTGTGGCAGTCTGAAGGTGAACTTGGTGTCTCGTGTTTGTTGGCCAGTTGCCAAGAGCAGTCACGTGTCTCCTGTCCTTGTCTACTCATACGCCTCCGACGAGAAAGGACATCGAACAGAAAGGTGCACCGTGAACTGACAGCAGGCACTTGAAACAACATCGTGTACGCAGAAGCTAGCTAGTGCACCGTGTTTTGTGTCAGATCAAATTAGCAGCAGAAATTCACCCATCGCTACTATTCAGTGTATTAGAGTTTCAACTGGTTCGCTACAACATTCACACAATTATTTCATTACACCACACCCACAGGTTCTTCACTACAACATACCCACACTGCAACACACCCACAGGTTGTTCACTGCCACATGCTTACAAGCTGTTCACTACAATACACCCACAGGTTCTTCACTACAACATACCCACTGATTGTTCACTACAACACACCCACAGGTTGTTCACTGCAACACACCCACAGATTGTTCACTACAACATACACACAGGTTGTTCACTGCGGCATACACACAGGTTGTTCACTACGACATACATACAGGTTGTTCACTACAACACACCCACAGGTTGTTCACTACAACACACCCACACGTTGTTCACTACAACACACCAACAGATTGTTCACTGCAACACATCCACACGTTGTTCACTGCAGCATACACACAGGTTGTTCACTACAACACACCCGCAAGTGGTTCACTATACATTACACCCACATATGATTACTGCCAACGCACAAGTTGCTCAGTAGAAGGGGAAAAAATAGTAACACCTGCGGATTTTATTCTGTCCCAACACACACACACACACACACACACACACACACACACACACACACACACACACGTGACGTGAGTTTTACGTCAGCACCCACTAAACTGACTCCTAGTCAATATTTGTCAAAGAATAAATGCATCAATGGACTATAATTCCTCTTGAAGCATGGCTGTCATGGCGGCCGATCTAGTCATACCCGATCTAGTCATACCCGATCTAATCTTACTCGATCGAACTGCGTCACACTGCGTGGAAAGTACACGGTGGCTGTTTATAGCCCAGTTATCTGAACCAGGAAGGTCACAGTTCAGGAGCTGTGTGAGAGTCGAGGTGGCCGACCTGGGCTCTCCGTCCTAACGAGCCTTCTGGTTTCCGTGGTCGTAATTATTACAGCTTTATTGAACCATGCTTCGGCATTGGTCACAGCTTGCCCTAATATGTCAACTGACATCTGAGGACATTAAGCATCACTTCAACATCACCAGGAAGGGGTGTATAACCAGGTGCAGCTGGCGACGTTTGGATCGGCAACACACAGACAGCGTGGCGCTGAATAAAGCCTATAATCAAAGGTATCGTGCGGTTAAAGCGTGGCGCTGAATAAAGCCTATAATCAAAGGTATCGTGCGGTTAAAGCGTGGCGCTGAATAAAGCCTATAATCAAAGGTATCGTGCGGTTAAAGCGTGGCGCTGAATAAAGCCTATAATCAAAGGTATCGTGCGGTTAAAGCGTGGCGCTGAATAAAGCCTATAATCAAAGGTATCGTGCGGTTAAAGCGTGGCGCTGAATAAAGCCTATAATCAAAGGTATCGTGCGGTTAAAGCGTGGCGCTGAATAAAGCCTATAATCAAAGGTATCGTGCGGTTAAAGCTTGGCGCTGAATAAAGCCGATAATCAAAGGCATCGTGCGGTTAAAGCGTGGCGCTGAATAAAGCCTATAATCAAAGGTATCGTGCGGTTAGGCACTGGCGTTGTCATCACGATCAGTGCTGCTTTGTACATATAGCCTAGCAATATGTAGTAGGTAGGACCAGCCTCTCTTTAGCGCTGGGTAACATGGTCGTCGCGAGGCAAATATTGCTCATTTTCAACTTGTCATATCTGCCTTGTTCTGTGCAGTTTGTCAATAAAAACTACTGTCACGCAAAAAACGATCTCTTTACGACCTGTTGATGCCATTATTTTGTGCGTGAATGTATTGTGAGTTTGGAAGAAGTTTTAATGAACACACCAAGCGGTCGGAAACCGAGCGTGGTTCTGATGTCGAGTCAGATGAGCGAGGTCGGAAAACGGTTGCGTTCGGAAAACCGTTGGGAACTTTTACAAGAAAAACGTACAGACATGAAGTTATACTTTTTTGAAAGAGGAATTCCCGTAGATTTATCCATTATAAAATTCGTTAAAATTCTTCGTTTTCGACTGCAGCAAAAATTGAGTCCAAAAAAACGTTCATTTTTACCTTAAATTTACACCAAGAAAGTTTGAATGCACCATATTGAATTTGGTATCACTGGAAAGACGAATTTTCCCTCTTTAAAACGGTGTATCGTTTGATACGGAAGCGAGTTCTTGTAAAAGTTCCTGTGCAACGGAAATTGGAGACCCCATAGATTTTGTTGCCTGCTCGAGTTGCGCGATCGCTAAAGTCTGCGTCTACGCGAGAGGCGCGAAAGATGCTCACCCTGGAGGAACTGGAAAGAAACCGTGGTAAGTTTTTTTTTATTCTAGTGATAACTAAGTAAGTTTCCAACACAACCATAACTGTATTTTTGTGCTGTTTACATCTCTTTGGATGCAATTGAAGCAGATTCGTTGTGGTCTGGTCGTAGTTTGAACAACATTACAGAGTTATCTTCTCATTAGTTCCTCCGAAATGCAAACCGCTGTAAAAGTAGTAATTTCTTTCCCCGTAAATCCGAATTGACAAAAACGTGATGTATGATGTATGTTCTCAACAGTGAATTTTTTTAAAGGAAATTTAGCAAGTGAATGATTTAAAAAATATATATTTGTTGTTCTTGTCAAGGACAATAACTCTGATTTAGCTAGCAGACGATGCAGTAACGACCCATATTTTTTATATATTTTTTATATATAGCAGATCTGCTCATCTAGACAAAACAAAATAAAAGCGAGCCATCAGCCAAAATTAATGTTATATTGAGAGTTTGGAATTGTATTTGCTTCTGAAGAATTTATTTCTTGTTTTTTCCCCTTCTTTCTCTTCTACCTTTTGTGCTCATGGCACACTGGCCAAAAAATTGCATGATTCTTTCAGTCTTTGCATATAATAATGATAATTACAAGGGGGTGGGGGGTGGTAAAAAAAAGAAGAGAGTAATAATGACAAGTTTTTTGGTTTTTGTTTAACACTTTGCAAGCATGATTGACAAGACAAGACTATGGTAACAAGACAGAAGTAACTATAAAGTCAATAAGAAAGACTGAACAAAATGAAAGAAATAATCACACACACACACACACACACACACACACACACACACACACACACACACACACACACACACACACACACACACACACACACACACACACTTCAAGAGCCACATCAAATGTGGGGGTGGTAGGGGGTGGGGAAAATAAAATACTCACAGAGCAATGTTAAATACAGTTTTGAGCATGTAAATTTTTTAATGTCATTGATGTGGGACTCCAATTTTTGTTAGTTTACTTTTCCTTAATAATCCAGGTCTTTTATCTAAACTAAAGTAGGGAAGTTTTTTTGTTTTTAAGTATTGTTAAATAATGGCAAGAGTGACTACAGTCGGGTTTTTGCTTCTGGGATTGTTTCAATAGCTGAGACTGGTAGTAGTAGTCAGATACCTGAAAATTGGTTCTTGTCTGATTCCTTCTGTTTGTACCTTTCTGATTTATTTATTTATCAAGTGATTACTGCATGATTCACACAAAGTCAAGTAAGTGTTATTTACAACTAAACTTCAGAATTGATGATTTAATCGGTGAGTATTAAGTGTATTTAATTGGTGAGTATTAAGTGTTAGTGTGCTGTTTATGTTGAAATAAATCTTTTTTACCTGTTTGTTTATATATTTCTTTGTTAATTATTTCAGAGGATGATCAGTTTCATCATCTTGAGGAGAGAATTGGTCCTAGAAAGTGAGGCAGGACTCAACATCTACCATGAGGCCACACTTGGACTGCAGTTTTTAACTTCTTTTCCTCATTCAAACAAGTCTACATATATCTATAATTTGCCTATATTTCCATATGCTGTGCATTTCCCTTCTCTGATTAATGCTGAATCTGCAGATACCAGAACCATGGCTGTATCTCTTTCCATTGCAGAGTTTGATTTGCTTTAATGCTATTGCCATCAAAGATTCACGGTATATTTGCACCCTTTTTTATCATGGAAACTTGCCTTTGTAGGTAAAATTTAGCTTGCACTTCTTTAGACTTGTGAATTTGTATTGTCTAATTAATGCTGAATCAGTTGATACCAGAATTATGGCTGTACCTCTTTCCATTCCCATGTTATGTTTGATCTTGTCATGGTACCATCAAAGATTGGCGATTGGACAATGTCAGAATTAGTGATTTTTCCATTTTTGGCACTCTGCATCTCCAAAATTTGAGTAAGGATGACTACTGAAAAAATTGTGTTTAGTCTATGTTGTGCAGACACTGTGTAAAACAAGCTGGGTGGATGTGTGACCAATACTTTTTATGCTAGAGTCATACAAACATGGCATTTTGTAAAATGCCTAAAATGATGACTATTTGAAGGGTGATATCTCAAAAAATATTATAGATAAATTAATGAAATTTGGTTTGTGTACTTGCCTTGTGACCCTCTTTAATATCACATATTAATGGAATGCATTGCTTGCTTTTCAAAATTTGGCTGGACCTACCTATATGTAGTTCAATGATCAATGCTGCTTTGTAGCATAATGTGTAGTCTAGTACTATGCAGTTATAGGCACCAGCGTTGTGATCACGATCAATGCTGCTTTGTAGCATAGACCAGTCACATGACTCTGAGCGTGTCCAGCTTATTGAACAGGGCTCAACGCGTCTAGAAATTGATTACAGCCAGGCGCTGCAGCAAACCATCAACATCGCTGGACATGCTGAATTTCAAAACCTGTTACGTGTGGACAGGCATCGCAGCAGTCAGGTCGACCTTCCTACCGGAGATGGACACGGCAAATACAAGGCTCGCTGGCTATGGACCCTCACACTCCACCTATTGTGCCGCTGCAAGAAGACACTTTAGTGCGTGGACAGTACTGTGTGTATATCTATTGTTACGCTCTCGTGGTTACTCGTTTCAAGGTATTGTAAAACGCTTACACACCCCTTGGAATGACGCTTTTGTATATAGCGTGGGGAAGAAGTATTTTCCCAATTTACCCTTTCAAATGTAATAACCTCAAAAATGTGTGGCAGACTTCAAACGGTATGTCGTTATCTGCCTCCCCACCCAAAAACAACAACAAACAAACAAAATATGTGTAGTGTAAAGATGTGTTCTTTTCTTTGTAAAAACAAACAAACAAAGCGGTGTGTGTGTGTGTGTGTGTGTGTGTGTGTGTGTGTGTGTGTGTGTGTGTGTGTGTGTGTGTGTGTGTGTGTGTGTGTGTGTGTGTGTGTGTGTGTGTGTGTTACTGCATTCAACACCAATGACACAGCTTCAGTTACATCTTATTTTATATTTTATTTTCAGCAATAAATATTACAACACCAAGCGACATGGTTGCTGGACATGATTATTACAGCAATAAATATTACAACACCAAGCGACATGCTTGCTGGACATGATTATTACAGCAATAAATATTACAACACCAAGCGACATGGTTGCTGGACATGATTATTACAACAATAAATATTACAACACCAAGCGACATGGTTGCTGGACATGATTATTACAACAATATATATTACAACACCAAGCGACATGGTTGCTGGACATGATTATTACAACAATAAATATTACAACACCAAGCGACATGGTTGCTGGACATGATTATTACAACAATAAATATTACAACACCAAGCGACATGGTTGCTGGACATGATTATTACAACAATAAATATTACAACACCAAGCGACATGGTTGCTGGACATGATTATTACAACAATAAATATTACAACACCAAGCGACATGGTTGCTGGACATGATTATTACAACAATAAATATTACAACACCAAGCGACATGGTTGCTGGACATGATTATTACAACAATAAATATTACAACAGCAGATGACATGTTCACCGACAGGATTCCAATTTTTCTTCTTTCCCTCAAACATAAATAACTGTACATGCACATCGCATCCAACATGTGTTGTACGTCATGTGGTTGTATATCTGTTTGTTTGAACCATACATGTGTTGTACGTCTTGTGGTTGTATATCTGTTTGTTTGAACCATACATGTGTTGTACATCTTGTGGTTGTATATCTGTTTGTTTGAACCATACATATGTTGTACGTCTTGTGGTTGTATATCTGTTTGTTTGAACCATACATATGTTGTACGTCTTGTGGTTGTACATCTGTTTGTTTGAACCATACATGTGTTGTACGTCTTGTGGTTGTATATCTGTTTGTTTGAACCATACATGTGTTGTACGTCTTGTGGTTGTATATCTGTTTGTTTGAACCATACATGTGTTGTACGTCTTGTGGTTGTATATCTGTTTGTTTGAACCATACATGTGTTGTACGTCTTGTGGTTGTATATCTGTTTGTTTGAACCATACATGTGTTGTACGTCTTGTGGTTGTATATCTGTTTGTTTGCCATCCGGACAGGTACGCTTGCAGACATTGATATACGTTGACCACCCACAGGCCCACACAGTCAAAAGTTGGCCGTGAAGTTAATGCTCGGCTTTACATTAATTTCGGTGTCAGACGCGGGATCCGTACTTACAGTTAGGGCTTTAACACCGGAGTAAAGGGGCAGTTTTCTGTCGCCTTGGTTTTTATACACGTCTTACTGCTGCGTGTTGCCCAACGCTGACCAAATGCCCAGACATCACGCCGGACACTGGAGCGGAGGTGAGCGGACTCTCAGCAGAGAGTAGCAGCGGCCCTCAGTCCCAGAGGGAACCCCGGTTCCATCCTGCGGACAGCGGCAGCGAGGTGTCCACAGTGACGGGGAAGACGGAGCTGAGCATCGCTCACCACGCCTAGCGGAGCCCACCCCGGGTCACAGCGTACACTGCCATAGTACAGCCCGCCACACCCTCCCAGCCTAGAGCCCACCCCTGGTCACAGCGTACACTGCCATAGTACAGCCCGCCACACACTCCCAGCCTGGCGGAGCCCACCCCGGGTCACAGCGTACACTGCACTACGGCACAGGCCGCCACATCCTCCCAGTCTGGCTGTCCGGCACCGTCCTTGAAGGACGGATATGTCGTCAACCGGTGCTCGGAGTTTGAGGCCGACAGTGACGCGCTGCTGGCCACACCTGGGGCCGGTTTAATAGAGCCGTTACGATGCCTTTTACGCCGTCCTAAGCGATGGTTGTC
Organism: Alviniconcha strummeri; assembly: GCA_963584105.1. Classification (NCBI taxonomy): domain Eukaryota; kingdom Metazoa; phylum Mollusca; class Gastropoda; family Provannidae; genus Alviniconcha; species Alviniconcha strummeri. The sequence goes on from OY757548.1 coordinate 21,046,880, forward strand.
AACTCTAACATCGCAAAGGCATATTTTTTGCGGCCGGTGAAGCGGTTACAGTGGCTACCGACATCCTAATCACGGACATAGTTTATAACACCTCCACCCCCTCCCCTCCGCCTCTCCACTGCTCCCTCCCCCTCCCCCCCCCCCCCCACGCATACATTGCTCTGCTTAATTATTTTTCTTTTTATTACATTCTTATTATTATTACTATTATCAATGCAAATAACGATTGCTTATGCGGTTTTATGCAACATACTTTTCAGCGTGTGACTGGAGATTCACTTGGTGTCAGTTTGTAGCGGATGTGAAGGAAAATCCTGGGTGGGTGTGTGTGTGGGTGGGGGGGGGGGGGGGAGAGCTGTCGCGGTTAAATATAGACGGCCGTACGCTATCACCGTTGTAACCGACAGCATTTTGTGCATCGTGGCCGCCATGTGGCGGGGCTGTCGAAACTTCGAATCGTGCGCGTAACTCTAACGGCGCAGTGGGTTGGAGGCTTTCCGCTAGCGTTGTTTACAACCGTGTCCGTTTAACCGGCTCCAGTAATGCAACGCATCGCCGAGTGTCTGCCTTCAAGGGCCGTGACAGGGTTAGTCAGTCAGACCGA
>OY757548.1:21049983-21064983 GCA_963584105.1 Alviniconcha strummeri
GTTCGATTCCGCTTCGGCTCTCCTTTCTCTTCAGAAAGGTTGTGGTTTGTGGACACTGCCGTCTTGTGACTTTGACCCTGACAGTTAAGGAAACATTAAAATGGCTCTCATCACTGCCCATCTTAATGCAGGAATCATTCTGGTGGTGACAGTGTAGCGCTAGGTATACAATCTCCCTCTTCCCCCACCTCCGTTCCAGGGGTTCCAGGCGAGATCAAAAGATCAAGAGATCTTAGAGGAGGGAGGTGGAGCTGGACCCTCAACTTTGCCCAGAAGAGATCATGAGTAGGGAGGTGGAGCTGGGCTGAGCAGGTTGGACGTCTTTTGCTTCGAGTTGTCCAAGTTGTTCGTCAACAGCGGTGCAACGGACATTGTCTTAGTGACTCTGTCCAGCACTGCAGTTGAAACAGCAATTGCGCAGTGCACAAGTCGCTGGGCAATGGCGAGGGGACACCGCCTTAACACTTCCATTGTTTTGGCGGCGGTCCACGGTCTCTCCGGTCTTTTTCGGGCGGTTTCCGCGGTCGAGCCTTTCACTCTCTCGCCCCCTTCCCACTCTGTCCCCGTCCCTAATAGGCCACCTCGCCTCTGTGGACGTAAAGCAACACTAAACCAAACCACCTCCGTACCCCTTCCACCCTTCCGCTGTCCCATATGTTTTCTGTGGACGTTAAGTACCAGGTCTACTTTCTTCCCCTCTATACCCCCCTTCTCCCCGTCCCTAATAAGCCTTATGGTTTCTGTGGACGTTAAGCACCCTGTTTACTATTACCCGCCAATAGCCACCCCCTGTAATTGTGACAAGAGCTGATTGCGACACCGAAAGACTCCACCCGGGGTGCCAGCCGGCGTGCGGACCTACGGGGGTATCTTGTGGAGTGTTACGAGTCTCCAGGAGCAGATGAAAGATAGGATCTTGGCTGGCTCGGGTGCTTTCGAAGATAGGATCCTGGTTTGCCCCTGGTAAGTCCAAAAGAGGGGTAGGTATAGGTTAGCCCCTGGTAAGTCCACAGGAGGGGTAGGTATAGGTTAGCCCCTGGTAAGTCCACAGGAGGGGTAGGTAGGTATAACACCACAGCGAGAGACTGAACACTGACTGTGGCGTGCCCGGCACAGTGACCTGCTTGCTGTCAGTTTCCATGGCGGGAGCTGCTCGGCGCTAGCCGCTGTGACCTCTGGCAGAGCTGGTGTCGGGATCAGAGCCCCCCGTGTGGAGATCAGCTACCAGAGCCCTGTGTGTAAGACCTTGTAGAGCGTAGCAGCCCCCAGTATACTGTGTATACAGCGGCAGACCAGTATACTGTGTATACAGCTGCAGACCAGTATACTGTGTATACAGCGGCAGACCAGTATACTGTGTATACAGCGGCAGACCAGTATACTGTGTATACAGCGGCAGACCCGGTGTTGTGAGCGGTCGTCAGAGTAGTGTATGCTATTGTGTCATGCCGAGTGCGCTGAGTGTTTGCTGCCAGTCGCTTTCATTCGCCCGGCGCGTAGCCACAGCGGGAGTTCCTGCTCTGCTGGACTCTCTGATCTACACCGACTGTGCGACTCTCTGATCTCTGATCTATACGGACTGTGCGACTCTCTGATCTATACCGACTGTGCGACTCTCTGATCTACATCGACTGTGCAACTCTCTGACCTACATCGACTGTGCAACTCTGATCTACACAGACTGTGCAGCTCTCTTATCTACACAGACTGTGCAACTCTGATCTACGCCGACTGTGCAACTCTGATCTACACAGACTGTGCAACTCTCTGATCTACGCCGACTGTGCAACTCTGATCTACGTGCAACTGTCTGATCTACACCGACTGTGCAGCTCGCTGATCTACCGACTGTGCAACTCTCTGATCTACACCGACTGTGCAACCATTCAGTGATCCACAGCGAGCAGCTCATCAGTGGTGTACAGTCAGCCAGTCCTGATGAGTGATTTACAATGAGTACGTCACCAGTGATCTACTATGAGCACGTCATCAGTGATTTACAGTGAGTACGTCATCAGTGATCTACTGTGAGCACGTCATCAGTGATTTACAGTGATCGCGTCATCAGTGATCCACTGTGAGCGCGTCACCGGTGATTTTACAGTGAGCAAGCCATCAGTGATCTACTGTGAGCGCGTCATAGTGATTTACAGTGAGCAAGCCATCAGTGATTTACGGTGCGCAAGCCACAAATAATTTACTGTGTGTGTATGTGTGAGTTTGTGTGTGTGTGTGTGTGTGTGTGTGTGTGCGTGTGTGTGTGTGTGTGTGTATGTGTGTGTGTGTGTGTGTGTGTGTGTGTGTGAGAGAGAGAGAGAGAGAGAGAGAGAGAGAGAGAGAGAGAGAGAGAGAGAGAGAGAGAGAGTTTGTGTGTGTGTGTGTGTGTGTGTGTGTGTGTGTGTGTGTGTGTGTAGTGTGTGTGTGTGTGTGTGTGTGTGTGTGTGTGTGTGTGTGTGTGTGTGTGTGTGTGTGTGTGTGTGTGTGTGTGATTTCTAGCTGAACGATTCCAACTTGGCAGCACCTTTGGACGGTTGCCCGGCCTGTTTCTGTTGAACCTGTCGCAGACGGGACAATAGGGCCGCACTGAGCTAACACAGTCAGGCCCACAGCTAGTGGCAGTCTCACATGAGCTGGCGCGCGCGCTCGCATGTGTGTGCATGCATGCGTGTGTGCGTGTGTATGTTTGTGTGTGTTTGATGATGCGTACTTGACGTTGTTTTTATTGATTTCTCTGCTCTCTCTACTTGACCTATCCGCCGCTTTTGACACTATCGACCACTCCATTCTACTCTCCAGACACCATCATAGTTTTGGCTTTTCTGGCACTGCTCTGTCTTGGTTTCAGTCATACCTCTCTGATCGAACTCAGGTTGTATCTGTCAATGGTGCTTCCTCCGCTACTGCGGCCTTAAGCTTCGGTGTCCCCCAGGGGTCAGTGCTTGGTCTGATTCTCTTTGTCCTCTACACCCATCCTATTTCTGAAATTGTGTCCTATCACTCTCTTTCACATCATAGTTTCTCTGATGACAACCAGCTGTCCAAATCTGGCAACATTACTCAACATCCTGAAATTATTCATTCAACTCAGTCTTGTATCTCTGATGTAAAAGCAAGGATGACAAATAATCAACTGCAGTTAAACAATGATGAAACGGAAATGATTCTTATTGCTACAAAGACGGTTGTCAGCTCTGACTCTGTTCCACAGTCCCTAAATCTGGAGGGTTCTGACATCAGATTTGCCAACACAGTTCGCAACCTAGGTGTCTGTCTTGATCCTACTCTCTTTTTCCAACAGCAAATCTCCTCCGTTTGTTGTATCTACTATCTTGAACTTCGTCGGATTAGTGCAGCACGCCATATCTGTCTAAAGATGTCAACAACAAAACTGTTGTGTGCGTTTGTTCTTTCAAGACTAAATTATTGCAACTCACTTTTGGCGGGCTGTCCTAAGTATCTTCTTTCTAAACTCCAAAAAGTACAGAACAATGCTGCAAGACTAATTTTCAGAACAAGCAGATCTGCCCACGTCACTTCTATGCTTCATTAATAATAATAATAATAAAGAGGATTTCTAGAACGCCCATCTACCACACTAGGTGGCAGCACAGGGCGCTTTACATTAACACTAACCACACACACACACACACACACGCACGCACGCACGCACGCACGCACGCACGCACGCACGCACGCACACACACACACACACACACATACACACACACACACACACACACACACACACACACACACACACACACACACACACACACACACACACACACACACTTCATTCTCTTCACTGGCTACCTACTGAAAAGAGGATCGAATACAAATTGTCTTTGCTTTAAGATCATTTCTCATCAGGCTCCCATCTACCTTTCAGAACTTCTTCACCTTTACACTCCCTCCCGCAGCTCCGCTCTCCTACAGACACCCGAGTGTTCAGGATACCATCCTTCCGAACGAAGTTCTCAGGTCTGCGCTCTTTCTCTTACCAGGCTCCAGTTATCTGGAACCAACTCCTTGTTTCTGTCCGACATTCTACCTCTTTCATCTCTTTTAAATCTTCCATGAAAACCGTTCTCTTTTTAAAAGCTTCTCTTCAGTCTCATTGTCCTGATATGCGATCGGTGTGTGTGTATGTGTGTGTGTGTGTGTGTGTGTGTGTGTGTGCGTGCGTGCGTGCGTGCGTGCGTGCGTGTGTGCGTGCGTGTGCGAGTCTGTGTGTGTGCGTGCGCGTGTGTGTGCATTCATGTTGTATGCGTTGAATTTGGACAATATGTATTTGTAAAGAACGTGTAAGCGCTTAGGGCCTGTGCGGGTTAGGCGCTCTAAGTATTCATTATTATTGATGACAACAACAACAACAGCAGTAATAATAATAATGATTATTATTATTATTGATCGCTTTTATATAGCGCTATTCTCCGCTCTCGAGCAGACTTACTGCGCTCGCATGTGATTCTACATTAGTGACTAGCTTTTTAGAGCGCGTTTTTTGAATATCCACCGAAGTGGTGTACTTACAGCGCTGGCATGGCTGGTGCCACATGAAACTGCTGCCATCTCGGCGCGTTCTGTGTACACTATACAACCATGCACCGTGTCACTTCATGCAAAGCCATGTACGTAAGGTGTATGCGTGTTTAGCTGTAACCTGCCATCTGCACTTTTGGCAGAATGACCGGGGTCTTTTACGTGCTACTGCGGTAACACGGGGGTAGAACGGATACCGAAATAAGAGTTAGCACAGAAAATTGACCCTGGAGAAGAAAATTCTCCCGCCGCTCAAGCAAGGATTCGAACCCGCGACCTTTCAGTCACGAGTCCGGCGCTCCAACCACTGAGCTGTCCCCGCTCCCATAATAATAATAATAATAATAATGATCATAATAATAATGATAATAATAATAATAATGATAATAATAATGATAATAATAATGATAATAATAATCATAATAAAAATAATGGTAATAATAATAATAATAATAATAATAATAATAATAATAATAATAATAATAATAAGAATAATGATAATAATAATGATAATAATGATAATAATAATAATAATCATGATAATAATAATAATGTTAATGATGATAATAATAATAATGATGATGATGATGATGATGATGATGATGATGATAATAATAACAATAATGATAATAACAACAACAAACAAGGAGAACTGTACAGCGCGTCGTCTGCCATGAACACGATGGACTTCGCAAGCTACACGTAAAGCTGTTACATGTACAAAAGCAGACCTTGAGATGTAACAGTGGTGACAATATCGCGTCATTGCTGATGCTGTTGACACGACAAAAGCAGACCTTGAGATGTAACAGTGGTGACAATATCGCATCATTGCTGATGCTGTTGACACGACAAAAGCAGACCTTGAGATGTAACAGTGGTGACAATATCGCATCATTGCTGATGCTGTTGACACGACAAAAGCAGACCTTGAGATGTAACAGTGGTGACAATATCGCATCATTGTTGATGCTGTTGACACGACAAAAGAAGACCTTGAGATGTAACAGTGGTGACAATATCGCATCATTGCTGATGCTGTTGACACGACAAAAGCAGATCTTGAGATGTAACAGTGGTGACAATATCGCATCATTGCTGATGCTGTTGACACGACCGGTAGTTTTGTTCTTTTCTTCCCTGTGGAGTCACCACTGTCGTCAGTTTGGGTCATTCTGCTACTGTATGTTAGCCACAGTCGTCAGTTTGGGTCATTCTGCTACTGTATTGTTAGCCACAGTCGTCTGTTTGGGTTATTCTGCTACTGTATTGTTAGCCACAGTCGTCAGTTTGGGTTAATCTGCTACTCTATTGTTAGCCACAGTCCAGCTGACTCCGGCGTTCCCCAAGGTTCCTTTCCGGGACCCATCTTGTTCCTGCGTATTTTTGTGAGTCTACGTTAGTTTCACTTTTTGCAAAGTCCTTGAAAAAGGTCCAAACACATAAAAGGTTCAATAGAACACAGTATACGAAAAAGGGTTTTGCCAAAAAACAAACAATAAAAATAAAAATATAGGCACGTGTTTTGTTTTGTCCCTTTTAAATCAGCGTTCTTTAGATCTTTTTGTATGATTTTGTATAATTATGTAAAAAAAAAAAAAAAAATCCTCGTTTCCTGGAATTCTGTCCCCAGATGAAGTAATTTCAAGACCAGACACAGTTCCATTGTGTAACCTTGACTTGCCACATTTGACCTTGACCAGCGTGGACCTCCACTTCTCGTCTATCGTCTGCTCTGACCAGGTGCAACCCCTCCCACCCCATGGCCACGCCCCCCGCCCTCTTGGCCCCGCCCCCGGCCCTCATGGCCCCGCCCCAAGCCCTGCCCCCGGTGCCGCCCCTCTTTCATCCCGGACACCTGGAAGCAGGCGACGAGCGGTGGTTCTTCAACATGAAGGTGCACAGCCCCCCCTCCCACAAATACCCCCACCCCCACCACCACCCCACGACGCTTCAGCGGAAAGGCCCGCCGCTCCCCCCCGTCAGACACAGCAGGGCGTCACGCGGCCACCCCCGAGCGTCACGCGACCAGGGCCGGGCGTCACGCGAGCAGGGGCGAGCCGCCGAGCCTCGCTTGAACCGACACCGGAAGCTGGAGGCCATCAGCACCCCGTCCCCAGCGGAGCTGAGAGAACAGATCGAGATCCAGACGGCCAGGTCCATAGGCGACAGTCTCATCTTCCACAACATCCCCGAGCGGTGCGAGGACACGCCTGAAGCCGAGGTGAACTGAGCCGTCTTCGTCTCCAGGGCTGTCCGTCCATTCCTTTAGCTGTCTTCTTCAGGGCTGTCCGTCCATTCCTCTAGCTGTCCTCTCCAGGGCTGTCCGTCCATTCCTCTAGCTGTCCTCTCCAGGGCTGTTCGTCCAGTCCTCTAGCTGTCCTCTCCAGGGCTGTCCGTCCATTCCTCTAGCTGTCCTCTCCAGGGCTGTTCGTCCATTCCTCTAGCTGTCCTCTCCAGGGCTGTCCGTCCAGTCCTCCGGCTGTCTTCTTCAGGGCTGTCCGTCCAGTCCCCTAGCTGTCCTCTCCAGGGCTGTCCGTCCAGTCCTCTAGCTGTCCTCTCCAGGGCTGTCCGTCCATTCCTCTAGCTGTCTTCTCCAGGGCTGTTCGTCCAGTCCTCTAGCTGTCCTCTCCAGGGCTGTTCGTCCAGTCCTCTGGCTGTCTTCTTCAGGGCTGTCCGTCCAGTCCTCTAGCTGTCCTCTCCAGGGCTGTTCATCCATTCGTCTAGCTGTCCTCTTAAGGGCTGTTCATCCAGTCGTGTAGCTGTCATCTTTAGGGCTGTTCATCCAATCGTCTAGTTATCATCGGATTCCAGCATGTTCGCTCTCTTGTCTTTCTTTTTTCACCGATCAGTTTTGTTGTACACCCACATAGTTGATTCACACTTACGTGTTCAGCTAATGACCCACATAGTTGCTTCACACTGTTCAGCTATTTACCTATCTCGATGCTTCATACTTACGTGTTCAGTATCCACCTACACAGTTGCTTCATTCTTACATGTCCAACTATTCACCTACTTAGTTGGTTCACACTTACGTGTTCAGCTATTTACCTATCTCGATGTTTCACACTTACGTGTTTAGTATTCACCTACACAGTTGCTTCACTCTTACATGTCCAACTATTCACCTACTTGGTTGTTTCGCACTTACGTATTCAGCTATTCACCTATCTCCTTTTTTTCACACTTACGTGTTCAGCTATTCACCTGTATAGTTGCTTCACACTTACATGTTCAGCTGTTAACCTATCTTGTTGCTTCACGCTTACGTGTTCAGCCATTCACCTGTATAGCTGCTTCACACTTACGTGTTCAGCCATTCACCTGTATAGTTGCTTCAGGCTCACGTGTTCAGCCATTCACCTGTATAGTTGCTTCATATTGACATCTACAACTATCAATTTACATTGTTGGTTCACACTTACGTGTCCAGCTATTCACCTGTCTCGTTGCTTCACACTTACGTGTTCAGCTATCCACCTACATGGTTGGTGCACACTTTACGCGTACAATTATTCACCAGCTAATTCCAACATGAGACCGCCTCTCTTACTAATGCAGCAGATGATGGCCATACTGATACTACTATTGCTGCTAATATTGTACTGGTAATGCTACTACTACTGCTGCTGATACTGATAGGGCAATGCTACTACTACCAGTAGTAGTATTAGCACCAGCAGCAGCAGCAGTAGTAGTAGTGTAGCAGTAGTAGTAGTAGTAGCAGCAGCAGCAGCAGCAGTAGTAGTGTAGCAGTAGTATTAGCAGCAGCAGCAGTAGTATAGCAGTAGTATTAGCAGCATCAGCAGTAGTAGTAATAGTATAGCAGTAGTATTAGCAGCAGCAGCAGTAGTAGTAGCAGCAGCAGTAGTAGTAGCAGCAGCAGTAGTAGTAGTAGTAGCAGCAGCAGCAGCAGCAGTAATAGTGTAGCAGTAGTATTAGCAGCAGCAGCAGTAGTATAGCAGTAGTATTAGCAGCAGCAGCAGTAGTAGTAGCAGCAGCAGTAGTAGCAGTATCCGTTGTATACGACTACTACTACCTTTGGTTCATTTGAACTTGCAGGTGGTGAGGTTCTGCCAGGACTACTTGGTTGGACGATGCATCAAGCACGTGCAGTTTGGTCACGTGCACAAAATGGAGCAGCGATTCGCCAAAGACGCACCAATCGCAGCGCGCTTCAGACTCAGCTTGCCCGCTCAAGCCGACCAATCGGAGACGCAGAAGTATCAGCCCTTGCCCTACATCCCGCCCGTTGCCAAGAGACGGCTACCAGTCCTCACCGGCCGGAGCAGGCGGAAAACGAAGTAACAACGTCCGCACGTCGACAGTCTGCTGAGCTTTCTCGGCGGAAAAGGAAGTAACAACATCCGCACGTCGACAGTCTGCTGAGCTTTCTCGGCGGAAAAGGAAGTAACAACATCCGCACGTCGACAGTCTGCTGAGCTTTCTCGGCGGAAAAGGAAGTAACAACATCCGCACGTCGACAGTCTGCTGAGCTTTCTCGGCGGAAAACGAAGTAAGAATGTCCGACGTCGACAGTATGCTCAACTTTCTCAGCTGAAAACGAAGTAACAACGTCCGCACGTCGACAGTCTGCTCAGCTTTCTCAACTGAAAACGAAGTAACAATGTCCCTGGAGAGTCTGTTCAGCTTTGTCAGCCGAAAACGAAGTAACAATGTCCCTGGACAGTCTGCTCAGCTCTGTCAGCCGAAAACGAAGTAACAATGTCCTTGGACAGTCTGCTCAGCTTTCTCAACTGAAAACGAAATGACAACGTCCCACACGTCGCCAATCTGCTCAGCTTTGTCAGCTTGTCCAGCAATTTTCTTGACCCTTGACATGGAGTAATGAATTCAGTTCAGTTCAGTTCAAGATGGTATCTTTGCGCTCGGAAAAGCCCATAATTATGCGCTCGACCCCGTTTCTCAGATCGTTCATCAATTTTGCCTTTGAAACGATTCCAATGTTTGTCTGATTGACGATGACCTTCTAAACAATAAAGAATTGCCTTGAACTTTGAGTTTGAACCAGTCTGCCGGTTTGCTGAGCGATACATCCGGAAATATAGTTAAGCGAGCAAGAGTGAAACAACTCAATCAGCCAGGGCCCAACACGTAACAGATTAAACAGACGCTGATTTAATATGACAGCAGACAATGTGCTCAAACACGTAACAGGTGACAAAACGTTGATTTAATATGACAGCAGACAAAGTGCTCAAACACGTATCAGGTAAAAAAAAGTACGCAGATTTAATATGACAGCAGACAACGTGCTCAAACACGTAACAGGTTGGCAAGAACGGTGATTTAATGTGACAATACACAGCGTTCACGGTGTATACTGTCATCAATTAAACGTTCTTTTTAAACTCGTATGCGTATGGATCTTGTTTTAGAACGCTAGCAGTCGTTCTTGTTTCCGTGTGGGTGCTTGCGTGTGTACGAGTGGTGCGTGCGTGCGTGCATTCGTGTGTGTGTGTGTGTGTGTGTGTGTGTGTGTGTAGTGTGTGTGTGTGTGTGTGTGTGTGTGTGTGTGTGTGTGTGTGTGTGCGTGTGTGTTAAAGGGAAATAATGTAATTTTGGCAATTATAATTAAGCTGCAGTTGCTGCCCTTGGATTCATGTGCTCAACTGAGTTTATAATCATTGTGTGTGTGTGTGTGTGTGTATGCGCGCGCGCGCGCGTGCGTGCGTGCGTGTGTGTTTGTGTGTGTGTGTGTGCGCGCGCACACCGTGTTTTCCACACTGTGTTATACTGACCGTATTGCTCACACTGTGCTATACTGACCGTGTTACTCACACACACACACACACACACACACACACACACACACACACACACACACACACACACACACACAAACACGCATGCACGCACGCACGCACGCACGCCCCCAAACACACACACGCGCGCGTGCGCGCACGCATGCACGCACACACAAACACACGCACAGACACATACACACACACATATATATATATGCGCGCGCGCGCACGTACACACACACGCGCGGACGCAAACACATTCGGGGCGCGCGCGCGCGCGCGTGTGTGTTTGTGTGTGTGTGCTCGCGCGCGCCCCGAATGTGTTTGCGTCCGCGCGTGTGTGTGTACGTGCGCACGCGCGCATATATCTCTATATCTATCTATCTATCTATCTATATATATGTGTGTGTGTGTATGTGTGCGTGTGTTTGTGTGTGCGTGCGTGCGTGCGTGCGCGCACGCGCGCGTGTGTGTTTGGGTGCGTGCGTGCGTGCATGCGTATGTGTGTGTGTGTGTGTGTGTGTGTGTGTGTGTGTGTGTGTGTGTGTGTGTGTGTGTGCCAGCGTACGATAACATGAACAACACGGTCAGTACAACACAATGTGGACAGCACGGTCAGTACAACACAGTGTGGACAACACGGTCAGTACAACACAGTGTGGACAACACGGTCAGTACAACACAGTATGGACAACACGGTCAATACAACAGTGTGGACAACACGGTCAGTACAACACGATGTGGATAACACGGTCAGTATAGCACAGTGTGAGCAACACGGTCAGTATAACACAGTGTGGACAACACGGTCAGTACAACACAGTGTGGACAACACGGTCAGTACAACACAGTGTGGACAGCTTCTCACGCTATCAAAAAGGGGAGATTGGGTGGGGGGGGGGGGGGGGGCAGAGAGGATATGGAGACAGACTGATTGAACTTCAATATAATAATAATAATTCTTATAAAATGCCAATTTCCAACACGAGTTAAACTCATTGCGCTGTACAAACAACTTGACAAACCCCAAATTTACATACATTTAATCAAACAGAACCTTCAGTACAGAATTACACGAAGATAAAAATTCTCACACGAATTTGACACGACAACCTGTCCTTGATAAAATTACAAACACTTAAACAGTCAAACGGGCATAGAAATAATCATGATTATGACCAAAGAAATAATTATTAAAACAGCGAAATATCACCGAATAGGCCTATCGGCTAACTACAAGTTGCAAGCACAACTAAAGGAATACAAGCGTGTGATTTGATGTATATCTTTGTATGCATCTTAGTATGTCTTACATTAAAGTGCAAACTGCAAAAAAAGAAGAAAAAAGAAAAGAAAAGAAAAAGGCGAAATAAACAACAAAAACAATACTTTTACATCACCTCCACGCTCGTTAAATGGTGGACAAAAAATGGGGGTGGGGGGTGGGAGACAGACAGACAGACAGACAGGAAGACAGACAGGCAGGCAGGCACAGAGAGAGGGGGGGGGAGGGGAGAGAGAGGAGAGAGGAGAGAGAGAGAGAGAGAGAGAGAGAGAGAGAGAGAGAGAGAGAGAGAGAGAGGAGAGAGAGAGAGAGAGAGAGAGAGAGAGAGAGAGAGAGAGAGAGAGAGAGAGAGAAGGAGAGACAGGGACAGAGAGAGAGGGAGGGAGAGACAGAGAGAGAGACAGACACAGACAGACGGATACAGACATACCAGCCAAACTGTTTGTAACCTCCAACTATCAACTGTCTCGGTCACATCAAAACAAATACAATATACAATATGAAAAACGACAGTATAAAAATATGAAAAACTACTTCACAAAGCCCAGTACAACAAAATCAAACACTACTTCACAAACCCCACTATAAGCAATATGAGACTTTACAAGGCACTGTATAACAATATGAAACGTTCACAAAGCACACAGTATAACAATACCGAACACTACTTCACAAAGCAGATTTCAGAACGACCAACCCTCCAACAATTCAACAAGAGTTCAAACAGAAAGGTGCAGTCTTCAAACACGATCAACTGGAAATAGTCAATCACGACAGAGTAGAAACATAGACATTTTACGGAGGCTTACTTATAGCTGACAAACAATGTTCATCATAGACATTTTACTGAGGCTTACTTATAGCTGACAAACAGTGTTCATCATAGACATTTTACTGAGGCTTACTTATAGCTGACAAACAATGTTCATCTGCCTTAGAAAGGCAAAGTAAGCTAACTGACCGAAGAAACGCATCCAAATAACACTTTCATCTAATTTGCTGTGGAATTATTTTGGTTTGTTTTTTGCTACTGTATTATGTTATTATTTTGACATCAGTCAAGCGCAAACAGTACAGGAGGAAAAGGGTTCTGAAATAACTAACCCACTGCAAACACTCAAAAATCAAATAATTCAACAATATCCTCGTTTACAACCTAATCAAATTCAATAAGATTTCCGTATGGTCCTAGTCTTCATCAAAAGTTAATTACATGTCAGCATGACTGCATTCTTCATCAAACTTCATTTAAATGTCTGTGTGACTTCATACTTATTCATAGTTCGGTTAGATGTCCACATGAGTACATCCTTCATCAAAATTCATTTAACTGTCCAGGGTTACCACAGCAGTCAACTAACAGCTGTACTGTGCCAAGCAAGCAGTAAGTGAATACCCTTCAACAACAACAATTCACTCTAATGATTCATCAGGAAATGTCACCAGAACTGTCCAGGTTTTCCACAGCAGTCACCAGCTGTGCTGTGCCAAGCAGTGAGTGAATACCCTTCAACAACAACAATTCACTCTAATGATTCCATCAGGAAATGTCACCAGAACTGTCCAGGTTTTCCACAGCAGTCACCAGCTGTGCTGTGCCAAGCAAGCAGCTAAACACGTGAGCTGCTCTTTAACAACAACAAGGGCGCATAACTGATGGTTCCAGAAATGTCAAAGCCGGCATCACATACTGAAAAACCTTACTTCAGGAACGAACATATCGGTACACAGACACACACACACACACACACACACACACACACACACACACACACACACACACACACACACACACACACACACACAATCACACACACACGCATACACACACACACACACACACACACACACACACACACACACACACACACACACACACACACACACTGTTTGCTAGACAACATGTGTTAGCGCCTGGACACTGTCCTGTGTTTCTTTTCTTCAATCACACACACACACACACACACACACACACACACACACACACACACACACACACACACACACACACACACACACACACACATCACACACACACACACACACACACACACACACACACACACAATCACCCACACACACACACACACACACACACACACACACACACACACACACACACACACACACACACACTGTTTGCTAGACAACATGTGTTAGCGCCTGGACACTGTCCTGTGTTTGTTTTGTTTTGTTTACATGCTGACGTCATTGTGACAAAATGACGTCATTTTAAGCGTAATTAAGTGACGTCTTTTTCTGTCAACGTGTTTCCGCACTGTGCGTAACTAGAGCGTGAAACCAAAGACGGCACCGAAAATAATAATTATCGTTGGTCTGTTGTATTCACGACTCCCAGTCTAGATGTGTCGCTGACACGATGACGGCGATGACAAATACAATGACGATGACAGATGCACAACACGATGTCAACAGCGAGGACGACGAAAAGGCAGTTACGTGACGGCGATGATAGATAAAAAGGAAGATAATAATGGTGATGACAACGACGATAGGGATGATGAGAGAGACATGCCGACCACCTCTCCGGTTCATCAGTCATTCATCGTCATCATCATCATCACCCCCACAACACACACATCTCCATCCAGTGGCGTGTCGTTGTTTGCGCCTGCAGACGATGGTGGTGTCGTTGTCGTCGTCAAACCCCAACGCCTGCATCATCAGAGTCGTCATCCTTCTGTCTTCATCATCGGTGCTGTCGCTGTCTCTGTCGTCAGGAGGAGGCGGGGACACTATAATTAACTGCGTGGTGCAGCGGGACAAGGCGGGCACAGCGAAGTAAGAAATATGACGCCAGTTGTTCTTCCCCCACCACCTGTCTGACAGCCACACCACCACCCGCCGCTCCAACCCCTGGACACACTCACACCCTGACACCGACACCTGGTCTATCCGCGACAACGCCACGTCAGCCACCCGGCTCTCCCACCCCGCCCTGTCAACTACCCTACGACTGTTATTGTCACTGCCACCTACCCTGTCACTCCCCTCCAACACACACACCGGCACTCCCTCACCCCGCAGTCCGCGCACAAAGCCGCTGGCTGGTGACGTCATTCGCTCATCCCTGACGTCATCCTGTAGCCGACTGGTGTCTGAGGTCATAACCATGACGTCACGGTGCTGCAGAGGATGGCCGCCACCTGCACGGAACAAACGGCAACGTCTGTAGAACACGCAACGCCAACACCGCCATTCCAGTCCTACCTTTCTGAGGATGCAGAAGGAAAACGTCACACAGGTAAATAACGGAGACGATGATGGCTTACGGCCACCGTTCAAATGACACTGATGGTGACGACGACAGCGACTACGGCAACAACCATGTACACAAACATACAGATAAGAAACGAAATGGAATAACACTGCAGAAAGTCC
>OY757548.1:21067483-21071163 GCA_963584105.1 Alviniconcha strummeri
GTGTTGCTGCTGCTGTGCTGCTGTTGATAGTGATTTTGGTGTTAAATGATGATGTTGTTGCTGCTGTTTCTGTTGTTGTTCTCGTTGTTATTGCTACTGCTGCTGTTGATGGCGATTTTGGTGTTGATGATGATGTTTTTGTTATTGTTGTTGTTGTTGCTGCTGCTGTTGTTGTTATGGTGATTTTGGTGTTAATGATGATGTTGTTGCTTTTAATTTTTGTTGTTGCTGTTACTGACGCTGCTGTTGTTGTTGATGGTGATCTTGGTGTTGATAATGATGTAGTTGTTGTTGTTATTGTTGTTGTTCTTGTTTCTGCTGCTGCTATTGTTGTTGGTGGTGATTTTGGTGTTGATGATGTTGTTGTTGTTGCTACTGTTGTTGTTGTTGTTGACATTGACTTTTGTGTTGACGATGATGTTGTGTTGTTGTTGATGGTGACTTTGGTGTTAACGATGATGTCTTGTTGTCGATGTTGACTTTTTTTAATTTATTTTTATTTTTTATTTTTTATTCATTAACATATATCCATCCATTACAATTTCTTTCTCTCTCTCCTCCCCCCCCCCCCCCCCCCTCTCATTCATATATCTAAGGTAAAGTACGAAGAAGAAAAAAAAAGAAAAAAAGGCACCCACACACACCCACACACATATACAAAACAAAAAAGAAAAAAAGAAAGAAAAAAAGGACCATGGCAATGAGTACAATTTACAAGATTATTAACGTCATTAACAACCTCGTCTAGATTTGTATCAGCTTTTTGTAATGCAACCATTCGGCTGCTATCTTGTCATATGACATCGTTAATGTCGCATTATATTTGTCTACATCAAATGTATTTTTTAAATATTGTTTGAACAGGTGCAGTTGAGGTATATTCTTGTTGATCTTACAAGTATAAATATAGAATTTTGCACGCAAAATTATCAAATCAAAGGTGCTGTCCGATTTAATTTGGCTGTCGTAACCAAAAAGTACAAAATTTTCATTAAGCGTTACTGTCCTCGCATTTGAGCTCCCGGTATTAAGTGTAGTCTGGAACTGTTCCCAAAAAGACTTTACGTACACACATCTCCAAAAAATGTGATTAATAGAGTCTCTTTCCTGTCTACAAAAAGAACAGTTAATGTCATTTTCAATACCCATGTGCATTAAAACAGTATTGGTAGCTAATATCCTATGTACAAGTCTTATCTGGAACCATTTTAGTTTTATTTCTTGGATGTTTTGCATTTTCTTAAAGTTTCTGCTCCAGTCAATGTCTGTATTCAATCTTGCTTCCCATTTTTCACAGCACTTAGGTTTATCTTTACCCTGTGTAAGCATTTCATAATACAGGCGTGAGCCCTTTTGTTGACTGTAAATAATCTTAAGCGTCTTTGTCAAATCGGTTGAACTGTTACTCTCAACTGTTAGTCCCATTTTACGTATGTAGCTTTTAATAGCTTGTACACATCCAATATATGTAATGTAATCAGTATTAATTCTGTATATTTCTTTAAACCTTTTAAATAGCATAAACGTACCATTTTCATTCAGAATGTTTTTGATAAAACATACACCTTTGTCTATCCACTTTTTATAAAAAACAGTTTTGTTTCCAACCAGAATATTGTCGTTGCAGAAAATAGGATCTGCGACTAGTTCTTCTGAGTTCTCTACCTGCATGTGTTTACCAAACTCTCTATATGCTTTAAATACATGAATCCAAAACATATTAAAATTATTTTCCTGAGTAGGGAGGCTTGATCCCAATTGTTCAAGCAGTAACACTTTCGGGTAAGTTGATGTAATTATACCTTTCCACTTGTGATCACTTGTTTTTAGTTTTCGTATCCAACTTAGCTTCAGCGCATTAATATAATGTCTAATATTTGGTATGCCAAGTCCTCCCTTTGCAATAGTTTTGACGGTTACTTTCCTACTTATCCTGTCTTGTTTTCTATTCCATACGAACTGAAACACGGTCTTCTGCAACGCGTCCACCAGACTGTCTGGTGGATTTGGCAATAAAATCCATAGGTGGATAATTTTAGACAAAATCAGCGACTTCAGAACAGCTACTCTACCGAGTGGTGTTATTTGTCTTTTTAACCATACTTTGTACAATGCTTTTATTTCCAAAAATTTCTCGCGAAAGTTGAGTTGCTCACACTCTTTTAAATTATTAGTAAACCAAATACCAAGTATTTTAAATTTAGGTGGGTTCCAATCCATATGCAAATTTGGCATATATTTAATGGGTGAATTTCTTTTATTACCAAGCCATATAGCACTAGTCTTCCCCGCGTTCAAGAAGAGACCTGACTTATTCCCAAATGTATTAATAATCTTAACTGTTTCCTCAAATGAGTTCTTGTCACCTTCTAACATAATTTCAGTATCATCAGCATACTGCGAGATTTTGTACTCAGTTTCTCCTATTAAAATACCTTTAATATTCTTATTTTGCCTAATCATAATAGCAAGTATTTCTACGCATAGTATAAATAAATATGGTGATATTGGGTCCCCCTGTCTACATCCCCTCTGAATTGAAAACCATTCTGATAATTGTCCATTAACCGCGACAGATGACTTTATATGTCTATAAAATGTGAATATCCACTGGCTAATATCGGGCCCAAATCCAAACGCATGTAAAACTTTAAACATAAATCTCCAGTCCACTGAATCGAAGGCTTTTTCAAAGTCTAAGCACAAGAGTAGCCCAGGCATGTTTTCTTTGTTCAAGTAACTGATTAAATCGTATATCAGTCGAATATTATCTCCTATATATCTATTGGCCATAAACCCAGTTTGGTCTTCACTGATCAAAGATGGCAGGACACGTTTTAAGCGATTAGCAATACAAGTGGATCCTATTTTGTAAACAACATTACAACATTAAGGAGTGAAATTGGCCTCCAGTTTTTTATCATGTCTTTTGATTTGTTCCCTTTTGGTATGCATATTATTATTCCTTCTTTCTGCGTTGATGATAATTCACCTTTTCTAAACCCATTATTTAATGATTTAACAACGAATGCACCCAGCTGTCGCCAAAAAAACTAAAAGAATTCAACAGTAAAACCATCAGAGCCTGGGCTTTTATCGTTTTTCATGTTCTTGAGTGCAACGCTTGCTTCATCTAAACTAATTTCCCCTTCGAGTGAGGTCTTTTCTTGCACTGTCAATGTTGGTATATCCTCAACCAAGTCTAATATTTCACAATCTTCTAATTGTCTGTCAGAATATAATCTTTCATAAAACATTTTGACTTCCTTTATAATGTCCTTAGTTTCATATATTTCCTCACCGTTGTTTAAAGTAAGCCTAATCATTTGTTTACTAACGTAATTACGTTTTTCAAGTGCACAAAAATATTTTGTTATTTTTTCTCCTTCGGCGACCCATCTCGCTCTCGATCGAAGCAGAACTCCCTCCATCTTTTTCTCTCTAAGTGAAATTAGCTCCTGTTTATAAGATTCTAATTTCCCTTTCTCATCTTCTGTCAATTTAATTTTAGTTTCTAAGCTCTGGATATTGATCTGCAAATCCCTTTCGTTTTCCTGATCCACACGTTTTTTCATTGTAGCATACGAGATTGTCTTTGATCTAATTTTCATAAGTAGTACGTCTAAAAATAGCTGATCGGAAATTACAAATTGAATGTCACTTTTTGGGATAAAAGGAAG
>OY757548.1:21071363-21118863 GCA_963584105.1 Alviniconcha strummeri
GCCAAGTCTATCAACCTGAACAAAGGGTTCAGATCATTACAACTAGGCAGAAACAGTGTAGACGCACAGGGTAGACAGGATGAAAAAGAAAAAAAAACTGCTGGTAACTGTTACTGTTTTATGTGCTAGTGACGACAAATAGTGTGCTACAAAATACCACTCCTAATACTACCCTATGGACGGCTCTTTCCAGCAGGGTACCTACTAGGTGACAGCTGACCTCTCAGCACCCACCCACTAACAGATGAGCTTAGCCAGCATCTGCGTACAAACACACCTCCTGAGACATGCTTGCACTTGCTGGCTGTGCAGGCACCATTGTTATGTGACCAAAGCACCTGCCCGTGCTGTTTAAAAAAACTGTGATCAAGCTCCTTGAGTCTGCGCAGTCTGAAGCACAAGTTTGAATGCACATTGTCTTGGTTACTCCGCTTTCTTTAAAAGGGAGGAATATTTGGCTAAAAGCAAGAGGTCAATTGCAACATGAATATGGCTGACGTAATAATATGGATCTGTGTCTCTCCCCAATTAGCACACAGCATTTCCATTTAAAACACATTACATCAAAACTATTCTTCCCCCCTCCCCCACCTCCCCCCACCACACACATTACAAAAACAGTACATATATGTAAATATACGTACAGAATTATTAAAAAAGGGACATACTGTGAAAGAGGAAACCTCTACTGGACGCCTGGTTATATCACATCCATTTTTTCTGAACTGATGACATCTAAATACTTGCCCTTGCTCATAGTAGACACACGCAAGGTTGCCGTGAACAACAGCATGGTTGGGGCTGAGATTCAGTGCTCGCAGGTATGCAGCAACAGACCTGGTGCACAAAGAACAATTTGTAAGGGCAAGAGAAAGCAGGCATTGCACAATGCAGATTGCCTAGTTAGTATTACCACAACACTTACATTGTTAAAAAGACACTCATTTTTACTTGAAAAACATCAGAGAAACAAAGAAAGAAACAACAACAAACAAAATCTGAACACACAGAGAACTTTCCGCTTGCCTACTTATTCAAATTTTCAACCGGCCTTTTCTCTCTATCTCCATCTATGCAACAGAGTTTAGGTCAAATGTATCTACGCATTCCCCTCAATTTCAAGAGGCAGATGACCATGGCTGTGCTCTTCTCAATTTCTACCGTCCTTTTCAGCTTTTGTGTACCAAACTGAGTACACTGCTAGCTGACTTAAGAGCAGCACATATGAACGACACTGACTTCAGTGTTAACATTCAGTAAAAAACCACCTCCCTCCCACCTACAGCTGATGTATGTATACAGCTTCTTCCTGATCTTTTCAATCCAAGTGTGCCTTGCCCTCTTTTCCTCACTGGCAAAAGACAGACACATCCTTTCCAAAGTCTGCAAAGATGATGATGTCTTTTACTAGTTGTACGCTCACTTTATTTCTGGCCATAATATGGAATAATGTTGATGATGTTCCATATAGCTTTGCACGCACAATCACAGAGGTGCTGTTTCAGAAAATACAAAAGGCCACTAACATCAGTTTGAACAGCAAACATTTATCAGGCCACTGACATAAGGTACAATACCAAAATCATACATTAGATACAACCACCTCAGAAGAGAGATCTGTTCATACCTGTCAAATATTCTTGCTTCCTTCAGCACATTTCCCAAATTGATGTAAGCATCCAAAAAGTTGGGGTCCAAAGCCACAGCCTAAAAACAAACCACAAATTTGATGGAACAGTAACAACAACAACAACAAAAAAACCAAAAAACCAGTTTGACAATAAATACATGTGAAACAGAAACTAAAAAGTTATGTCTGATTCCATAGGGTTGAGCAGTTCATAGGATATCTGCTGGACAAATCACAGACACATGCTGGATATGCTTTGTATACTTTATGTAAATTGTTTTGGTAGGACTATGCTCTACATGTGTACAGAATATCACATTTAGGTTAATATGCATCATGTGAGTGCTCAGGGCGTTGATGAGCGCATGATAAATGTACATTATTATTATTATTATTATGGATAGACAAGACAGTTATTCCACTAATCCTCCCCTCCCCGCAACTTTCTTACATGGGGGCTATAAAAACCAAATATGCATGTCTATTAGAAGTGTAAATGCATCTTCTTAGGAGCGTTGAATGTGCCTGTTTCTTTCTTACAGATAGGTGTAACTGTGTATGCGTGTTGTGTGTGTGTATATGTGGCAGGGTGAGGGGGGCATATGTAGTAAATGTGCAAATGAACAGATCAGAATATTTTCAAATGCAACAGTTTGGTTTATACCCACCTTTTCAAAGTGGTGGATGGCCAGCCAGATTTCTCCCTGAGCATTGAAGACACAGCCCAGGTTGCTCCAGGCCACAGCGAAGTTGGGGCATGTTTCTATTGCTTTCAGGTAGCATGCCTAGAAGGAGTGAAAAGGGGCAGAGGGAGTTGGGGGGAAGTGGGTGGGGTGGGGCCATGTTGTACATTAATACAGGAATAATGCAAAGATAGCAGACTGCGCACCTATCAGCTCTATAGTACTCCTTCGCAGCGATCACTGAGCGCTTGATTGCCTCTAGTGCAAAAATAAAATGGGAAAAAAAAAGGCTGAAAGCTGCTTGGCAAAAATTCAAGCAGCCTTCAGACCGCAAAATACCTTGCCCTTTCTCTTGCCTCATATCTCCAGAAATTGAGCAGACACACACTGATCTTTCAGCACTGTGAGAAAAGATTGTGTCTGTAAAAAAAAAACACCGGTGTCTTGTTACTGTTGTTCACATGTACATATACGCCAACAGTCCTACTCATAGGAAAGTAAACCTCCACCAAAATCACAGATCTGATGAAGCCAGAAGGCATTTACCATGAACAAAACGAACAAATCGAAAAATCCTGTACACACCTTCCATCAAGTGCCTCAGAACAATGTGCCTGCCCAATCTCCATGCAGATTTGTTTTAAACATCCAGTTTAGATGACCTTTGGCCGCTGATAGACTAAATCCATTTTTGTTGTTGCTTCACTGTGAAAGCTGCAGGCATGAAAGAGCAAAGTCCGCGCAGCCTACGCGCAAAAAAACTAGCCTGAGCGCAGAAAAAACAACAACTAGTTGATCATTCTGACAAACCTGCTCTATTGTCTATACGCAGAAGCAAGTAGCGCAAAACAGTTACGCCTAGTCGCAGGGAGCGCAAGATCACAAACATGCAGCGAAACCTGTCCAGTTTAGAGAAAATCATAGACTCAATTTTATGTTCCTCACCCATAACTTTCTTTCTCACATTTTCACCACATGGGTGATACAACAATCCAAGACCCATGTTCTTCTGTTTGATCATATATATATATACACACAAGACAGAAGAATACTTGAAAATTTTGCTTTCCACTGCCTGAACAGAAACATGTAATTTGTTTTGAAAATAAAGTCGAAACATTCTGAAATTCATCAATTTTGGGGAAATAAAGAAAAAAATTCAAAGAGAAAAGTAATGGTAACAACACTGTCACCAGATACCCTGAATACAGTTCCAAAAGGTACAGTTCAGAGGTCATCCCTGTTGATGTTAATCACCCTCCATGATCATCAAAAACAAATACAGATGTCACTGCATTCTGTGCTCTTTAATCGCAGCAGGGAGGGGCCACAGGGCACTGCCATCTTATCACTGCCTGTTTGGAATTCTGCTTAATCTAACGCTGCTTGCCACGCAGTGCAACGCTTTTGCGTTATACGATACCTCCTGAGAAGACAGGCGTCTGCGATGTTGCCAGTAGCCAATGGTCCGTCTGGATTTCAGGCGACAAGACCACTTATCCAATATTAGCACACCGTGTCTCAACCTATAAACTTGTAAATAAAAAACACTTGTTATTTAGATCCTGTAGGCAATAGATTTTACTATCAAACTTCTTTTTTTTGACTCAGTCAATACACTGCACACAATCTATTTTGCTCAGTTACCTAGCTTTAACTTCATCAAAAATACCACAGGACAACGCGATGCACAAAAACTGAAGAGAATCACTGCTACTTATGAGACATAACACGTAAATGCGTTCAAAGCATTCTCAAGCATGAGCTCTAAGGCAGCCTTGAGGCCAATTCAGCAAACAAAATGGAGGCATAAAAAGGTACAGGCATTGATTTTATATCATTCTATGCTAATTCTGTAATGATTTTAAATTTGCCTTAGAATTCCATTTTTAGAAGTCAAAGACAACCCAGAAACTTTTTCCCAACGATAACACTTAATAGATCATTCATCAAAACAATTGTACATTATCACATACAGAATGTTCTGGATATACAAAACTGAAAGCACACTTCAAATAAGAAAATGCAAGTCTGGATTTTGTTCAAATGCATAAAGCAATATAAAATATGTAAGTTTGTGGGTGGGTGTGCAGAGCCACTGGCAAAAAAAATACCATTTTCCTCAGCTAAAAACATTATGCATGACATTGAAAGCAATGAGCTAATGCATTTTGATTTGCCTTTTCGCACTCACAGCTGCCTTTGGCCGACAATATCGGAAACTGTTCCCATTTGTCTTGAAACCTTTCACCAATGTCTTCTCTTAAAATAAAATAAATGTTTCTGAAATGTTGAGTGACATGTCGAATGGTAAAATATTTATACAAATATATATTTTTTGTTTTTGTTTTAGGTTGTGATAAAAAAAAAATGTATGTATAAAAATATGAGAATCACTCAACTCCATCAGAAATCTTGTGCCCAAGATTTCGCTTCCCATAAAAAACAACAAATATTCCATTTTGAAAGAGAAGACTTTGAAAAAGAAACAACTGCCATTTCTCCAAATGCATCAGGGTCAGTGCAGAAATTCTTCGCAACCTTGGTTACCACAAGGAAATAAAAATTACACGCAGATTCGACACCTGTGTCAAGAAAATGTGTCCTGTTAGAAGTATTTTCAAAAACAGCAAGACAAAACATTTGAACATTATGTTTCTGTTTGCTTTTCAATTCTGTGCAGCAATAGACTGAAAAAGGTGGTGAAAGAAAAGACAATTTTATTTCAGTGAAAGTCCCTTTAAAAAGTTTTATTCAACATTTATAGAGTTAGAAAGTTTTTTGTTTTTGTTTTTAACACAGAAAAAAAGAAGAAAAAAGAACAAGAGTTCCTTCAAGACAGCCCACATCAATGACTGCAACAGTGAAACACTGCTTTTTATGATGAACGTGCCAAATTTATTTTCCTGGTGGCAACCTCAACACTGCAAATAGATTTACTAATTAGAATCATTGGGAATGCTTTGAACACAGAACTGAGAATAACAAACATCACACCAATATTAATGCCAACACTGGGTGGTTAAATTCTTATACTTACAGTGATTCTGCTTCGGATTTATAATGTTCAGTCATTGGTCCAAAATTCGTTCATCAAGAAAAAGAAAAAACCAAATCATGACCTGCTCCTCCGCCCAAAGAAAAGAAACACAGACACCAAAGAAATTTACTTGTGTCATCTTAACACTTCCTGGATGAGACGTTCAAGACTGCTACATATCCCCCCTTACATGCAGCATTCTGAGCAAGTCTTACAAAAATCACAAAAAGTTAACAAATGACTACTTTCACAGCTTTGAAAATACACTCTAGTTCATGTTGAAAATTCACTTCAAGAAAGAAGAAGAAAAAGGGAAAGAAAAAACACACAGAGAAAGCCGAACAGATCTACTGACGACTATCTGTCCGTACTGAACCTACATATAACACAGGTGTAACAAAAAGCCAATTCTACATGCACTTTGGCCAAGAGCAGATCACACATTTTCAAAGTGGGTAAAACTAAAAGTAAATATTGCTTACGATGTATTTTAGCCAAATCCATTTCAAATGGCAAATCACTGCATAAAAAATTTAAGCATTACAGGATTAAACCCCTTCCCACCCCCCAAAACTACACCCATGCAGGAACTGCATCTCCAAAGGAGCAAATGCTTTGTCCTCATGCTTAGGTACTCATTTACGACAAAGTTAAAACTGATTCCATTTATTTTCTCTGGTAATACAACTCCCAGTCCCACAGGTGAGAGTGCTTCTACTGAAAAAGAACTTGTTTACCTCTACCAAAAAAGAACACAGAGAGGTCTGTCTTGAGACTGTGGTGGCACAAAACAATGTGAGACATGAACTATTGCTCCAATGCACCCGCAACAGCAGGAGGTGCAGGATTTCAATCCCCAAAATAGCCAAAAGCACCCTACAACAAATTAATTTTTTTTAAAGGCATTTGATGCCTTACCTTGCCTCACCTACACCACCTACTCAATGGACACAAACACTGGATAACTAAAAATAAATGCTCTTTTTACAGATTTACTTTACTAGAGTACTGATTGGTAAAGAGGGTTGAAAAACTGACATGGGGAGGATCAACACCCCTGGAAAACCTTAGCTGAACCGTACCTTTTTTTCTTTTTCTCTCTCTCTCTCTCTCTCTCTCACCTTGTAGAATTCATGATTGAAACTAACCAAATATATGGAGTACCCATAGTGCTCCGAGGACACAATAAATCATGACACAAGATCACCAATGCCCCCAAAAGAAAATAATGAAGAAGCAAACACAAACAGGTCAAGAAATATGTCAAGGAATAAAAAGTATTTATGTGTACTTAAAATTGGCAGAAATAACAAACTCATGTACTTTGCAAACATGATTTTAAAAGTGTATGCAGTTGGAATGAAGGAAGTACTCCAGGCTCAAGATGGGTACAATACTATATGGCCCAGTCTTGCATTTTGTCTAATTTGTGTGGTTGTACTCACATAATCTAAACCTTTTATTTCTTTTTCTGTTTTTTTGATTGCGCAGCAACTTTGATAATCTGATAAAACTTCAAAGCTATGCCTAAACTAGTTTACCAAAAACGTATCTGCTCCATTTGACGGCTGGCACAAAATGGACCATTTTTGCAATATTCTACAACACCCCCTCCCACCCCCCACTGCACAAAGAACACAATACTGCGATGATGGTTTCTGTTACCACCCAACCCCTACTCATTTTTAGTTCCTTTAGCTCTCAATGCCTCTGAATTGGCAGGTCAATAAACCCTACACCCACATACATCCAACTGACATCCCTGCAATTAGTACAAAGATCACACATTAGACTTAAGGTTAACTAAAGCACCGACTGGTCTCTTTGTGGCTCAGCTCAATCCTACTTGCTTACAAGCACATTTGCCCTCATTTTTAAGGCAGCATTGTGGAACCAAGAGTGCCCTCCTGATTGCACATCTGAATGCACAAAAAATGCATACATGACAAATAGCAATGGTAATAGTTTGGCATGTGAGTCCTGCCACTGCCTTCCAAATTGTTGGTGTTTGTTATTTTTTGTTCTCTTTCTGAACCAATTTAGCAATGCCAATTATTAACTGTTAGGTTCTTAACCCATTTATTAGGCAAACAGCTTTAGGATGTGAATCTGATCATTATCCTTTCACTTTCTAAATGATCTTAGCAAACAGGATTCTTTTTTTCTTTTTTTTAATAACCACGACCACAAACCTAGAATGACTGAAAGAAATAACTGGCCCATTATCCAAATCTGCCCAAGCTGCATAACCTTCCTTTTAATTATTTTGTTTGTTGTGCCAATAACCTGACTTTTTATTATTTGTGCCAGTGCCATTGTGTCAGTCTCAAATAATCCAAAATAACATCCTTGCTAAATGTTAAACAATCTGACTGTGACAGGACCCTTTCTCTCTCACTAAACACAACGTAGTTCTTACCTTGGCCTCATCTAACCGCCCAAGAGCTTTTAGAAGGTTGCCAAGGTCACTTCGTACACAGTACAAGTCCTGCAAAAATGAAAGAAAACAACAATAAAAGAATAATCTAACTTAGTTTCACCAAGTTTCAAAAACATCAACAGGTAAAAATGTGCCTGCACAAGAAATACAATAACTTTTAGTTCTACCATAATTAGTATCAGGACTACAAAATACATCAATTGCTCACAAAATAAACATACAATGAAACAAGTAAAAACAGCAAGTTGTTAAATTTAAAATGGTTATTTCCAGCAAGCTATTAAATTTAAAATGGTTTGCACTGTAACAGAAGGGCACAGGTACTATTAGTCAGCAGGCATGTGAATTGTCTGTTATGGACATGGGCACTGTCTGTCATGGGAATTGTTTAGCTGAAACAATCAAATCGCAAAGTTTGGGGTGGTGGTGAGAGGAGGGTTAATCTCCTCCCACAAAAATATAAATCTGATACTTTGGCTGGCTAGCACATTTTAAGCAGTGTATATATATATATGGTGATGTATTTCCCTTGCAAATCTTTTTTCTGTTTTGTTTCTTTTGTTTTTACTTCAAAGTGAAGCAAGTATTTTTTGGCAGAACACACGCAGCATTACTGCTCTATTCTACTAACTAGCTGAAATTTCCCAGCCCAGGTCAGATCTGTCTTCTCTTTTTCCTCCCAAGGGATTTCAATGGGTCATACTATCTAGGTTTTAAATCTCAAACCCTGACAGGATCAAATACATTCTGATAAAAGTTCTGATAACAGACCCCAAATATCTGGAATCTATAGTTATTGAATACCTCATGGGTGGTCTCACATTATATACTGTACTGTTAGTATTAAATGGGCCCAGCAAACTGGATCATATTGTTAGCATTAAGCAAATGGGCCTGAAGTACTGGATTGTACTGTTATTAGTGTTAATGAAAAAATGTGACTGATGTACTGGATTGTACTGTTTGTATTAAACAAAATGTGCTTGACATACTGGACTACACTGTTAGTATTAAACAAATGTAACCAACATACTTTACTGTACTGTTAGTATTAAACAAATGTGACCAGTGTACTGGATTGTACTGTTACAAAGTGTTAGCATTAAACAAATGCGACTGGCGTACTGGGCTGTCCTGTTAGCATTAAACAAATGTGCCCGACATGCTGGATTGCATTGTTAGTATGCAACAAATATGCCCGACATACTGGATTGTATTGTAACGCTGTGACGTAAGCCTGCACAGCCTGCTCCATATCACCCGCTGCAACCAGAGCCGCGGCAAGATTGATGTATCCATCAATGAAGTCTGGCTTCAGACGAACTGCATGACGGTAGTTCTCTAAGGCCTCCTGGAGTTGTCCTCTCTCTTTGTACACATTGCCCAGGTTGGAGTATGCCTCTGCCAACATTGGATTCTGTTTGATGGCCAGCTGACTGAAGTAGGACGACCTGAAAAAAAGAAACAAGAAAAACAAATGACTGGGTTACTTGTTCAAAATGAGACAGAAGAGCTAACCATTGTAGTTTGTACCTAATGATTTCCTAAAACAAAAAAGAACTGACACCTCTGAGACCTTCAAGTAACATCCAGTTGAAAACATGGAACTTGGAAGCTATGATTATGAATGGGTAAATCTCATCTCAATGCAAACTGATATTTACCATCCCCAGTGTGCAAACAACAACAAACAAAAACAAGGCCAAAGATTCTGACAAGGAAGGACAGCATAACCATAATTATTACAAACTACATATTTTTTAAAGCAAGCCACAAAATTCACACAGTACACAGTGATAGCATCTATTTATTCTTTATGAATATGACATTTAATAACCTAATGAAGAGAAAGCATGCACATCATCAAGCTCTAAAAGTAAAATTGTAAAAAAGAAAAAACAGCCATCATTTTTAAGAAACGCTTAAAACCTAACTGCTAACATTGTCTTCAACTAAGTAATATAAACATAACCTTATCTTCAACAGTCTTGGACTGTCATATTCAGCTGAGGTGATGTAGACATGACACTCACCTATCCAGACGGCGGCACTGGAAATGTATAGAGCTGAGCAGCAATAGAACACCTGTGTTGTCTGGCTCTTGCCGCCACAGCTGCATACAGTGTTGTTCTGCATGTTCATAGTCACCAGCCTGATACTCGCGATGGGCCAGTTCTGCCAGCCCTAAAACACATTTACAGATAAGATATCAAATCCAGTAAGTGGCACTACAAAACTTAAAGAAAGAGAGAAGAAAGAAAAAAGAAAAAGAAAAAAGTCTGGGAAGAGGGTAGATGATTTGATCATCATGTGTTGATTTGTAAAAATTAAAGTCCAGTTTCAAAATTACTAGAGTGCATGTTTGGACTTTAGGCCAAATTCACATCCTTCTTTACTTTTAGCCAAAAAGCTCTTTTAACTTCGAAAAGTTGCAACACAGTGTACGTTTATGTCATTTCGAATATGAAGTGATGTCAACTGACAAAATATTAAAAGTGTCATATAGCTCCCAAATCTCCAATGCCCAGTTGCTCCAGCTCTACACTAATTTCTAAAAAAATAATAATTGTGTGTCACCTGCCAGGTCATCTGATGTCACTTTTGTCAGTTACTTGATCATCCTGGGGTGATCCTGTGTGGCTGATGGGACATTAAAATCCAAGAACCAACTAACTTCTCCATGATCATCTAGCAGAATCTCTGATTCGTCCCCTATTTCAATTCCACAACAGGTCTATCCTCTACCCCAATAAAACGTGTGTGTGTGTGTGTGTGTGTGTGTGTGTGTGTGTGTGTGAGCGTGCACGTGTTTCCTGCTTTAATTCTATGTTTGTAATGTGATCTTAAAATTAAAAATAAATAAGTCATATTTTCCATTGAACTGATAGAGGACATGATGCCAAAAATTGGATTTCAAATGACCCCCAAAAGGCCGGGTCATACTGTCAATGAACAGCAGCATTTACTCAAAGTCAAAGCCAGGTGGAAGACTGAAAAACCAAAAGCACAATGTGCACTGACACTGAATATGAATGAGAGAAAATGGTGGCAGCATTGACTTTATCTTGATATCATTATCAATTCACACGTTAGACAAGAACTGGGTTAGCTGACATATTGTTTGCTACACTGTTTGTCTTTGGAAAATAATATCACATACAATGTTCCAATCCATTCAAACTTTTCATTAATGGCAAATTCACTGAACATTTCTACTTTCTCATATCATGGAACTTTCTTTTGTGTCTGGTACGTGTCACTGGTTTTGTTCGCTGACTGTGACATCACCAGTGTCACTTATATTCTGGAGCACCTTCTCTATGAGCCTAATAATGCCAGAAACTGTCCAGAAGAAAGTGTTGAGGAGGTGAACAAACCCAGTACATTGTGGGGTAGGGGTGTCGTTGTGGGAGAAAATGTTATGTGGTAGTGGTTGTGGACATGGTAGGGGTGAGGACAACAAGCAGAAGGTGCCATTGAAAAAGTATATATAGCAAATTTTATGCTTCTGATGCTTCTGTGTGATTCTATAGCAAATTCAGTACTGTGATCCCAAAAATGGTGTAAAGTGCTGTGACTGGGAGTGAAAGGGTTAATCTGTGTTATCTGTGGCCATTGCGTCTGACTAAAACTGTAAAACTAAAAGTGACACATTTGTGCCAAGATTTCCATAAAAAATGTGGTCATATAATTTCATATTTCTTTCGTTCTTTCTTGGAGCTGACCCCGATTAGGCAGGGCAGCGAATAATTTGACTGTGGCTTACTGGCTAATCACTGATTTACAAACGGAAGAAGATTGTGAACGAGCACGAGTGGGCACAGTGGGGTACAGAAAAGTGATCAGTAAAAACTAACAGAGGATGTTACGTCCTTATTTGTCAACTGCTGATTATATGTACGGTTATGACAGGCATAACCTACTTCAGTGCACATAATTAAATAATAAAGTCTACAGAAGTACAATGCATGACATCGACTTTCTGACCGAGGCTATGCCAACAGTGCAGCCACTCCGTAAATTCGCTTGCTTATGAAATGGGTACGCAACCAGAACTATCACTGTAACTCTGGCACGAAATTCATCACCAACTCATGATACAGTATAATTACGCAACATCTGATGACTGAACAAATCTTACCAGTCGCATCTAAAGTGATGTGTGCCGTCATGGGTTCTTTGTTTAGCATCAATATGGCGGAGGCAGCAAGGGGCTTCTGGCACGGCTAAACGACTGCCAGGCTACACCCCTGGTGCACGAAGTCGTCACAATAGATCCCGGTTGTACCCAAATCATACATTCAAAAGACACAGCTTCAATTCTGGAGACGGCAGGACATAGAAATTATGTGGAAATCTTCGGAAAATTCTCTATGCAGAGGACCGTACTTGTGGCAATGTGACGTCAGAGCATGAATAAGTAAATTATACAGAGAAATTTTATGAGAACTTGCTGATTTTAGATTTAATTGAAGTCACAGGGCACTAGTTTATCAGGTAAACATTTAAATACTTCATACGTCCTATTGTCATCCCTGAACTGTTGGCAAAAAACACCAAAACGGGTTACTTTATTTTAAATATACAGGTTCTTTCGATGACGTCACGATAGCAGACAACCACAAGCGTAGCATTTTCCGGTACGAGTCCTTTTACAGTCCTTAAAAAACATCCCGAAAAAAATATTTCCCCAGATATAATTTCAGACAGAGAGAGGCATAAACTGTGATAAGTAATGATTGTAACATTTGCGCTCGACGAACTGCAAACCAAAGTGGAGAAGGTGCGCTGCTAATTTATAGAGCTAGAACGATGCATTCCGTGCCTCGAATAATCCGTACATGTAGCCAAGGATTGCTTTAGCTATGCAATCTCTGATACAGCTTGGTTACAATTATGTTTTTGTGTTACTAAATAGCAGTTTCATTAAATCACTCAAAGAAAAACACGGAATTAAAACAACAGCTATATGATGAGTTTTTAAAAATCTAAGTGGTGGTAGTTGGAGAACATGGTGGTGTATGTATACAGTGTGTGTGTACGTGAGTGTATGCGCGCCTGCACTCAATGTGTGTGTGTGTGTGTGTGTGTGTGTGTGTGTGTGTGTGTGTGTGTGTGTGTGTGTGTGCGGCGTGCGTTTATGCATGCGTGCGTGCGTTTGTGGGTGTGTGGAGGGGATGTTGATGACAAATTTGTGTATGTTAACACTGTGTGGTTTTGATGTTGTTTTAGATTTATGAAATGTATATGTCTTTGGCTCACCTAAAGACCCCATTATTATTATTATTATTATGAGAGAGAGAGAGAGAGAGAGAGAGAGAGAGAGAGAGAGAGAGAGAGAGAGAGAGAGAGAGAGAGATGCTGAAAACAAACACCGATCACTGCATGGCTAATTTCCAGGGGTAAGTCCATGTGCTCGGAATGACTCAGAGGTGTGTGTGTGTGTGTGTGTGTGTGTGTGTGTGTGTGTGTGGTGGTGGTGGTGGTATCAGTATTTGCCGGTGGTAGAGAGGGTGGTGAATATAAGTGACAATCGTACCAGGCCGGATAGCCATAACCGCCCAGAGAAAGTGTCTCAAAAGACCTCTACTGGTCTTAACCACTAGAATTTTAGCTGGCCTTCATCTCTAGATCTAACATGTACATAATCGTAACACACTTACAGTATTGAAACTGATAGTATGTTTATTTTTGAACAATACTTTTTGTCTTAGTTCGTATGACAATATTTACTATTCTGTTTCTGCTTGTTATTTATGCATTTTTTTTCTGTTCTTTTCTTCTGGTAGATCTATTCGTACTAGCTCTGGCCCATCTGCGTTCAACAAATTCGAAACTAAAAATACTCACACAAGGTCAATGACAAGGGAAAGCACCCCTGAGCAAAAATTACACGAAGGCTTGTATCAGGAGATCTTGTGGAAGACAAGCCACCGTTGAAGAACTAAATGTTTTATTTGAGTTATGGAGCCAAAGGGCGCGTTTTCACTCCTGCTGTTAATAGGATGGATACAGTTAGTTCTGTGCATTGAACCCTTGTCTGGTTTTTACGCTCTTGGCTCGGCGGTTACGGCTGTGGGCATTGCGAGCTACAAGGTTGTTCTTTGTCGGTTCTATGAATGTTGTAGTGACCGTTGGATCGTCAACAACGTGACAGGTTCGCCGACACTCTCCAATTTCCATTCACCCCAAGGAATGGGGGATCGCATTCACACTTGCTTTCTGTTTTTATGTTTTGTTCATCCCAAGGTAGTCGATAAAGAAAGGGACGGTGTGGCCATTCATTACTCTTCAAATTCAATCATTTTGATTATTCTTAATCTTACTTTTTAGCACATTCTTAATCTTACTTTTTAGCACACTACTTAGTATTAACAATTATGGCTATGCGTAACATAGCAAATGTAATGCAAATATATATATATATATAAACAACCTGTAGTCAATGTCGGTTCGGTGGATCATACTCCATGTAGAAGCACCAAAATAACCAACCCAACATGCATTTTTATTTTTTAAAGTGTCAGTCTAAGCGTTGAAGTTGAAAAAAGATGTAGATACAGAAGAAGAAGAAGACCTTCCACCAGAAAGTGGGTGGGATTGGAGTTGGGGGAGTTGTGTGGCCCAGTGCTTTCCCATTTTCTTCCACAATATATAACAACACTGCAGGAATTTAAAAAGAAGAAGTTATTTTTCTTGTTTTGTGACTGATTTGTATGTAAAACGCATAGTATTTAATAATGGATTTTGCATGTATATAATATAAATATTATATATGGATGTGTTGGTGTGTGCATACATACTTGCATACATGAGACTATTGAGTGTGCATTTGCATACATTGTGTATGTATATATATATATGTGTGAATGTTTGTTTGTGTGTGTGTGTGTGGGGGGGGGGTTCTGCTGATGTTTTGGTATTCTCTTTCCTTGTTCATTAGTATTACACTAGCACGGTCTTGTGATAACCCCCCCCCACACACACACACAACACACGCAAAAAAGAAAAGAAAAGAAAAAAAGCAGTGTGTAAAACTTACACTTCTTTTCTGTTTGTCAACTATAATCTATTGAGTATTATCTGCTTATTAATGGTGGCAGTAGTATATATGTGCCACATCTTCATCTATATCAGTATATGCTTCCTGCTGACATATGATTAAACATTTATGGTTTCAGGCCTTCATGAAGAGTTGGACAAGCGGCTGTATGGCCAACACTTGGTCACAAAGGTGGTTACCAGTCACATTAAAGGGCACATTAAGACGCCTCATCCATCCAAAGCACTGGCACTGTCATTTCATGGGCCCACTGGCACAGGAAAGAATCACGTCAGCCGCATCATTGCTGAAGCGCTGTATAAAAATGGGATGAAGAGTGAAAATGTGCACCTCATCTCAGTCACAAAAGAATTTCCGCATCAAGAAATGATATCTCTGTATAAGGTGTGATTGGTTATTGCTTGTTAGTATGTTGTCTCTGTACAGTTAATTTTATATATATGTATGGTTTTATGTTGTTACATGATAATGTTACAATGCATTTTTGGAAATTAGCACATTTAATTTAATACATGTGTGGGATTTAACCATTAAGTTTTATGGCAGTAAATGTCTGTACTCTGTATTGGAAACCTGGGAGACAAAATAATTATGGTAACTGCCTCGTGTCAAGTGGTCTAGCTTACCAGTACCACCACAGTCTTCTGTTACAATGCAGTTAACACTCAGCTGGTTAAATTGTGAATACATATTTTGCTTGTTTATGTTTAAAACTTTGATGGTTTCTTCTGCCATAAGTACTGATACTCAGATTATATGACATGTTTGCATTGTGCTTGTTAAAGATGTCAAGAGTAGGTATCAGTCAGTGTAAAGGTAGCTGTAATGCTAGAGGCCATGATTTTTCATTTTTTTTTGCTTGCATTCATTAGCACTACATCGTATCATATGCATTTGTTGTTAAAGAGCTGTTAATGTATCATGTAAAGCATAATTAACAGTGTAAACTAATTGCAACCATGGTAACTGATAGCAGTATTACACAATGTTTGAGAAATATGTTCTGCTGCAAGTATAGATCTGTCCTTACATGTGTCATTTGCATGGCTGTTGTCAGGACCACCTGCGGCACTTGATTGAGAAGCAGGTGGACAAATGTAGGCAGTCTCTTTTCATCTTTGATGAAATTGACAAGATGCCTGCAGGTCTCATCGACACCATCAAACCTTACCTGGACTATCATGAGGAACTTGGTGGAATTGATTATCGTCACGCCATCTTTATTTTCCTCAGGTATGACCCCCTGTCCTATTTATCCAATTAATAAGTATGGGTTGATTATTTACAGTAGTAAAAATAAAATTAAAAAAAGAGAGCATCTTTGGTCAGTAGATTTTGATTTTGTAAGATTGTTTTAAAGGAACTTGCCGAGCTTTAAAAAAAACACCCGTCATGTTTTGCATAACGGGCGGCAGGAACTAGCTAACTCGAAACATGTTTTGAATCAACAAACTAGGGAGTTAATTCATGCTCAAAACATGTTTCACAAACTGAACATCAAAGACCTGAGACATCAAAGACCTATGGTAACTCTTACCTGGCCTGTGGGTAAATACATGGTACATAAACTCCACCAGAGCAACAGCCACAGGCATGGTTGACTCAGGGTTTTTATTGTGTTTGTGTGACAGCTTTCGAGCAACAGTTAACCCCCTTGTTTGTTGATTCTGCACAGACAGTAGGGGCCTCATTCTGTTTCAGATTATGACATGTTTTGATTGATTGATCCCTTTCACATAGTGTTTTTTGTAACAAATCTGAAACAGAATGAGGTCCAGAGCGCTTGTGCAGAATCAACACCCAAGGGAGTTAATTAGCGCTTGAAATGCATAACACAAGTACAGCAAAGTCATGAGTCACTTACAGTAACACTCACCTGGCATGGGTGTAAATTATACAAGGTACATAAACTCCACCAGAGGTACATCCTCAGCTGTCTTCTGTACTTGAGCAAATTCACTGCACTCTAAGTCTAGTCACCCATAACTCATAACTAGCTTTTGTTTGTTTCATCTGACAAATGGAGGAGATCAAAGTAAAAACATGAAATGGGGGGTTTTGCTTTAAATTAAAATGCCCAGTTTGTTTTTACATCAACTTTAGAAAATAAGTTTTGTGAGTGAATTCGAGGGATCATGCATGAAACGTTCCTAGCTTACCAGTTTTGTATTAGAGACTTTGTATTTGACGTGAGAAGTGTGTTCTCCCACTGCCTGAGAAAAAATGACTGCAGGTATTGGGTCCATGGCTGCTTTAGGACCTGACTGTGTTGCATAATGTATATCTGATCCCACTAAATAATACTTGATGGTGTTTTGCTCACCTGAATCCTGATCCTATAAATTCCATGATTATCATCACGATACAAATGATTTCTAAAGCTTGTCACAGCACAGTTTCACAGGGTCCAAAACCTTAGATGTCTGAAGCTTTTGAAGTAAGGAATCTAAAATAAAATGTCTCCCTTCGATCTTCTTCTGTTGTCAGAGAAGATGAAAGTCACATTTACATGTGTATGAGAGTTGAATGACTTTCCAAAGAGTGTGTCTGTGTGTATCAATATCTGCATGTGTCTGTGTCTATGTATGTGTGACCTGTTTGTTGTCAGCAATGCTGGTGGTTCAGCTATCACATCATATGCCCTTGAGCAATGGAAAGCGGGAACACGCAGAGAAGATATTGGCCTGGTCGAAGTGGAGAGAATTCTTGCAAAGGCTGCCATCAACTCTGAATCAGAAGGTAAATCACTAAATGTGACCGTTTAGTCCTGAGTTTTTATCTACCATGGGACTAGGTAATGAGGTGAAGTTTAAATTGAAGTTGCCGCCATTTTCTCTCATTTGTATTTGAGGTAAATGTGCACTGTTTTTGATTTCGTAGTCTTCCACCTTTGAGCAAATGCTAATAAGTGATATATATATATGCATGCTGATGCTGCTATACACTGATTAGGACCACAGGGTCATGCCAAATCCCATTTTTTGGATAATGTCTTCTGTCTGTTGCCCAGAAAATATCACTGATCAATTTACCAAGGTATGCTGTTACTGTTAAGTGTTATAGTCTGATACAGTGACTCATTCCAGTTGAAAATAATGATCACTCTTCAGAAAAGCATGTGTGCCAAATTTTATTCACAGATGAGGGGCTACTGATTAAGGTTCACAGGTTGAATTTAAGTATTGACTTATAGCCCAAAAATTATGATGCGTCTCTGTATTGATAATGGGCTTCACAGGTCCTTGCAAGTTTAAGCACAATTGGTTTCACAGTGTGAAGGATGTGAATGTAGTCATAGTTCCTTTTGAGTGAAAAGACCTAAGCCAAGCTGTGTAATGTGCATGGTATGCACAGTAATGTGCATGGTATGCACATTTTTGTACAGAGCTGAACCTGGTCCAGCTGTGGTATCACTTTGGTATTAAGTCGCATGTGTGAGTGAGTGTGTGTGTGCATGTGTGTATGTGTGCGCATGCGCACGCGTTTCTTGCTGTTATTGCTCTCTTACTCGGCTCTGTCTTAAAAGTAGGATTTTATATTATGAAATGGAATGTTACTTACAAATGTGTGTGTGTGTGTGTGTGTGTGTGTGTGTGTGTGTGTGTGTGTGTGTGTGTGTGTGTGTATGTATGTGTTGAACTTTTACTTTGCCTATCTTAGTCTTAGATGTAGGACTATATTTTACATTGGAACATATACTTGTGGCGTGTGTGTGTGTGAGTGTGTGTGCATGCGTGCACGCTTGTGCTGGTGTGTATATATGCATGTGCGCACAGGTGTGTGTATGTGCGTTTGGGTGTTATTTTGTTGGTGCAAATGGGTTGCTAGTTGATGTATGTCGGTGTTGTTGTTTGCTTATGTTTGTATGCTTACCGCTTTCGAGACACTTTCCTTGTTGTAAAACTTGGTGAATAAAGAATCTGAATCTGAATACTGATTGGCTGGGCATAAAAAAACAAATTACTTACTGGAAACTGTTCTAAGTATGTCAGTTTGAATGGCATGGGGCTCAGCCAACATTTTTGTTTTTGTTTTTATTTTGTCTGTTGACGGGGGTGAGTGCATTGTTTCAAAGAAACAAATGTTTCAGATGTTTTCTTCTCAAAGTACAGTAGTTACTTCACAAAACTATTTTCATCAGCTGGAAAGAAATGGCCAGAGATCTTGATTTGCCCAATTAACGATCTGTGCAAATATATCTAAAGAGCATATTTTGGCCTAGTTACAAATTTAGAAAACACTTCTGTTCATATTTTTTAATTACAAGGCAAGTGCTGTCTTTCAGAAAGGACTATCAGTGTTACTGATTTAGAGTGAAAATATGTACAGCATGTTTTAGAACAGGAGCATGCTGTCTGGCTGACCTTCACTGTGAAATACATGTTGCTCGGCTTCTTCCTCAGCAGGTCTGTGGCACAGCGAACTCATCAGCAAACATCTGGTCACTGCTTTTATCCCCTTCCTGCCTCTGGAACGGAAGTACGTGCGTCAGTGTGTCAAAGATATGTTGCTGATGAGGCGGCACTACTCATCTCCTGAGAAAGTGCCCCAGGAGGTGGTGGAGGATGTGATGGCTGAATTGACTTTTTACCCAGAGGTAGAACAATTGTTTTCTGTAACAGGGTGCAAACGAGTGGCCGAAAAGGTGGACTATGTTATGTTCAACAGAAAAGGAGCGTGAAAGACATTTGTCATTTGGAATATTTATTTCTCTTCCTGGCTCATGATGTAAAAAAACAGTGTATGCTGGGTGGGACAAAAACTTTGTGATTTTCTTGGATGCTGTCAATTTGACCAAATTAATGTCAAATGCCAGACTTGGCAAGATGGTCATACTTGCTGAGCTTTACCAGTGCATACAACATTTTAAGATCATAGTGGCATTAAACAGTTGTGGAATTTTAAAGCTTTATATTTGGGTATGTTTTTGTCCAGTTCAGATCAAGCTTTGTAGGTAAAACACACAGACCAGACCGTACATATTATAATACCACTTTTATTACTTTTGACAGAACAGAGGAGGCAGTGTGTGCATTTTTTACTAGCTTGGCAAATGCATTAACTTTTGATTTTGGTTTTCCTGTGATGCTGTTTCAGCAAGATATTTTAGTCTTTGCATGAAAGTAACCCTCATTTAGTGCTCTTCGTTCAGACCACTCTTGATGACCTTGACCTTACTTCAAGGTCTTGAGGGTGTCAGAAATGTAATGTTTTTATGTGATTAAGTTTAGCTTTTGTATGGTTTTTGATTGCATCGAAAAGATCACCACAAAGTCTTTTCATTTGTGGAACATGCATTTAAGGGAGATAACTGACATTTTCTGGATTTAGAGAAAGCTTAACATGGGCTCTTTACTTCTGGCAAAGTTCTGTGGATTTTGTGTTTCTGTTTTAGTTGCTGGTCTTTCAGTTGGTGTTTTGAAAAGAGATCTTGCTGTCTCTGTTGAGATGTGGGAGACAGTAAAAGAAAGAAATTGTATCTTTCCATTTGGAATGCCAGGCCCTTGACAAGCTCATCCTCTCGTACTGTTTTGTTGTTGTTGTTGTTGTTTTTCTTTTGTGGAATGATGTAATTAAAAATTAGAAGAAAAATTCCTGGTTGTATGCTGAGCCTTGATGTCACCTGCACATGTGACTGGGCATTGACTGTAAAATATCAGATTTTTTTTTAATGCAAATCATTTCAGCAAAATACTAATAGGCTGCTCTTTTGTTGATAGATCTGCTGGATTGAATTCAAATGTCATTTTTCTGATTTTGAAAGATCTACTTTGTGTTGAGCCATGATGTCTCCCCTCTGAATCTTTCTCCACTTGACACCGCTCACACCCCACTGCTGTACTATTTAATGACAGTTAAAGAGTTTTGGGGGGAATTTGTTTTTAATGCTCTTATTTGTTAACTCTGTTGACATATGGTAATAAATACATTGATATTACAACAACACCACACCCAGGCCCTCTCTTCCTGTTCACCCGCCCCACCCCCATGCATCCTCCCAATTAGATGACGTCCCTACCCCAGTCAAATTACCCCTTCATACTAATCTGTCACTGTTTGACCCAGCCCCATTCTTTGTCCTTGGTGCATTTATTGTATCTTTGCAAATGGACCCTTTTGCTGTTGAGGCAGAATCTGGTCACTGCAGTCCTCGTTATTCAAGACCCCCTGCTTTTTATATATATTATAAAGAAAAAAGAAGAAGAAAAAAACACAGCAAAACAAACAAAGCAAATAGGAACAAAATGCAGTCATTTGTGGGGGAATTCTTGTTCAGCTGTGAGACAGATGAATATAGGGATGACTTACTTAATGTTTGGTCATGTCCCACCCACTTGGTTGAACTAAACTTGTAGACCTGTGCTTGGAACGAGTGAGTACCTATTTTAATTACATGTATTCACATAGTAAAATGCTGTTTTATGTTATTAGTGAAATGCCGCAATGCAGGGTCATTTATTCAACTGAATAACCTGTTATGAGTTTGACCCCCCTCCCCCAACAGCAACAAACAAACAACACACACATACACACACACAAAATACACATATGTGAGGTGAATACATGTATGATATATGTATGGGTGATTTATTAATGTTGTGTCCCATTTAATTAGAATATACTCTGTGGTTCATGGAATGAATACATGCATGTTTCATTTACGTGTGTTCACTGAGTAAAACGCAGCTTTATTTCAT
This sequence comes from Alviniconcha strummeri, assembly GCA_963584105.1. Classification (NCBI taxonomy): domain Eukaryota; kingdom Metazoa; phylum Mollusca; class Gastropoda; family Provannidae; genus Alviniconcha; species Alviniconcha strummeri. Next base: position 21,092,918 of record OY757548.1, read on the forward strand.
TAATGAACTTTTCCAGTGCAGGCTGTCTTCTTTATTTGAATAGCCCCCCACTATCATTTTCCTCTCTCTCTCTCTCACACAAACACACACACACACACACACACACACACACACACACACACACACACACACACACACACACTGGGATAAAGCTGAATGAACTGCAAAGGTAGAAATTATATTTTTTTCTTTGTTGCAAAGCTGTATTTTGACCTATTATTCCAAGCTCTCCTAGCAAAGGGGGAAAAAAAGAAACAAAAAAGAATGCTTGTAAACATATAAGTTAATTTTATTTGGTGCTACTCAAGATTTGAATGCTAACTGAAAAAGAACAAAAAAAGAACCATTCTTGGATTCCTGATCTTGTGGTCAGCAGCTGTGCTTCAGTTTTGTGTGTCTGATAGTGACAAATGACAAGCTGTGATCATTACCATGTGGCAGAGGAAGGTAGTTGTGTGTAGATATGTGTAAATAATGTGAGAGAAAAGCTTGCTTTGCCTGTGCCATATGGACTCATATGTTTGTTTTTGCCCCTGCAAATAAGTGTTTTTTGTTTGTTTTAGTTTCATCATTTTTTTGGAGTAACTTGGTGATATGTGCTGTTATCTTGATAATTATAAGATCAGTCTAATATCACTGTTGGAGGTGGTTGGTTGTTCTCAAGAGAATTGGTGTGTTTGCTGCATCTAGTTATGGTGTGAATGGTTAGTTGTTCTTAAGAACATTGGTGTATTTGCCACATCCTGTCATGGTGTGATTCGCTGTGAATGGTCAGTTGTTTTCAAGAGCATTGGTGTGTTTGCCGCATCCAGTCACTTTGTGAATGGTTAGTTGTTCTCAAGAACATTGGTGTATTTGCCACATCCTATCATGGTGTGAATGGTCGGTTGTTTTCAAGAGCTTAATTGTGTTTGCTGCATCCAGTCATGGTGTGAATACATGTGCTGCTTGCAAATGAGCTTTGGACAGTCAAGAACAATACAGTGGAACCTTCTTGAGAGTAACAACATCCAGTCATAGACTGATAGAGTGAATGCATGTGCCACTCACAAATGAGCTTTGTACAATCAATAACAACACAGTGGAAGCTTCTTGTAATAGAGTGAATGCACATGCCACTCACAAATGAGCTTTGTACAATCAATAACAACACAGTGGAACCTTCTTACAATAGAGTGTATGCATGTGCCACTCACAAATGAGTGTTGTACAATCAATAACAACACAGTTGAACCTTCTTATAAGGGAACCCATCCCCCACCCCCACCCCAAACTCCAAGCACTGGTTTACGACATCCTTCCTTCAACCACTGCTGTATTTAGTTACGTCATTGTTTCCAGAAAACATGTCAGTTAATGAGCAGTTTTTTGTTGGTGCTCAGACAGTAGTAGGTTTGTTACAAACAACTCAAATGATATTAGATGTTTGTTTTATAACAGACCATGTTGCTTACACCAGCTCAAGTAAAACCAAAATCATTTGAATCGAGCTGGAACTTCTTTTTTTTACCCGGGATGGATGCGTCTCATGTTTATGTGCATGCTTGGGCGCTAGTTTGCTTCCACAGTCTTATCAGTACCCAAACCTTTCGGAGGGCGCTGACTGCATCGGTGGACAGCTGCACGGAGATAAAGAGTACCCCTTCAGTGGCGTGAATAAATTGGGCAGAGTTTGGAGGAAGGTGCTGGAAAGCGATGCTCGGAGTGTGTCCCCACCCCTGCCCACCTTCAACTGCAAGATCACTTTTGTTAAACCATGCTCTTTGACTTTGTGCTCCAGTATAATATCAGATAGACTTGCCAAAGACCACCCTTCCTTTTAAGACTGTTTGTTGCTGATTTTTAGGATGGTCTTTCATGGGATGTTCCACTCACTTGCATCAGTGCATGTGTTGAATATGCGAATATATACCATTGTTATTGAATGCATAGTAACACTGTTTAATTCAGATGGTCCATTAATTTGGATTGAGTTTTTATTGCACACTGCATTTGAGGTGGTTCATTGAAGAATTGTTAGGTGCTGAGATTTTTTTTTTTTTTTTTTTGAGTGGACAACAGTAGTGTTCATCATGTTAGGTTGTTAGGATTGTTTTGAATGACATTTCGTGATTTTTTTTTTAATGGGTCATTATTTGTTATACCATGAATGATGTGGATAGCATGATCAATATTTGTGATGGTTTTTTATTTTGTTGATGGAGCAATTTTACGTTCTGTTGTTGATGGTGTGGTTGGTATATATATATATATATTTTTTTTTTTTTCAATTGTCCTAGTACGTTTTACAAGAAACGTTGTCTAGTGGTGCCTTTTTTTTTTTTTTTCCCTTTTCCTTTATTTTTATTTTTATTCATTAACATGTATCCATCCATTACAATTTCTTTCTCTCTCTCCTCCCCCCCCCCCCCTCTCTCATTCATATATCTAAGGTAAAGTACGAAGAAGAAAAAAAAAAAAAAGAAAAAAAAAGGCACACCCACACACATATACAAAACAGAAAGAAGAAAAAAAGAAAGAAAAAAAGAAGAAAGAAAGGACCATGGCAATGAGTACAATTTACAAGATTATTAACGTCATTAACAACCTCGTCTAGATTTGTATCAGCTTTTTGTAATGCAACCATTCGGCTGCTATCTTGTCATATGACATCGTTAATGTCGCATTATATTTGTCTACATCAAATGTATTTTTTAAATATTGTTTGAACAGGTGCAGTTGAGGTATATTCTTGTTGATCTTACAAGTATAAATATAGAATTTTGCACGCAAAATTATCAAATCAAAGGTGCTGTCCGATTTAATTTGGCTGTCGTAACCAAAAAGTACAAAATTTTCATTAAGCGTTACTGTCCTCGCATTTGAGCTCCCGGTATTAAGTGTAGTCTGGAACTGTTCCCAGAAAGACTTTACGTACACAAATCTCCAAAAAAATGTGATTAATAGAGTCTCTTTCCTGTCTACAAAAAGAACAGTTAATGTCATTTTCAATACCCATGTGCATTAAAACAATATTGGTAGCTAATATCCTATGTACAAGTCTTATCTGGAACCATTTTAGTTTTATTTCTTGGATGTTTTGCATTTTCTTAAAGTTTCTGCTCCAGTCAATGTCTGTATTCAATCTTGCTTCCCATTTTTCACAGCACTTAGGTTTATTTTTACCCTGTGTAAGCATTTCATAATACAGGCGTGAGCCTTTTTGTTGACTGTAAATAATCTTAAGCGTCTTTGTCAAATCGGTTGAACTGTTACTCTCAACTGTTAGTCCCATTTTACGTATGTAGCTTTTAATAGCTTGTACACATCCAATATATGTAATGTAATCAGTATTAATTCTGTATATTTCTTTAAACCTTTTAAATAGCATAAACGTACCATTTTCATTCAGAATGTTTTTGATAAAACATACACCTTTGTCTATCCACTTTTTTTTATAAAAAACAGTTTTGTTTCCAACCAGAATATTGTCGTTGCAGAAAATAGGATCTGCGACTAGTTCTTCTGAGTTCTCTACCTGCATGTGTTTACCAAACTCTCTATATGCTTTAAATACATGAATCCAAAACATATTAAAATTATTTTCCTGAGTAGGGAGGCTTGATCCCAATTGTTCAAGCAGTAACACTTTCGGGTAAGTTGATGTAATTATACCTTTCCACTTGTGATCACTTGTTTTTAGTTTTCGTATCCAACTTAGCTTCAGCGCATTAATATAATGTCTAATATTTGGTATGCCAAGTCCTCCCTTTGCAATAGTTTTGACGGTTACTTTCCTACTTATCCTGTCTTGTTTTCTATTCCATACGAACTGAAACACGGTCTTCTGCAACGCGTCCACCAGACTGTCTGGTGGATTTGGCAGTAAAATCCATAGGTGGATAATTTTAGACAAAATCAGCGACTTCAGAACAGCTACTCTACCGAGTGGTGTTATTTGTCTTTTTAACCATACTTTGTACAATGCTTTTATTTCCAAAAATTTCTCGCGAAAGTTGAGTTGCTCACACTCTTTTAAATTATTAGTAAACCAAATACCAAGTATTTTAAATTTAGGTGGGTTCCAATCCATATGCAAATTTGGCATATATTTAATGGGTGAATTTCTTTTATTACCAAGCCATATAGCACTAGTCTTCCCCGCGTTCAAGAAGAGACCTGACTTATTCCCAAATGTATTAATAATCTTAACTGTTTCCTCAAATGAGTTCTTGTCACCTTCTAACATAATTTCAGTATCATCAGCATACTGCGAGATTTTGTACTCAGTTTCTCCTATTAAAATACCTTTAATATTCTTATTTTGCCTAATCATAATAGCAAGTATTTCTACGCATAATATAAATAAATATGGTGATATTGGGTCCCCCTGTCTACATCCCCTCTGAATTGAAAACCATTCTGATAATTGTCCATTAACCGCGACAGATGACTTTATATGTCTATAAAATGTGAATATTCACTGGCTAATATCGGGCCCAAATCCAAACGCATGTAAAACTTTAAACATAAATCTCCAGTCCACTGAATCGAAGGCTTTTTCAAAGTCTAAGCACAAGAGTAGCCCAGGCATGTTTTCTTTGTTCAAGTAACTGATTAAATCGTATATCAGTCGAATATTATCTCCTATATATCTATTGGCCATAAATCCAGTTTGGTCTTCACTGATCAAAGATGGCAGGACACGTTTTAAGCGATTAGCAATACAAGTGGATCCTATTTTGTAAACAACATTAAGGAGTGAAATTGGCCTCCAGTTTTTTATCAGGTCTTTTGATTTGTTCCCTTTTGGTATGCATATTATTATTCCTTCTTTCTGCGTTGATGATAATTCACCTTTTCTAAACCCATTATTTAATGATTTAACAACGAATGCACCCAGCTGTCGCCAAAAAAACTTAAAGAATTCAACAGTAAAACCATCAGAGCCTGGGCTTTTATTGTTTTTCATGCTCTTGAGTGCAACACTTGCTTCGTCTAAAGTAATTTCCCCTTCGAGTGAGGTCTTTTCTTGCACTGTCAATGTTGGTATATCCTCAACCAAGCCTAATATTTCACAATCTTCTAATTGTCTGTCAGAATATAATCTTTCATAAAACATTTTGACTTTCTTTATAATGTCCTTAGTTTCATATATTTCCTCACCATTGTTTAAAGTAAGCCTAATCATTTGTTTACTAACGTAATTACGTTTTTCAAGTGCACAAAAATATTTTGTTATTTTTTCTCCTTCGGCGACCCATCTCGCTCTCGATCGAAGCAGAACTCCCTCCATCTTTTTCTCTCTAAGTGCAATTAGCTCCTGTTTATAAGATTCTAATTTCCCTTTCTCATCTTCTGTCAATTTAATTTTAGTTTCTAAGCTCTGGATATTGTTCTGCAAATCCCTTTCCTTTTCCTGATCCACACGTTTTTTCATTGTAGCATACGAGATTGTCTTTGGTCTAATTTTCATAAGTAGTACGTCTAAAAATAGCTGATCGGAAATTACAAATTGAATGTCACATTTGGGGATAAAAGGAAGTTGTTCCCGAGAATAGGGTAGAGCTGCATATTCTTCAATCACGGTTCTTATAACATCATTTATTTCGTTTGCAAACAGCTTATCTTTTAATAGGGAATTATTAAATTTCCACAAAAGCTTATTTCTGGTTTCTAATTTTAACCTAAAGTCAAAGTCAGTGTGATCATGGAATGATCTGTCCGGTAACCGGGCTTAATGTCTGCTTCTGTCACGTAAGTGGACAGCAAATCTGAAATTAGGAAAAAGTCCAATCTACTCTGTTGAAGGGGTGTATTTCTGCGCCATGTATACCGTCTCATTTCAGGATGAATTTCTCTCCAAATATCTAATAGGTCGAGATTTATCATTAAATTTTCTACTTGTTCTTGTGCTTTAGCATTATTAAAGTGTTTATAATTATAATAATCTAATGTGAAATCCAAGACTAAATTCCAGTCTCCTCCAATAATAAGATTTTCAAAGCCAACTTCGCTGATCCGTTCCTCAAGCTCGGCATAAAACTCCGGATTATCACGGTTTGGGCCATACAAACTGATGATCACAAATTCTTTATCCATTATTCTGACAGTGGCAAATATATAATTTCCAGCAATATCTTTATAAACCTTGTTTACAGAAAATTCGAAATTATTATTAAATAATATTGCGACACCCCTCGAATTTGAATTATACGAGGCAAAGTAACATTTATAACCCCACTCAGCCCGAATACAGTTCTCTAGTTTCGGATCAAAGTGGGTATCCTGCAATAGGTATATGGAATATGACTTCTCTCTTAAATAGTGAAAAACATCTCTCCTCTTGCGCGGGTCAGCTAGGCCTTGGCAATTCATTGAAACAACCTTAACTGTATTGGTCATGGTATGCGTGATCTAATCCCACTACAGCCAGGACACACTATCCAACAAAGCAGAAGCATCATGGAAGGAACCACTTTCACGTGCGAACATAGCTCACAAAAATCCGCCACAAGTGTCCATACAAACAGCTCAAAACCTAAGCCAGTATAGGCACATGACGTACATACGCACAGATCACAACACGCTGAACCCAGCGCTGAATATGCACGTACAAACATAATAAATTCAAAGACCATGGCCAATATAGTACAACCAAAAAAACAGGCAAACGGACAAACAATACAACCAACAAACAGGCATAAACAGGTACACAATAATTCCACACAAAAAAGTTACATTATACTAAGCTGTAAAAGAAAAGGAAAAGAGTTATTTTCTGGTGAAATCGCTGATAAGCAGCGCAAAAAGATATCATTCGACTGTCGAGTGCTGAAGAAGATATGAACTTAAAAAAACAAAAGACGGGAAAAAGGTGGAGAGAGAGAGAGAGAGAGAGAGAGAGAGAGAGAGAGAGAGAGAGAGAGAGAGAGAGAGAGAGAGAGAGAGAGAGAGAGAGAGAGAGACAGACAGACAGACAGACAGACAGACAGACAGAGACAGACAGACAGACAGACAGAGAAATAGAGACAGAGACAGAGAGAGGATAAACTTTCAAATAAAGAAGAAGAAAATACAGAGTAGTTCTCCCTCCCCCTCCCTCCAAATCTACCTGGGTCACAAAAAGGAATATAAGGTCTACACAGGCAGACGTATCAAACATATTGGAATACACATGACTTTATCTTGCACAGCAGCATACATCTTTACTTATAAGCATGTTCTTACGTGAAAAATTAACAGACAAAAATGTAATAACAGCCTAGTCTTAGACTAGAGTTACAAATTTGATAATACGACTCCATAGTTTTGATTTACGCAATAAATTAACGTGCAAGGTGTACGATGTTGATCAAAACTACTGGTTTATAATAAGTATATACCTGTGTATACAAATGAAGATTACTTTCTCATTTAATGTTGTTTTTCAGGTTTTTGTTTTGCTTTTGTTGTTGCTGCCCACCTTTTATTTATTTTTATTTTTATACAAAAGTGATATGATTCTATACTCAACAACGACACTGTCTAAACAAGATGATACTCACATACAATACAAACAACACAATCAGCAATAACTCAAAACAGAGTATCCGAATATTTAAATGGCTTAAGAATAAGTCGTGCAGACCTCCAGCGTAAACAACCGCATGCTGCACGCAGCAAATCAAACACATTCAATTTCCCAACCGTGCCAGTACAGTCATAAAACTAATACTCAGGTGCGAACCACAAAACACGGGCGTCTCGAGCTCCAAGGCAATTCAAACTTCCAAGCAAATGCAGATGTATAAATCAACAAGATTGAAGGCTAAACAAATCAAAGGAGCCTTTTGCTCCTGTACATGCGCACACAAATTGTTACCGTACTATGTGTGTGTGTATGTGTGTGTGTGTGTGTGTGTGTGTGTGTGTGTGTGTGTGTGTGTGTGTGTTTGCGCGCGCGTGCATGTGTGCGTTTAATGACTGTGAATGTGTGCCTGTGCCTGCGTACACGCGCGTGCGTGCCTGTGTCCGATGAGTGCGCGCAGGCTAAACAAATGAAAGGAGCCGTTTGCTCCTGTACATGCGCACATAAATTGTTACCGTACTATACGCGCGCGCGCGCGCGCGCGCGCGTGTGTGCGCGCGTGTGCGCGTGTGTGTGTGCGCGCGCGCGTGCATGTGTGCGTTTAACGACTGTGAATGTGTGCCTGTGCCTGCGTAGACGCGCGTGCGTGCCTGTGTCCGATGAGTGCGCGCATGTGTGCGCACTCGGTAAAACACACACACACACACACACACACACACACACACACACACACAAAATCAAAAAAATCACAAGTAATAAAAAATAGCAACAAACTTTACATATACAAAATGCTCGCGTGCAGGATACATGCATTTCCATCGTTCAAAACTCGTGTCAACAGAACCGATCTACATGCTCATTTTCATAATGCTGCGGTGACAGTCTGCAAACGAGACGGAGAAGGGGTATGGAGGTGTGTGTGTGTGTGTGTGTGTGTGTGTGTGTGTGTGTGTGTGTGTGTGTGTGTGTGCTTGTGTGTGTGTGTGTGTGTGTGTGTGTGTGTGTGTGTGTGTGCTTGTGTGTGTGAGTGTGTGTGCGTGCGTGCGCGTGCGTGTGTGTGTGCGTGCGCGCGCGTGTGCGCGTGTGTGCGCGCGTCAGTGCGTGCGCACATGCGGCTGTGTGACTACTTGTTGTTGTGTTTACACTGATGAGCGTTTTACTGCAGCCAAACTGCACACACCCACACACAAAAATCCCTTTAAAGAGCGTGCTGGATACAGGCACAGCAACAACAGCAGCAAGAAAAGGAGGAAAAGAGTTAATTTAAACTGGGCAGTTACACTGTAATAAGGTAAGATGATCTTCACACACATGTATATACAAACAAAAACTACGCAGATAGGTGCCATAGTAGTAAAAACACCTTGAAAATAACAAGTCGTGCGGACCGACGGTTTGAACAACTGCGTGCTGCACGCTCCAGTCAAAACAGCCAACAAACATTCCACAGAGCATGTCAGGCACTGTCACAAGTACTCAACCGTAAACTCAAAATATGGGCGTCTTGAATTTCAAAACAAACAGAACTGTCTCAAACCCCACACAAATATACAAATAAACAAAGCATAATTCAAAACTGCCACCGTGTCGGTGCAAATACAAATAAAATTTAAAGAAATCAAGTATTCTTGTGATGAGCAAACAGTCTTGCATAACAAAATTCGTTGTTTGTTCATCTGCACCCACGGTCCTGGTTGCTACCGTAATACTGAAGATAATTAAACGGACAGGGGCGGGGACAAGAAAGGTAACCAGGTAACCCGGAGGCGAGAAAATGAAGGGGGGGATAGAAAGAAAAAAAAACACCTGTTCTATAGTATTACAATACAAATTCAAAGAGAAAGCACTCGGTACATAATACCTCACGGGCAAGATCATGTCTTCCTTAGTTGTCTTCATCAGCGCTCATCGCATTTGAATACATTGCTCGTTTGAACACCTCGTCTAAGTCCGTGTGAATGTTCAGTCTCACAATCCGTCCGTTCTTAACTTTGGCCAGAATTCTCCCGTTGGAACTCCACACTGCCAGGGTTGCCGAATGTTCCATCGCTTTCTTAGACACTTGGTAGTTTGCATAAGTCAGATCTTCCCCAACAACAAACACTTTCCTTTTAAGATTGCGTCGGTTCCTGAGAACCTCGTCCCTCTTCTTGCGGTCGAAGAATCTGACGATTATGGGTCTGCTCCCGGTGCTGCTCCGCTGTCCCACCCTGTGAGCCACCTCGATGTCAGCAGCGTTGACTGGGACGCCGACTTTGTCGCTGAATATACTGCATACCTTCGATACACAGTCGTCTGCAGACTCTGCTTTGTCTTCGGGCACCTTGTATACTCGCAGGTTCCAGCGACTTGTATACTGCTGCAGGTCGTTTTGCTCCCTTTCCAGCTGCCTCAGTCTCCGCTCCTGCTGCTTCACAGTGTCCGTGAGGATTTCGGTTTTCTTCTTTTCAGCTTTCACTTCAGCTTCAGTTTTGTCCGTTTTTGTTTCAATGTCAAACAATCGACCTTCTAACTTTTCTAACTTCTCAATGAAGGTTTGGGTCAGATTTTTTACCTCCACTTTTATCTGATCAACGTCTGTTCTGGTGGCTAGGGTGTCCAGGCGCTGGCTGATTTTATCCAGTGCGGCTTGTACTGCCATGCCTGTGTCGTCCTCACTGACTACAGCGTTCAAACGTTTTCTTTCTTGTCTACTGCTGGCACTGGCTTCTGAACAGATACTATTGTCACTTTCGTCAGATGTTGATGGGTAATTTCTCTTTGTTCCACACTTACTAAAATACGGACTAACGGCTTCACTCGTAACTTCGCTCGACAGTCGAGTCTAGGCCTTTACAGGCAACGTGCCGATATTTGACGGGTCTCTTTTTTTATAAATGTCTTCAGTCACACAGGCAACGTGCCAATGGTCGCACACCTTTTGTTTACATTATCTTTCAGCGCTGCTATTTGCCGATCCAGTGATCAGAACTGATCAAAAAACACATCGGCCGATTCCTTGCACCGAGATCTACGTCCCTGGGTATCCACTTCTTCAATCGCGTCGTTAATTACGCCACTAATTAGCTTTATCTAGTAGACACACTCCGTTGACGACCCGCTGTCTCGGTGAGCGAAAGTTCACCCCCGATGTTGACTTTGTTGTTAACCATGATGTTGTGCTGCTGTTCTTGTTTCTTCTTCTTCCTCCTCTGTGGTGATGATCCTCTCCGGTCGACAGGACTTTAAATTCCAGTTACTGATTTTTCTTCCTCTTCTTGGCGTTAAAACCCAGTTACTGACTTTTCTTCCTCTTCTTGGCGTTAAAACCCAGTTACAGACTTTTCTTCCTCTTCTTGGCGTTAAAACCCAGTTACTGACTTTTCTTCCTCTTCTTGGCGTAAAAACCCAGTTACTGACTTTTCTTCCTCTTCTTGGCGTCAAAACCCAGTTACTGACTTTTCTTTCTCTTCTTGGCATTAACATCCATTTGCTGACTGACTTTTCTTTCTTTTTTACGCGTTAAAATCCAGTTACTGACTTTTCTTCCTCTTCTTGGCGTAAGCGTAAAAACCCAGTTGTCAAAAACCCAGTTGCAGACTGACTTCTCTTCCCCTTCTCGCCGTTAGAAAAGCCCTTTCCTCTTGTTTTTGTGAGAGTTAGATCAAAACACACAAGAGGTTAAAAACGACGCTATTATAATCGGACAATACACACCATGTGCAAATTGTCAGTGCAAGCACCTTGTGGAAAGTTCGCCAAAAAGAAAAAGAAAAAGAGAGCCTTTTTTTCACCCTGATATATACCAGTCACAGCTGACTGGGCGTTAAAAACCGATCTCGATCATTCCTTTCCCTTGTCTTTTATTTTCAGTAGGGTTGTTTCTCACAGAGCGAGTTGGTTTGCTCTGACTGTACGCTTCCTTCTCTGCTTTCATATGATGGGTGTTGTGCTGCATTTGGAAACAGCGCATAACAGAATACATGATTATTTCTATCAATATTATCATTACTTGATATCTAGTCAACACATGTAGTCGGGGCAACACTACACACTGCGCGTAGCTGCTCGGGCCGCTGTGGAACGCCTCTGGTGATGTGGATGCTGTCGCATAACGTGGCTGTCCGCACTAGCCAGGTGTGCACAATGTCCGTTCAGTTCATTTTGGCAAACGTCTCGTCTTCGATTCGTTTTTGACACAGTAACCACCATAAAAACGTCCAGATACCAAAGTTAGCACAATCGATGACTAAAAGCGTTGTGTCGATGCTGTCACACACACACACACACGCACGCACGCACGCACGCACGCACGCACGCACACACACACACACAGTGACGCAATCAACATATGCACACGCAAAATTAGCTTTATATCTTATATCCAGAAAGATTATTCTCTGAATTAACATGGCATTATAACACGCATACAGAGACTCTGGCTTTACGAGCAATCTTTCTCCAAACAGCATATTCTTTTGGAGACCAACACACGTTTTTATCACAAACTGTGCAGAATACAGAATACTTTCTTCATCCCATTATGGGAAATTACAGTGTCACCTCGCCCATAACAAGCACATGAAACCAACAACAATCACAAACAAACGAAACAAACAACCAAAAATAAATCATCACAATGTGTAAATTTATAAAGTATCAATTAATCAGGAAGTATACATGCGTGTGTGTGTGTGTGTGTGTGTGTGTGTGTGTGTGTGTGTGTGTGTGTGTGTGTGTGTGTGTGTGTGTGTGTGTGTGTGTGTGTGTGTGTGTGTGACAGCATCGACACAACGCTTTTACTCATCGATTGTGCTATACGTTTTAGCAACATACTGAGCAGTAAAACAAAAGCTCACACACTCACACACACTCACACTGACAGACAAACACCTGGATGCATTACACACGCGCGCAGAGGCACACGCCCGTGCACACGCACGCACGCATGTACTCAATCAGTCACTCACTCACTCACGTACGCACGCACGCACGCACGCACGCACGCACGCACACACACACACACACACACACACACACACACACACACGCACACACACACACACACACACACACACACACACACACACACACACACACACACACACGCACACACACATACACACACACACACACTGCTCTGACGTTTGAACGGATTGATCTGTTCAGAAATGCTACTGACTGCAGTGGACTGTATCAGATTTCAGTACTCGAAATCGTCTAGCTGATGGAAGAAGCTCATAATGTTTAGCAAGGACATGGCTGTTGTCATCCACAGTCACCCTAGCCTTCCGTACCACAAGACGTTCATACAACTGACTTAAATGTTCTTGTCTTTCACCCACAACCTTGCCACACACATTCACCACTTAATTTTTATTTTCACACTCAAGGCACCAAACCAACACAGGAACGAAAAGGTTCAAACAGATTCAATACAACTCCGGTAGAAATTGCTTAAAACAGTAGAAAGTGCGTAAAACAGTAGAAACTGCGTAAAACAGTAGAAATTGCGTAAAACAGTAGAAAGTGCGTCAAACAGCAGCGTTGACATTAAGAGATCTTAGCTTTTGAAGGCAAAATATTCTTGGCTGACATCTTTTGTGAATAAAATCAGTGTTTTTGTTAAGATTCAGCTTGTTGTCTAAGACTATTCCTAGATATTTGTACTCGGTCACTCTTTCAACTTTCACGCCATCAGAAAGAGATCTGGAGTGACAGTTTGAGCTTTTCTGAAATCAGTCAACATTTCCTTTGTTTTCTTTACATTCAAGTCAAGGGAATTATTCCTGCACCAGTTACTGAACCTTTCAGCTTCAGCAAAATAAACAGAATCTGAGTTGGAAAAATCTTCTATTGCAGAATCATCAGAGCTTTTATGATTGGTGTTGTGTCAGTGCCACTGCAGCCATCTGTATAGAGTGTAAAAGAACAGGAAACAGGAGAATGGACAGTGCCTTGTGGAGAGCCGGTGGAGATATGGAAATATGCATACCGATTTCGTTTTGGACTTACACAGAACTTGCACAGTTTAGGCTAAGACTGTATGTCGTATTTACACCACACACACACACACACACACACACACACACACACACACACACACATACACACACACACACACACACACACACACACACACACACACACACACACATGATAGCCGTATTGTGGGCCTGCTCACAGTCAGTAATTGATTTTTCATAATATCCCCACATCTTTGTTTCTATAACCTTTGATCCTTCCATGGAGCTCACTGAACAGGAGTTTGCAATACGCTTGCTCTGCTTGTGGGGTTACCCATCAACCTCAACCCCTTAGAATCTGCAATGTACACTGTCCAATGAGCCAACAACTGGCTCAACAGTTTTACAGTCATAACCTTTCTCGGCTATTGTCTGGCACTGTGGGAGGTACGGTTAGATTTGTTTTTGATCATAATAATAAGGAGAGCGCTTTCAGATACTGAAATCACTTTCCAACATAAAGAAAAACATTCAACTAGCACAATTATAACCACACACAAATGAAGGGTATAAAAACACAGTTTACAAAGCTTATATACAGGCATACTTACATGTGCATGAACACACATACATACACAAATTCATACATACACTCATGCAAATGGCACAAATGTGCATACATACACTCATGCAAATGCACAATGTGCATACATACACTTGGCACAGACATACAGAGAGAGAGAGAGAGAGAGAGAGAGAGAGAGAGAGAGAGAGAGAGAGAGAGAGAGAGAGAGAGAGAGAGAGAGAGAGAGAGAGAGACTATACCTACCGGTATCTTGACAACTCGGACGCCTCATCCACAAGGACATACAGCGATTTCTTGTCAGATTTCCTCTGATCCACCGACAGCAGGTGCCTGACGGCTTCGTCCACGTCTGACCCGTTTCTGCGGAAGTCGTACTGACGGAGCCACACGGTGCCCGGTTTCGTGGATGTCGTGGAGTCAGCACTCAGGGTCACCTGCAGCTGGTGCTGGATCATGAGGGAGGCGGCCAGAGTGTCAGGGTCGATACTGACGACGTCAACATCATGCCCCTGCCGCGCCCACCTCAAGCCCTGCAGGACCAGCAGTATGGTCTTGCCTGTGTGGAGAAAACAGCGATGGGACTCGCTTAGCGTCCCTGTCTTTGTTCCAGTACTGCAGCAAACTCACTGTACGACAGAATAATATCTCGCCCACCCCCGACCACCCAACCCCCCAACCGCTCTGTGTGTGTACAGTCCATGTCAGCGGTCGAATTTTCCGCTGAGAACAGCTGGAAAACTAATGCTCCCATACAACATCTAACCACTGAACGAAAACTGGAGACAGAAAAAAGAAAAGAAAAAAAGAAGAAGGTGTGTGTGGGTGGTTGGGGGTGGAGGGGGGGGGGGAAGACTCGCGAGTCTTCCCAAGCAGCTGGACTACAACCAGGGTGTTTTTTTTATGGGTGGGGCATTGAACAACAAATTGCGGGTGTACATACCTACAGCTTGTACAAAGCACCCCACTCCAGCTCCACAAACACCTGCCTCCAGTTACCTAGGCCCACAATAGGTCTGTTCAAAATAAGCACAGCCTTTTCTGGTGCCCTCTTTTGGAATAGTCTGCCGCTGCACCTCAGATCCTACAGACCGTATCACTCACTCAGCTCTTTCGAGCGAAACCACCGTTCACTGCCCCAGCAGGTACAATTTCCGGGCTGAAAGATGCACGCACGCCCCTTCAAACAGTCCCTTTTCCCGTCCTATTAGCACATCTACTTTCAATGCTATGCGTTTTCATGAAAATTCCTTCACAGGCCGGTGCCAAAAAGAAGGCAAAAAGCTTAAGGGTTTCAAATTTGGTACTTTTATTGGTCGCTTTCAAGTGACATCGTGTCAGCGAAGGGGTTAACACAGTCTTATCAGACAGTTTGTGACGGACAAAGTTTGAACTCGACCCCCACCCCACACCTGCCCCATGTTTACTTGTTCCCATTATTGCTATCAACACCTCTTTATTCTGCAGACCAGTGATTATGCAGAGGTCGAGATCGTCGTTTATCACACCACTGATAAACAAATTACTGCTGTTACCAGCCAGTGTGTGTGTGTGTGTGTGTGTGTGTGTGTGTGTGTGTGTGTGTGTGTGTGTGTGTGTGTGTGTGTGTGTGTGTGTGTGTGTGTGTGTGAGGGAGTACGGTATTGCCTTGAATTATTGGACACTTAGCTGCTATCTTTGATCTACATGCTTTTCTCGTAAGATCCATGTTCTGTCTTCGTGATTTACAATAACTGCAAGTATGGTCAACACCATTTATACGTTGCTATGCATGCATCTAAATTATTTGTTCATTGTCATTTTCAGCGTGCCTCCATTCATTTTGCTGTTGAGTTGTATGTTTATTATCTGTTACTTCTTTGCTTATTTCTTACCATGTTAAAATATAAATCGATTTTGTGCAAACACAATTCTCTGTTCTTTTTTCTCCATTGTTGCCTTAATTAGTACCGGTTCAGCAAGGTACACAATCCTGGAAAAATAACGTTTTCGAGTTCGAGCACGAGTTCTCTCTCTCTGTCTCTCTTCCTCCCCCCCCCCCCCCCCCCCCCAAAAAAAAAAAAAAAAAAAAATTATAATTAAAAAATAATATAAAAATAATAATAATATTTTTTTTAGAATTGATCAATAAAAGTACTAGACAAAAACCAACAGCACAAATACATCAAACAGAAAGAATACGCGCCACTCAACTGACAGGTCGTAGCATCCACTGGAACTGTAAAGAACACAACACCTGGCCAGACACCAACTGCCAACAAACACTGCAGCCTAGCGTAGCTACATTCCGGTCTCCAGCAGTAATGGCACTCAACAATGAAAAGAACCGACTCAAGCCCTGACCGTGTCCCTACAAACCCAGCCAGCGCTCAGAGTCCAGCCTGGGAAAAACGTAGAGGAGACAAAGACGCGAGCGCCGCCTTTACGAAAACTGTCGTTGTCGTTGTTGTGGTTGTTGTTGTTGTTGTTGTTGTTGTTGAGCGTCCTGAGGTTCTAGGCAATGAGCTATCGTGTTCTTGGTGACTGGTTGAATTAACTGATCTATTTTAGTGTTGTTTGGTTTTGGGATTGAACTGATTGAAATATTTCAGTGATGTTTGGTTTTGGTTCGACTGGCTTATCTATTTCAGTGTTGTTTGTTTTTTTGGTTGAAATGACTGATCTATTTCAGTGTTGTTGTTTGTTTTTGGTTGAAATGATTGATCTATTTCAGTGTTGTTTGTTTTTGGTTAAAGTGACTAATCTATTTCAGTGTTGTTTGTTTTTGGCTAAAATGACTGATCTATTTCAGTGTTGTTTGTTTTGTGACTCCTTCGTGTCTTCTCTCTTGCTTATCCCAACAGACACATTCTGGGCCCACACACGCATACACCACACCGCAGTCAGAATGTGTGTCAGCCTGAAATCAATGTTGTTCTTGTCAGACTTTTTGTTTCTTCCGGATACCCCAGGCATTCAGCACACCCCAACCGCAATCAGATCAGTACAATATTTTTATTTATCAACGTTTAACTGTTGTTTTGTCGGTATGGAAAAAGGTGTATCCTCGAAATTTCGCACATGTTTTGTACTGTCATGTTAAATTAGCGTGTTGTCTTTTTCAACCGTTTCTGTGTGTAGGTGTCGTCAGACTGGTTTCACGCCGACTTGTCTCCAGAGAGGTACTGGCAGGGACCGAGATCCCGGCGGCGGGGGGGGGGGGGGGGAGGAGGGGGGACCTAACGCTACAGCACCACCGCAATGATTCTGCATTACGATAGGCAGCGGTGTGAGCCACTTTAACCTTTCGTTCACTGGGAGGCCCAAAGCCGCAAGACAGTCCAAAGTTGGAAAGAAAAACAGCCGAAGCGGAATCGAACCGCCGTCCGTCTGCTTACCAGCCTAGCACCTTGCCGCTAGACCAACCAGGGATAAAACAAAAAGGGCCGAAGGAAAGAACTGCTCGGTTTCATACCTGTGCCTGGTGGGCCCGTTAGGAAGACCAGAGGCGGCGACCTGACCATAATGCCAAACTGCTGCTGTGTCAGTACGAGGAAGGCCAACCTCCGGCCCAGCTCAGCCACTGCCTGTCCCGCTGTCCTCACCTCCACAATGTGAGGAGAGGCGATGGTGGTGCTGTGGACCCTGATTGTGGTGGCCGGGCCCACGAACCTGTGATAGCAAAGACAACTCATTACGTCCTGCAAATATATAAGTGTGTTTGCGCGCGCGCGCGCGCGTGTGTGTGTGTGTGTGTGTGTGTGTGTGGGGGGTTGTTAGAATGCGCGCGTACGTGCGTGGATTGCGTGCGTGTGAGTATAAGAGTGTGTGTGTGTGTGTGTGTGTGTGTGTGTGTGTGTGTGTGTGTGTGTGTGTGTGTGTGTGTGTATGTGTGTGTGTGTGTGTAGGAACCAGAGAGGGGTAGGAAAGTTCAGGGGGAAATCACTAACATCAAGAAATTAAGCGCTGATCCAAAGGAGGTAATTAGAGATTTCCGTGACAGTGTACCTAGTATACTAAAAGAATTACAAAAGCAGTCAGAGCATTTCAGAGCAGGTCAAATTCGTTTTTGTTTGGCCCAGTGGGAACAGACCAGTGCCAAACACTACATTTATCAATGCAATAGAAACGTGTCCTTACCACGTGTGGATATATTTCAAAAACAGCTTCAGCTGAGATACAAAGTCGGAGAATATAATGCCAAGATCCTTTCCAGAGATATTTTATGAAAGCTGGTGTACTTACGAAGCCTTATTTTCAGAACACTCTTGAATTTTGCACTGCCCTATGTGTTTGAATGCCGTACGATGATATGACCAATGTACCTTACAGTGCCATGCCTCCACTGAGCCTGGCCGCCTTTTTTTTCTTCACCCATGTTTATGTTGCCGTTGTGTGTGTGTGTGTGTGTGTGTGTGTGTGTGTGTGTGTGTGTGTGTGTGTGTGTGTGTGTGTGTGTGTGTGTCTTATACCTACCATGTGCTGCTTTTGAAAAAAGAAAAAAAGAAAAGAAAAGAAAATTAAAAAGAAAAAAAAGAAGAAACAAAAATGAAGAAAAAGATGCGTGAGAGTTGGGGGGGGGGGGGGGGGACATTGTGATGATAGATACATCTTTTTAAATAAACGCCCCACAATGATGTGATTGACATTTATATATATATATCTGAAGAAATCCTGAAGATGGTAGAAGGGGTAGACACAGATTTCGCTGAACTGGCAGTACAGGAAAAACCGGCACACACACAAAAAAAAAATCCACAGAACAAATAAATGCTATTGATTTGGAAGTGTCGGAATTGCTGAAGAAGGGAGTGATAAGAAAAGCGCATCACTCAAACAAGGAATATATATCTCCAATCTTTGTGCGACCTAAGAAAGGTAACAGATGTTTTGATCCCATCTAAAAAAAATCACCTATTTGAGGTTTGGAATAGACTCTCAGAGTATGACAGTTGTACCAACCTTACAAAGAAAACAGAATACTGAGTACAGCGAGCTCTTCTATTGTAAAGGAGTTAGCGCAGTTTATAGGGCAAGTCGTTTCAAGTTTTCAGGGAGTGAAGTTCGGACCGCTCTGGTATCGTTACATGGAGAACGATGAGATCAAGGCCCTTAAGCGGAATAAGGGAGACTATGAATCAAAAGCAGTTTTCTTAAATGAAGCAAAGTCAGAAATGATATGGTGAACAGAAAATATTATGTCTGCTTTTACTGATGTTCACTCAGATCATAGCGAGCCTGATTTTGTCCTGTTCGCAGACGTCCCGTTGACAGGCTGGGGCTGTTCCTGAGAAACAGGTCCAACAGGTGGTCACTGGGATTATGCTGAAGCACAAAACAACATAAATGTTTTAGAACTGAAAGCCGCTTTGCTAGCCTTGCAGTCCTTTGATAGAGAAAAAGCCAACATCCATGTGAGATTAGTGATGGACCACGCTACAGCAATCGCTTGTGTGTCAAAAATGGGAACTAGTCATTCAGTGCAGTGTAATGCTGTTACCAAAAAAATAAAAAAAATAAAAAGGCAGTTCTGCATCAAGCGCAACATTTGGCTGTCGGCAGCATACATAAAAGGCAAATCAAATATAGCGGCTGATGAGGAATCTAGCAGAGAAAACCAAGATACTGAATGGATGTCAGACCGATAGTCTGTCTGACACTCTCGATAAGCTTGACGTAAAACCAGAAATAGATATGTTTGCTTGTAGACTAAATCATCACTTTCCCAGGTACGTCTCTTACAAACCTGACCCGGATGCACAAGCTGTAAATGCATTCACAATGTAGGCGACTCGGGTCTTTGTTGTAGTACTTGCGTTACGTATTTCGAGCGCTAATTAACTCCCTTGTTTGTTGGTTTATAAAAGATGTTTTTGAAAAAAGGTCAACTCTTCCAAAACACTCGTCTACGTGGGATGTTGACATTGTGTTACAATACTTACGACTTGTATTATCCACACGATGAGCTGACTTTAAAGGAACTTTCTTACAAATTAGTTATGCTTCCGAGTCTTGCCTTAATTTCTGGGCAGCGGTGTCAGACTTTACATTGTTTATCTGTGTCTTCAATGAAGATGAATGATTCAAAATGCGTGTTCACTGTGCATGTATTACGTAAACAGTCTCGCAAAGGAAAACATTTGGCACCTCTGGAGCTTCTGGCTTTCCCTCAAAATGAAAAACTGTGTATTGTGTCAGTATTAAAAGAGTACCTTAGTAGCACGAAGAAAATTCGACGGAAGGAAAACCAACTGCTGCTGAGTTACCAGGCACCACACAAGCCCGTTACCAAAAACGCTCTGGCCAGATGGCTCAACGGAGCTGGTGTTGACACTGCACAATTTAGCGCACACAGTGCACGTGCAGCCAGCACATCGGCAGCGCTGTCCAGTGGCGTTGGCACTAGTGGACAGCCAGTGGACGTTGTGCTACGAGCGGCCGGATGGTGCTCGGAGTCAACATTTACCCGGTTCTACAGAAAGGAACCAGCAGTAAATATGGAGTCAACATTTACCCGGTTCTACAGAAAGGAACCAGCTGTTAATATGGAGTCAACATTTACCCGGTTCTACAGAAAGGAACCAGCTGTAAATATGGAGTCAACATTTACCCGGTTCTACAGAAAGGAACCAGCTGTAAATATGGAGTCAACATTTACCCGGTTCTACAGAAAGGAACCAGCTGTAAATATGGGACAAGCTCTGTTGGACTGTTATCTTCACAAACAGTCCAGCTGAATCATAATTTATGTTTATTGTGTGAGCAAGTGCTCTTTGTACGTTTTTACATTAATCCCGCCCCGGTCATCAGATCCATGCAATTTCATTACTGTACTGTTAGTAACCCGGGAACCGGAGCAGAAGACGCTTTTGTTTTGAAGCGCGGCGTGTAGCGTAAAGCCCGTTTTTAACTGAACGAATGTTTGTTCGCCCGAACATACTTCGGACACTTCGACGAATTATGATTCGTTTCTTAGTTGAACTTGTAGTTCGCTGAATATGGTTCGGACAGTCCAAACTTTACTTCACTCTCAACTGGCTTGTAATGAGATGCAAGCTTCGGCCCGAACTTGCGGCAGACGCGCAGCAGACAGCATGATCGAAAATGCAGGCTAAAGTCAAGTCAATATACTTTAATCATCCCTCACAGGGTAATTCAACTAACTACTATCTCATTCTGGGTCTCCGAGACAAGGCTGCGCCTCCCACAAGTCAACAAATAAACAAATTCCCTCCGAAGCGAGTGAAGAACCTAGCGACACCGTCATCCATTTTTATTTTCGTTTTTTCTTCATCCACAGGAGAGCTCTGCTCTCAGCCAGTCAGAGGCAATGATCATCCAATAGGGCGAATGTTCCCAGAACATGTTGAGCGAAAGTTTTTGGACCCCGAATATAGCTTCGACGAATACTTCCAACTAGGTTCGCGAAGAAAAGTTGGCCCAATTAAGAACCAACTAGCTTCGCCGAATACTTCCAACTAGGTTCGCGAAGAAACATTCGCCCAATTAAGAACGGGCTTAACTCCACATGGCCTTCACACAGCCGACCGGCGATAGCCGCCGGTGCGCTCCATTTTCAAATCTGTTTTCTCCCTTAATATTTTGACCGCTTGTTTGTTTACCTTCTCTTTGTTCACCTAGTCCTTTTTACGCACTAAGCCATGTGTAATGTAATTTGCCATCTTAGAATGTTTATTTAACGTTTATTTAGACGCAGGATCGAGCTTAATCAGTAGCCGATGCCCCTTTCTTTCTTTCATGTTGCTTAACGTCCACGGAGGCGAGATGGCCTATTAGGGACGGGGACAGAGTGGGAAGGGGACAGGGTGATTGGCTCGACCGCGGAAACCGCCCGAAAAAGACCGGAGAGACCGTAGACCGCCGCCAGAACAATGGAAGTGTTAAGGCGGTGTCCCCTCACCATTGCCCAGCGACTTGTGCACTGTGCAATTGCTCTTTCAACTGCTGTGCTGGACAGAGTCACTAAGACAATGTCCGTTGCACCGCTGTTGATGAACAACTTGGACAACTCGAAGCAAAAGACGTCCAACTTGCTCAGCCCAGCTCCACCTCCCTACTCATGATCTCTTCTGGGCAAAGTTGAGGGTCCAGCTCCACCTGCCTCCTCTAAGATCTTTTGATCTTTTGATCTCGCCTGGAACCCTGCCGATGCCCCTCTAGGTCAGTTCTTTTTATAGCCGTCGTCTGCATGGCGCGTTCTCTGTTCAGTACTAGTGAATAGTAGTGAATCGTTGTTTTGACTCGATTAAAGTAATTCTGTGTCGATCAATGCTTTGTCTTATAGTATTTTGCTTAGCTGACTTCATGTTTAGTGTTTATTTTGCCGGTTAAAATTTACTTATTAAGTATTGTGTACTGTAGAAGCTAAGTTGTATTCATAGACTACTTGATATCACTATCAGCGCTGCTGCGACTAAGATAACGCGCCCCAGGAGAAAGTTCGCACCGATTGTTTTAGTACTAGTCTCTGAGTGTGTCTTGCTTCTCTTACAGAATGTTGTATTGTAATTGTTGCGTATCATTTTAACCGTGGGAGCGTGCACTTTATTCTGATGTAAGTTTTAGTAACATTAATATTTTGTACATTGTGTTAGTTGTTGTGATTTAGTTGTCTGAATCTGTTTATAGACAGGCGCAAGCCACGCTTCCCACTCTTGTTGTAAGTAAAATAAGTCACGTGTGTAACATTTTGTTTATACGGTTTAAAAGATTGTAACTGTAGCTTTTATTTGATGTTTTTCGTGTTTTAATTAGTTTAGTTATTGTAGAGGAAATTGTATTTGTGCGGGCCAAGGAAACACAATTGTCAGCCATTTTGTGGTCCAGAGGGCCGATTTTGTTGTAGCGATAGCGTGTGTTCCCTGCGGCCCGCGCCGTTCTCTTATTTATGTGTGCGCGTGAGGATTTGGGGTGTGCTGAAAAGTTGTCTGCTGCTGTAAAATAAACCCTGATTGCCGTCCGCCTGCTGTGGTCTCCATTTTTACTGACTCCGCTGGCTGTGTCCTGTCCTTCTACCACTCCACTCCAATTGCAATGATACACACTGGTGCATGCCGAAGCTAAATTACTAGGGACATGCAAGGCTTACCTCGTAAGGTGTAGCTTCGTCCGGGATTTGGCTGAGGCAGGAAAGAGATGCGGCTTTGTCCAATCCTACCCACACCACCCTTTGTCTTTATTTAGGGGGCTGCTCTTCCGAACAGGTGTAAAAATACTCATTTCATTCAGGGATATGACATTAGTGTGCATCATCTGGCTCTGATGGAGTGATCATCGCGCATGCGTACTCTCTACTCATTGGACAAAGCCGCAGCTGTTTCCGGCCTCAGCCAAATCCCGGACAACGCTACACCTTACGAGGTAAGCCTTGCATGTCCCTAGTAATTATAAGTGACTCACCTGGCCAGAATTTCCAGGTACAGATCATCGGTAAGGCTGGCATCTGTCGTGCAGGCGAACCTGTGTTGCCACCAGGAGGTCAGCTGTGACCGGACGGCGGGCGTCCCGTCCCGGTAGGTTGCAGGGTCACTGAGCTCGTCTGAACAGCAACACAGCTGTACGGCATCTGCTGCACTTGCTGCATCGCTTAAACCCAGACTGCGACACATTTTCTGCAAATAGGATGATGGATGTTGTCTTCATAATTATGTGTTACAACCTTTTCAAGAGACACTTCCTGCAAATAAGATGATGAATGTTGTCTTCATAATTGTGTTATAACCTTTTTAACAGACACTTCCTACAAATAAAATTATGGATGTTGTCTTCATAACTATGTGTTACAACACACTATTCAACATTTCCTGCAAACAAGATGATTGGCGTTGTCTTCATAATTATGTGTTACAACCCCTTTACAGACTATTCAACAAGACCTGCACGTCGGTTGATCGTTGCTGGCTTTGTGTTATGACTGTCTGTTGTTACCTTCTTATATATGTCCAACCAATCATCATTAGTAGTGTATGTATTTGTGCGGTGCGTGCATGCGTACGTGCGTGCGTGCGTGTGTGTGTATGTATGTGTGTATGTATGTGTGTGTGTGTGTGTGTGTGTGTGTGTGTGTGTGTGTGTGTGTTTGAGTTTGTGTGTGCTTGTGTGTGTGTTTGTGTGAGTGTGTGTGTTTGTGCGTGCGTGCGTGCGTGCGTGCGTGCGTGTGTGTGTGTGTGTGTACCTGATTTAACTCTCTGCGTTTGTCCAGGACCTGCAGTAGCTGAGCCCTGCTGACGTAGGGAAGGAAGAGTGTGGTCTTCACAGTCACACCAGGTAGAATATCGCTGACCAGATGACTGACCACTTCCTTCGACTTGTTCATCTGCTTGACCGCTTTTTTTTTCAACACCCCGGCCACCTTACGATCTGACTTATGTGACTCTATGCCCACAGACTTTACCTCCCCTACGAGAAAACCGTGTTGACGGTGAATCAACAAAATGTCAAAATCGCCAGCAACGTTCAGGTCTGAAGGCCGCGGGAGGTTCGGGAGGTGTGAAGCCTCCACGGAGTCCGCGCCAGAAAGCTGTTCCGGGAGTTGTGAAGCCTGCACGGAGTCCGCGTCAGTAGGCTGTTCCGGGAGTTGTGAAGCCTGCACAGAGTCCGCGTCAGTAGGCTGTTCCGGGAGTTGTGAAGCCTCCACGGAGTCCGCGTCAGTAGGCTGTTCCGGGAGTTGTGAAGCCTCCACGGAGTCCGCGTCAGTAGGCTGTTCCGGGAGTTGTGAAGCCTCCACGGAGTCCGCGTCAGTAGGCTGTTCCGGGAGTTGTGAAGCCTCCACGGAGTCCGCGCCAGTAGGCTGTTCCGAGAGTTGTGAAGCCTCCACGGAGTCCGCGTCAGAAGGCTGTTCCGGGAGTTGTGAAGCCTCCACGGAGTCCGCGTCAGTAGGCTGTTCCGGGAGTAGTGAAGCCTGCACGGAGTCCGCGTCAGAAGGCTGTTCCGGGAGTTGTGAAGCCTCCACGGAGTCCGCGTCAGTAGGCTGTTCCGGGAGTTGTGAAGCCTGCACGGAGTCCGCGTCAGTAGGCTGTTCCGGGAGTTGTGAAGCCTCCACGGAGTCCGCGTCAGAAAGCTTGTTAAGGTAATCATCGAATTTGAGCTCGGACACGATGAACATGGGCTCTTGCCGGTCATTTCCCAGTGCCTGCAGATTGGCCAACACATGGTGCAGAGCCTTATCGTCTCTCAAGTCGCTTTTTTGGACTGTAGCTGGTTTGTCTCGTTGGTTTGATTCTTCGGAGCACGCAATGCCTCGTGTTGGCTGACTGACCGGGGGATCATTGTGGACAGGTGCGGCACTACCAGATGGCTGACTGACCGGGGTAACATTGTGGACAGGTGCGTCACTACCAGATGGCTGACTGACCGGGGGATCATTGTGGACAGGTGCGGCACTACAAGATGGCTGACTGACCGGGGGGACATTTTGGGCAGATGGGGTAAACGGTTTAATTAGGACAAGTGCAGACAGACCGGTACCGGGCACCGTGTCCCTGTCGTAGGGCACCCTGTTGAAGTGTACCGGTGGAACACAGTAAGTCTGGCGGAGAGCGTCAGGGTACAGCGAAAGTATGAAGCTGCGCCACGTGTTCGGGGTGTTACGGGAAGTTGCAGGGTTACTTGACATGGTGTGACTTATAGAAAAGTTACAATCAGAAGTCTGGTTGTCACAGGCAGTTACAATGTTACGCTAAATGGTATGTATGTTTCCAGCGAAGTTACATGGTTACGTCACAAGTTCTGAATCTGACAGAAAATATTACTTTGTTACGTCACATGTTCTAATTATTACAAGACACTTCAGATATGACGTCACGGGATCCAGTTTTAGGTACGAACAGTAAAACCGTGTCACACATGTTGATTCTGATCGTCCCGCGGA
>OY757548.1:21123863-21163363 GCA_963584105.1 Alviniconcha strummeri
CAGAGTCAGCACAGAAAGTTGACCCTGGAGAAAAAAATTCTCCCGCCGCTTCTGCCGGGACTCGAACCCGGGACCTTTCGATCACGAGTCCGACGCTCTGACTGAGCTATCCCCGCTCATCTGCAACGTCTTTTTTTTTTGGCTTGCACCAACAAACACGCTGTGCAACAAGAATAACTCAAACGTCTGCTACATTGCTCGATCATGCATATATAAAAATAATGAACAAATGTTATCGCATGTACGAGTTTCTGATATCAGCATCAGTGACCACTGTCCAGTCATCTGCACGTGGTCATGCAAACATCCCAAAAATATGCCAAAGGCCATACAATCGTTCTTTGTCGTCGTTTTAAACACTTTGACCAGGATGCCTTTTTTGGGGATTTGAACCTCGCTCCCTTTGCCAATGTTTTCAGCCTTTGAGATACGAATCAAGAGCTAACAGCCTGGTACGAAGCTTTTCTGCCTGTTGTAGAAAAGCATGTACCAATTAGGAAGAGACGAGTCAAACACCCTACACTTCCTCAATGGCTGTCATCTGAAATTATCAAGGCTATGAAACTTCGTGACAGTCTCAAACGCGATAAGAAATTTGGGGACTACAGGAAACAAAGGAATAAAGTCACGAGTTTAGTGAGAGCTGCAAAAAAAGCTTACTTCGCAAAACTGATCAGTGATAACAAAGATACTGCATCGCTATGGCGTGCAATGGCTGAAATTACACACAAGTCCCGAAATTAAGCAAAGTCTGCTGAGATTAAATGCTCCCCTAATGTGTTCAACGATCACTTTCTACCCTTAACTGACGCTATACTTAAATCTGCAGATACTAGTACTGCTTGTGACTATAAGATCCCACCATCCCTGAAGAAATTTTGCAAGTATAGGATTAATTACAGCGATTAGGCGCGTATATTAATCAACTAAAAAACGTTAGAAAGTTATTACGTAAATTTCGTAAGTCCTTAAATCGTGCAGAAAGTGTGGATTATTGTTGTGCTAGAAGAGAGTATAAAAAACTGTTGCAACAAAAGAGAAATTTAATGAAAATGTGTTGAACAATCTTATGCAGTCAGTATCAGACCAACAGGCTTTCTGGCAGAATATGCGTACAATTTCGAAGAACAAGTATCAGCCTCATAACAGTATTTCAGAACAGGAGTGGCTTAACCATTTTCAAAAGGTGCTTGAACAAGATAACCAGGATGAAGATTTTGATTATTTTGAAAATTGTGACAGTGATGTCTATTATGACAGACCTGTTACACCAGAATAGGCTTTACTAGCCATTCAAAGGTTAAAAAATGGTAAGGCTGCAGGTCCAGATGGTATTATTGGCGAATTACTCCACATTTGGCAGTGGTTTGTTTGGTTCAGTTTTTCAATGTCTTGTTTGACCGTGGTAGATATCCAGATAGTTGGACAGAGAGCATAATTGTTCCCCTCTTTAAGAAGGGTAACCAAAATGATCCAAACAACTACCGAGGAATATCTCTATTCGATATCAGTAGTAAGTTACATAGTTCCATTATTAACAACAGGTTACAGGAGTGGATTGAATAGAACAATTTAACGGGAGAATGTCAAGCGGGTTTCAAAAAAGACTAATCAACTGTTGACCATATGTAGACACTGATGGCTATGATTCAGAAACAGTTTGCTTTGAACAGAAAGCTGTATGTGGCCTTTATAGATTTTGAGAAGGCATTCGATTCGAAATCGAGAAAACTACTTTGGCCTATTCTTTAGAAAAATGGTATTAAGGGTAGACTGTATAAGTGCGTTAGAAGTATGTATGAAAATGTGAAGGCTATAATTAGCTGTGGTGCTAAGTTTACGGACTATATCAACTGTATACGTGGTGTGAAACAGGGGTGTGTATGTAGCCCTGTCTTGTTCTCACGGTTCATTAATGAACTTGCCCTTGATATTATTAACAATGGCAGACATGGAGTAAGCCTGAGCAGTGATTTTGTCCAGTTAGTGATACTGTTATTTGCAGATGACATGATATTGCTGTCTGAAACTGTTATTGGTCTCCAGACTCAGCTTAACAGTCTGTTTAGTGCTGAGTCAAGATTACAACTTAAAGCAAATATGAATAAAAGTAATATAGTGGTGTTTAGGAAGGGAGGGTATTTAGGTGCCAGAGAAGGATGGGTCTATGGTGATTGTATGATGAAGGTGGTGAACTCTTATAAATATCTTGGTATATGTTTTTCTACAAGGCTTAGTTTTTACCATGCTTGTCAAGATTTGTTAAGTAGAGCAAAAAGGGCGCTGCTGTGTATTATGAGTAAATTATATAGAATTGACTGCAACTCGATTAATGTTTTTTTGAAGATTTTTGATGCTCAAGTGCAACCTATTGTTCTCTATGGAGCAGAGATATGGGGTCTGGAAAGTTGCTCATCGGTGATTGATAATGTACATTTGTTTGGTTTGAAACATTATTTAGGTGTGGACAGGAGAACCCCAAATGATCTTGTTTATGGAGAAGTTGGAAGGTTTTCTATTCAGATTAATGCATATGTTCACTGTATAAAATACTGGTTAAAACTGATGCGCATGGAGGAGCACAGACTGCCTTTGATAGCATATAAAATGTTACTGAACTTGGACCAAAAGAGAAAAACAAACTGGGTGACAAATGTTCGCAAAATATTATGTGCAAACGGCTTTTCTTATGTTTGGGGATAATCAGGGTGTGGGGTGTTTCAATGCATTTATTAGGGAGTTCAGACAAAGACTTATTCGATGGCAAGCTTGGCATGACCATGTGAACACAAGTAACAGATTTTCGTTGTACAGACAATTTAAAACATTAACTAGTGTTGAACTGTATTTGATGTTAAATTTAAACAGACGCATAAGGTATACAATGACCAGATTTAGATTTGGGGTGTCAGACATTAAAGTGCATAAATCGAGACTTAAAGTTTATAATGTGGATGACTTGAAATGTCCATTGTGCCTGTCGGCTGTGGACAATGAAGTCCATTTTGTTCTATGCTGTCCTGCATTTGATGGTTTAAGATATGAGCTTATAGAACCCAAATATTTCAATAACACATGTGAATTTCGGCTGGTATAGCTCTTAGCTACACAGAATGAACGCGCCCTGAAAAATCTTGCTTTGTTTGTGTATAAAGGATTCAGCAGAAGAAAACCCCCGCTACTGTGTAGAACTTGAAGAAGATATATATAAGAAGGAGATGAACTAATAATCATGAAAATTATTGTAATATTCCTCTCTACATAACGTTTCGCTTCGGCTTTGTTCATCTGCAACATTCCAACGGCAGCAATTGGATACTGTGTGTGAATAAGGTTTATTGTGCTTACACCCCTTCAGAGGGGGCTATTGCCTTATTGAATAAAATTTCCGTATTCCGTATCTCTCTCTCTCTTTTAAGTTGTTTTTACTTACGAATCGGTAGCGTAGCAAGGACTAGTTGCTATTTATGCATGGCTGGCATTCGTTGTGTCCGCCTGTATGTTAGAGAGAGGGGGGAGAAGGAAGAGAGAGATGGAGAGTGAGGAGAGTGGGGGGGGGGGAGGGAGAGACGGAAGAGAGAGGGAAGAGGGAGGGGGGAGAAGAAAGAGAGAGAGAGTTAGCACCCAATGCCCAGTCCCACTCGGAGATGATGAGGGCAAAACCCAATGCATCCATCTAGTCACAATCAGTTAAAGCCTGATTCACTGTTCGTCACACGCTAGACTTTATGCCGGACACACACACACACACACACACACACACACACACACACACACACGCACGCACGCACGCACGCACGCACGCACGCACGCACGCACGCACGCACGCACGCACGCACGCACGCACGCACACACACACACACACATACGCACACACAATCTCTCTCTCTCTCTCTCTCTCTCTCTCTCTCTCTCTCTCTCTCTCTCTCTCTCTCTCTCTCTCTCTCTCTAAGTTGTTTTTATTTTCCAATCAATAGCGTAGCAAGGACTGGTTGCTATTTATGCATGGCTGCCATTGGTTGTGTCCCCTGTATGTTAATGCACACGTATGCATGGAAGGAAGGTCACCAAAACAAATGGTTGTTAACGTCACTGGCGAATAAATCTTGCACACCTGTAACTTTCTATTATATTTGTATATGCTGATCTGTCTGTCTTTCCTCGGCTAACTGCTACGGGCATCAAGTGGACGGGTACGGGTATCTGTCACATATTTCCTGACGGTTAACTGCTACTTTTCTTAGCCTGGGGGAACTTCTCTTCTGGATAAAAGGGAGCAAAATACTCAACGCCGGATTTTGATTTTGTTTTTTGTATGAACACTTTCTGATAGTTTGGATGCAGACAACGTGTGCGAGGATTAACGTGTGATACATATCGATATCCTATACATCCCAGTAGGCTTTAAACAATCGTGTAAAAGTCAGTGCACCTGTATCTTGTTTCTGATCAGATCAGCAGGAACAAGTCAGATATTGCTCAAGCGAGAGAGAACCCAAACTCGAAGACTATTTTACAAGGATTGTAGTTTAGGTTCAGTCAAAAACCTGTCTGACAACTAGCCATTGCTAAGCTACTGATGAGTAAATATAAAATTACAGGGCATCGTTCATATACCTATTTATAAGTATAAATCAGCAAGTGAACTATTATGCATGAAATGTATACATGGACATAAGAATTTTCAAACAAAAACACAGAGAGAGAGAGAGACAGGCAGGCAGGTGGACAGGCGGGCAGTAACAGAGAGAGAGAGATAAGATAATACTTTATTACACAGGGATAAAGATTTAAGCACGTGTCGGCTTTTTTGCAAATCTGTCCCTGATGACAAACACAGCAACACTCAATACATCAAACAAAAATTCAGTTAAATACGCTAGTGAAAACAAAAACAAAAAACGACTTAGAAACAAAACGAAAACTAATTTCTGTCTAAAACATCACATCATACGAACAGAGCAATAATAAAGCAAAGATCAATTCAAACTATTTTTTAGGAGAGAGAGAGGGGGGGGGGGAGAGAGAGAGAGAAGAGAGAGAGAGAGAGAGAGAGAGAGAGAGAGAGAGAGAGAGAGAGAGAGAGAGAATTACAAAAACATATTAACGAATAAAGGAAAGCGACAGAATAATGACTACCTCACTATCTACGTATAAAACAAGATCACATCTAACAGGATTGGAAGCTAAGCGATGGTGCATTATACACACCTAACCAAAATCAAAGCACATCACACCCACCCACAATCATATATGCAAACATTAAATTTGGAGAGAAAAAAAAGGAAAACAAATGACCAGGAGGAAAACAAATGGTAAATATTTCATGAAAATACCACACACGCACCCACGCACGCACGCACGCACACACACACACACACACACACACACACACACACACACACACACACACACACACACACACACACACACACACACACACACACATCTAAAACTTTACAAGAGCCAGAAAGGGAAAACAATAACAACATTCTATACATTTTGTGTCAAGCTGTCTGACGAGCGAGAAGAAAAAGAAAAAACAAGAAAAAACACAACAACAAAAAAAGAGAAAAGAAAAAAAGAACAAGAAGTATAACGAAGTATTCAAGGTGGCTTAGCAAGTGCCTGAAATGCTATCATTTTGAACGTTTTTAATTCCATGGGGTATCTGAGATGATGAGCTAAACTATTCCACGCTAAGGAGCCTGAAATGGAGAAACACGTTTTAAAGATATCAATCCTTGTTCTGGGCAAAAGCTGTTCATTCCCATGAACATGAAGACGTTCCGATGGAATCATGAGATCTTTCATATACTGCGGGGCTTTGCCGTGAACAACCTTTTGCATTAGAACATATTTGTTGAGCAATAGTTGTTTGTCTAAAGGGAGTCGTTTGAGAGCACAACACTTTTGTTTGTAGCCTAAATTAAGAATTGGCATCAAGAATTTTACGGCACGTTTGTGGAGAGAATACAGCTGCTTCATGTGCAAACCGGCACATCCATCCCATGCATTTGAAACATAGTTCATATGTAACATAATGTGTGCGAAGAAGAAGGCTAATTTGGATTTTCGGCTGACAATTTGGCTCAGTTTCGAAAGAAGAAAAATATTTCTAGAAACGGTTCTGCACATGTTGTTAATATGCGTTTGCCACTTTAGCTGTTCGTCTACAGTTACTCCAAGTAGGCGATGTTTTGAAAATTGCTCTATTGGCGTGGTCTCGAACTTTAGATTTAAAGGGAGCTGGGTTTTTTTTTTTTTTTTTTTTTTCTGGTATTTTTGTCTCGTCGCCATCAACATGCATTTTGTTTTCGTCGGATTCAGTGCCATCCGATTTCTACAACACCATCCTGAGACATCATACAGACTTTGTTGTAAATCCCTACGTATATTATCTATGTTGTCATTAGCTGTATTAAGGGTGCCATCATCAGAAAATAAATCACATTGGACTGACGCACGTGTAAGACACAGGGGCAAGTCATTAATAAAGATGCAAAACAGAAGCGGGCCTAGGATCGACCCTTGAGGCACTCCACTTATTATAGACGTTTCTTGGGAGTATGTGCCATTTACAAGTACGGATTGTAGACGATCCTGTAAGTAAGATCGTAAGAAAGCTATACTTGCGATGCTTAAGTTTTACGTGAATATTTTTGTAAGTAAAATATCGTGATGAACCAGGCCAAACTTTAGCTCTCTTCAATGCGGTTGGAAAAACATTCTTTTGTATGCATAAGTTATAAATATATGTAAGTCTCTCAGCTATGTAAGGAAGGGCAATGTTTAGAAGTTTGATACTAATACCGTCACAACCTGTAGATTTCTTATTATCCAGCTTTGAGATAGATATTCCTACTTCGAATACAAAGAGGAATTGAAAATGTGGTTTTTTGAGAGATTCGATTTCTGCAAAAGTTTAGTAACCTATCAGGACAATAATACTGAGACCCATTGGTTTGATCGTCTGGTAAGAACTTGGAGCGTAGTCTCACTGAGACCGAACAGGTGGAAGAGTTGATGGGATTCAAAGAAGACATTAAGATCATGAATTTCTTTCTGAATGTGGAACACATTAAGGTGACCGACTCGGAGACAGTCGCTGGACATGCTGAACCCTAACAATCCGTTCCTAGAACTGAAAAATGCAGGAATTCAAATCTCTGCGTGATTAAATGTTCCTTTAAATGTTACATTTATATATCCCAGAGGACAATGGCGCATACAACTGAAAACAGCAAGAACAACAACAAAACGAACTAGTAGTACAAATTTCGGAAAACAAAGCAGACGGAATCCACACGAAACACGATTAACAATCCAAAGGGAGCCGGCACAGCCACTCGAGTTCTTGGACAGATGCAGACACAAACTATTCAGCTAATGAAATATCCCAACGTTTCCACCGGTTCAAAGGGAGAAGACAAGCCGCTCGGGTTCTTAAACAGTTTCCAACACGAAGTAGATTTTAGTTAGTGGAATATACTAACGTGCCCACCAGTTAATGCAAACGGAGCAGGCACTACTGTTCGTGATTCTGAATAGATGCAAAACACAAAGTATTCAGCAAATGAAAAACACCAACGTGTCCACCAGGATCCTGGACGTATACTATAAACTATAACTGTCTCAAAGCCATGAGTATACAAGTCTGTCAGTGTCAAAGAACGGGGCAGTGCAACACACAATAGCGCCGTGATGATTGACGCAGTAATACGGAGTCAGTCAGTCTCTGGTACTGGTTACAGAGTAAGAGTAACGCACTCATATCAGGAACTATAAGTTGTTTGCGTGCACGATCGAGCGCACGCGCGCACACACACGCACGCATTCACACCACAAGCACGCACCGGTCAGGTGTGTACAGAAATAGACTACCGTTAAAACACACTGCTGCATCAGTACATACTGCAAACTTGCGTTACACAAGTGTCTCCGTTGCACCCCCACCCCCCCCCCCCCCACCCCCGCACAGTAACTGGTGCGATGGGGGTACAGGACGATGTTGGCTTGCTGCATGTTGAAGGAAGGGTGGGCTGTGGGCCCGTATGTACACTGACGTCGAGGTGGCGGGAGAGCTCCATAGCTGGACTGCAGCGGTGAGCCCATTTGCGGAGAGGGTGTCGATGTGCTCCGTACCAGCCACTGAAGGGTGGCGGAGCGGTGCCGATATCACGGTGTTGGAGTGTTCCTCTGCGAGAGAGAGAGAGAGAGAGAGAGAGAGAGAGAGAGAGACAGACAGACAGACAGACAGACAGACAGACAGACAGACAGACAGACAGACGGACAGAGTCAACTTTCAGTTCCATAAATAAACACGTTTTGTTTGTATAAAAACAGAACTATACCCTTTCTCCTGACGAGTGTAGTCGTGTTCAAGACAACGTGGCTGTCGGCAGCACGTCCCTCCTTCTCTGGACCTGTCCTGAAGCTGCTTCGTCGCTCTCACACAGCGGGCACTTGCTTCCTTAGACTAGTTTAACGCCCAGCGAGTCCAGTAGGTTACCTAACGCTACACTGTCAGCTCCGCAACGAGTAGCAGATAGACAGCGACGAGAGCCCTTTGAATGTGTCACTGACTGTGAGGGGCAAAGTCACAAGTAAGTAAGTTGGTGTTTTATGCCCAGTCAACCGGTACGGATGATCAGGCGATCAAAGTCACAGGATGATGTCCGTAAACATTATTGCTGCAGAGAAAGTAGAGCCGAAGCAGGAATCGAACTGACGTAACACTGCGGACCGAAACGCCTGCTTTATAAACTCCTTCCTTCACGCACCGATAACGACTGAGTCATGAACACGAGGCTGGAGTCTCCGCCCACTTCAACCAGGGACCTGCATGTATTATATACGTCCATCGCTTCAACACTGCGCCAGCCCTGCGACACACACACACACACACACACACACACACACACACACACACACACACACACACACACACACACACACACACACAGAGGCACGCACGCACGCATGCACGCACGCACGCACGCACGCACGCACACACACGCACGCGCACACACACACACACACACACACACACACACACACACACACACACACACACACACACACACACTGCGACGAGAAAGGGCTCGAACAGAAAGGTGCACCGTGAACTGACAGCAGACACTTGAAACAACATGGTGAACGCAGAAGCTAGCTAGTGCACGGTGTTTTGTGTCAGATCAAATCAGCAGCAGAAATTCACCCATCGCTACTATTCAGTATATTAGAGTTTCAACTGGTTCGCTATAACATTCACACAATTATTTCACTACACCACACCCACAGGTTCCTCACTACAACATACCCACAAATTGTTCACTACAACACACCCACCGGTTGTTCACTGCCACATGCTTACAAGTTGTTGACTACAATACATCCACAGTTTCTTCACTACAACATACCCACAGGTTGTTTACTACAACACACCCACAGGTTCTTCACTACAACAGACCCACATGTTGTTCACTGCAACATACAAGTTGTTCACTACAATACAGCCACAGGTTCCTCACTACAACACACCCACAGATTGTTCACTGCAACACAACCACATGTTGTTCACTACAATACGCCCACAGGTTGTTCACTACAACACACCCACACGTTGTTCGCTGTAGCATACACACAGGTTGTTCACTACAACACACACACAGGTTCTTAAATACAACATACACACAGGTTGTTCACTACAACACACCCGCAAGTGGTTCACTATACATTACACCCACATGTGATTACTGCCAACTTACAAGCTGCTCAGTAGAAGTGGAAAAAAGTAGTAACACCTGTGGATTTTATTTTGTCCCAACACACACACACACACACACACACACACACACACACACACACACACACACACACACACACACACACACACGTGACGTGAGTTTTACGTCAGCACCCACTGACTAAACTGACTCCTAGTCATTATCTGTCAAAGACTAAATGCATCAGTGGACTATAATTCCTCTTGAAGCACAGCGCCTCCTGTCAGAGGTAAGGCCCCACAGAACTGTTCCAGTCAGTCAACCCATCAATCAATCGATCAATACGGTAATCGATCCAGATGGTATGAGACGCCAACCCGGATCTGTGGTTGCGCGGTGTTTTCTGTGGCCTCAGTTGACAACGCGACGCTTTTGTGGGTGTGATTCAGTCTGTGCACACTGCAGAACGACACGCACAAAGAGACGGGACTGGGAACGGGTTTCACTCTGCATTTCTATACCGACACCCGGGGTGTAGAGTTCTCACGGGTCAGAGGCCGTGCCACTTCCTGGTGTGAGTACAGAGGCGGCAGAGCTGTGTGTGTGTTGGTTCCCACGCTCACTGTGAGGGGACAAGGTGGAGCAAGCACTCAGCTGTAACACAGCAAAGCAGTTCTAACACAGCAAAGCAGTTCTAACACAGCAAAGCAGTTCTAACACAGCAAAGCAGTTCTAGGACAGCAAAGCAGTTCTAACACAGCAAAGCAGTTCTAACACAGCAAAGCAGTTCTAGGACAGCAAAGCAGCTCTAGCACAGCAAAGCAGTTCTAACACAGCAAAGCAGTTCTAGCACAGTAAAGCAGTTCTAACACAGCAAAGCAGTTCGAGCACAGTAAAGCAGTTCTAACACAGCAAAGCAGTTCGAGCACAGCAAAACAGTTCTAGCACAGTAAAGCAGTTCTAACACAGCAAAGCAGTTCGAGCACAGCAAAACATTTCTAACACAGCAAAGCGGTTCTAATACAGCAAAACATTTCTAGCACAGCAAAGCAGTTCTAACACAGCAAAACAGTTCTAACACAATAAAGCAGTTCTAACACAGCAGAGCAGTTCTAGCACAGCGAAGCAGTTCTAACACAGCACAGCAGTTCTAACAGAGCGCAGCAGTTCTAATACAGCACAGCGGTTCTGCAATATAATATTCCATCTATACGCAGTGAACCGGATTCACAACTGGCTGATGACACTCCCACACCTCACATCTTTGCTGGCAGTGAACTTTGTGGCTTTTTGGCTTTGAGCCAGGGTCGCAAGAGTTGGTTCGCAAACTGATATGTGATTCTGCCCCAAAAAGCTGTGTTTTCGATCCAGCCCCGACCACATTTCTGACAACGTTATTAAATGACTTAGTGCCTTTGATTTGCACAACTGTGAACAAATCACTGTTTTCTGGGTCTGTTTCTCTGCAGTTCGAGGAGGCTGTCGTGACCCCTCTTCTAAAATAAAAATGGACTTGGTGCAAACAGTTAAAAACAAAACAAACGAACAAAACAGAAACAGAAAACAACTACAGACCTGTGTCAACCTTGCAGCTTCTCTCCAAACTGCTCGAGAAGGTTGTGCTGCATCAGCTTCGGAGCCAGAGGTTTAACAACAATCTCTGTGATAACTTCCAGTCTGCTTACCGTACGCACCACAGTACGGAAACAGGTCTCCTAAATGTCACGAACGGCCTTCTCGGTAGTGCTGATGAAGGCCAGGTGTCCATTTTGACTTTACTTGATTTGTCAGCTGCGTTCGATACGTTGGACCATAGCAGTCTCCTCGCACGGTTGTGTGACATGTTCGGCATATCTGGCAAGGTTCTCGAAGGGTTTGCATCGTACCTGATCAGTCCAGGCTGCCATCGTACCTGTCTGATCAGTCCAGGCTGCCATCGTACCTGTCTGATCAGTCCAGGCTGCCATCGTACCTGTCTGACCAGTCCAGGAGACAGACAATAAGTAATGATGACGCAATAGGTCAGACGGAGACAGACAATAAGTCATGATGACGCAATAGATCAGATAAAGACGGACAATAAGTCATAATGACTTACTGCATCAAATAAAGACGGACAACAAGCCATGGTGACGTACTGAATCAAATAAAGACGGACAACAAGTCATGGTGACGTACTGGATCAAATAAAGACGGACAACAAGTCATGGTGACGTTTGTTGCGGCACGTTTTGTCACTAAGGTGACAAAACGAGTCAAATTTGATGCACTGCCTGCACGTTTCGTCACTACGGCACG
This sequence comes from Alviniconcha strummeri, assembly GCA_963584105.1. Classification (NCBI taxonomy): domain Eukaryota; kingdom Metazoa; phylum Mollusca; class Gastropoda; family Provannidae; genus Alviniconcha; species Alviniconcha strummeri. The sequence continues at coordinate 21,135,890 of OY757548.1, forward strand.
TTTTGTCACTACGTGGTGACAAAACGTGCCGAAAGGTCCACTCGTTGCACGTTTTGTCACTCCTTCGCCAGCAACAAGTCATGGTGACGTACTGGGTCAAATAAAGACGGGCAACAAGTCATGGTGACGTTTGTTGCGGCACGTTTTGTCACTAAGGTGACAAAACGAGTCAAATTTGATGCTCTGCCTGCACGTTTTGTCACTACGGCACGTTTTGTCAATAAGGTGACAAAACGAGTCAAATCTGATGCACTGCCTGCACGTTTTGTCACTACGGCATAACCTGTCTTTTCCTTTCCTCGTTGTGTGCGTGTGTGTGTGTTCGTGCGTGCGTGCGTGCGTGCGTGCGTGCGTGTGTGTGTGCGTGTGTGTGTGTGTGTGTGTGTGTGTGTGTGCGTGCGTGAGTGCATGTGTGTTGATATGAATTTGTCCGTGGAGGCGCGCAAACGCCCGCGTGTGTGTTGTGGTGTGGTGTGTGTCTTTTTATTATCCCCGCCTCAATCAGTGCTAAACTGAAATTCTGTATTGCTTTGAATAGACTACGAGGCTACTGCTGCCCGTAGTCTGTGGGCTGTGTGAAATATGACTATAGAGACGAGTGAAAATGTGGTTTGACTGTGTGCTGTGGATGTCCCGTAGGTATAATATTATTGTTTGATTGAGTGGCTGGTATATTTTGATGAGAGAGAAGGTAAACGTGGACTGACTTTGGGTGTAATATTTCATTCCCCGCAGCGTCTTGTATATTTTGTAGCATAATATGTACATTTTTTAGCATTCTATGTGCCTAACATGTTTTCGTTACTACTAATTATTTTCCCAGCTACTCTTAGGCCGCCTAGACCCAGGTGGTGGAACCTTTTTTTGCAAACGGTCTTTCCGGACCCCAACCACCTTTGATCCTTCCACCGACAATGAAACCCCGCCGAGAGAGAAAGAGAAAGGCGCATCAACAGCAATCGACAGACGTCACTCACATAACAAGAGACACAGCAACAGAGACCTAAACCTCTCACGGTAACTGTCGCCAGGCTCGCAACTATTATAAATTATAAGGTGCATACAATCCTCCAAATGTACATCATTTCTTAAAAGAGAGAGCGCTTGAAAGCGCCGGGTACTCAGTATGTCTGCGTCCGCGGTACCCATCTGAGGGTCGTCAAAACACGCGCACGCGCCCACGCAGGTACCTCCAGCCCCACCCCCTATCCCCCGCACAACACACACACACACACACACACACACACACACACACACACACACACACACACACACACACACACACACACTCTCTCTCTCTCTCTCACACACAGCACACACACAAACACACACACACACACACACACACACACACACACACACACACACACACACACACACACACACACACACACACACACACACACACACACACACACACACACACACACACACACACACACACACACACACACACACACACACACACACACACACACACACACACACACACACACACACACACACACACACACACACACACGTGACACAAATAATATCACATATACTGATAACCAAGTGAAAAAAAGGCACAATGCCTGCACGATTTGTCACCATCTCGAGCATCGTGCATCGGGACAGTTTTGTCAACTCGTTGGTGACAAAACGTGCAGGCATCACTGGTGACAAAACGTGCCGTCGTGGCAGAACGTGCCGTCGTGACAAAACGTGCCGTCGTGACAAATCGTGCCGCAACAACGTTAGTTCTTGGGTGTTAACGTCCCGTCAACCGCATGGGGTCACCTCAGGACGAATCACACTTTGAAATTTGTTCTAACCCATTTCAGAACACAAGTCAGTAAAATACATGTGGCTCTGATACAACTTTACAAACCACCCGTCTATCGATGCGTGAGAAAACATGTTTTGTTACGTCAAAACCCGATGTCCATACGAAGCTTGGGAACTATTCATATTCAGTCGGCACTTACAATTGGAACCTGCTGAAATCGCTTGTGACTACGAAGAGGGTGACTTATTTCAGACTGCGGACCCGCACGGAAAACTGCGTTAGCCAAAACACAGTTAAACAGTAGGGAGAGGAGATGATGAGCAGATTGTGTTTGTTTGTGTATACATGTATGCATCTTGAGTTAGGAGAGTTGATTGGTGGGGGGGGGGGGCTTTCTCTGACTCTAATGGCATGCTTGTGTTGTGGAGTTTTGTCCAGAATGTCTGCTGAGAGACCGAGAGGCAAGTAAAAACAGAGACTGCTGAGAGACAGTGAGGCAAACAAAAACAGAGACAGAGACAGTCACACAGACAGAGAAAAACAGAGAGAGAGAGAGAGAGAGAGAGAGAGAGAGAGAGAGAGAGAGAGAGAGAGAGAGAGAGAGAGAGAAAGAGAGATAACACACACACACACACACACACACACACACACACACACACACACACACACACACACACACACACACACACACACACACACACACACACACACACACCCAGGGGACAGAGGAGGGGAGGGAGACAGATTTATTCGGACCAGAGAAAGGGCACGATCACCAAGCTTTGACTTGTTCTTTTTTTCTTTTCTTTCTTAATTTTTCTTCTTCTTTTTTAACCACTGATGGGGTAATGTTAACAAAGAAAAAACATTAAAATTGTAATGTTAACAAAGAAAAAACATTCAAATTGTAATGTTAACAAAGAAAAAACATTCAAATTGTCATGTTAACAAAGAAAAAACATTCAAATTTTCAGTGCTGGAAGGAGGGGTGGGGGTGGGGGGATGATGTGAAGACATGGGTCTCTAGGAAAATGCTGAAAGATACTCATTTAGCCTACATATATTTTGGCTTATTGGTCTACCACACAGCGGCTAGTTCATCTCTCTAAACTGACTGCATTGTAATACAAATAATAAAAACTGCCAGCGTTTTAAAGCAAGATCCAAACACATGAAAGGTTCAAAAGAACGCTATTTATTAGGACAAAACACAGCATGCGTTATAACTCAGAATAAGTAGACTACTTCATGATGGCACATGGACTGGAAACTCTTAAGTACACTGGCACCGATGAATGCGTTGATCACGGGGTCACTGCAGCATACAGCCGACTGGCCAGATTAACCCCTTCCACCGACAGGCATCTGAAACAAGCCAGCAACCAAACGAACACAGCCTTGTACATTGGTCAGACTGTCAAGACCCACACAGTCGGGTAGGGCCGGGACAACGGCGTTGCGCTCGTCCTCATACTTTTGCCTAGATTCCGAGTCCAAAACTGACAACGACGGACAGGGCCGCAGACAAGACAGCTACGAGCATGGACCTGTAGATATTGGTCCATGGCTACGAGCAGCCAAACCAGGTCGTGACCTCTCCCTGTCGCCGCCATCTTGCATTGCACACACTCCGTAATCACAGTTACAGCTTCGTTGGTTTAAACAAAGTTTATTTACATTCATGAAAATATGGACAATAAAAATCATTGTATGAGCATTAAACAAGCTAGGCTTATAGTAAATGCTCACAAACATAATTTACTAATTAATTCATTTTGCAATAACGGGTATGTATGATTATATTAAACAACATGAAAACAACAACACAAAGCAATCAAAAATCAAAAGAGAGAGAGAGAGAGAGAGAGAGAGAGAGAGAGAGAGAGAGAGAGAGAGAGAGAGAGAGAGAGAGAGAGAATGCTCTCATGCGCTGCCAGTAACTATTTAATTGAGTTTGTCATTCCATGGCAAAACGGCCGGACTGGGTAATGAAGTCTTGGACAGCTTTAAATATTAATGAGTTCATTTTGTTTGATATGTTTGGATCCCCTTGGAGGAGGGTAGTAATGTTGAGCAAATTTGCAGGGAGTCTGAATATGGTGTTTTGACGTACATGTGTAAAACGTGGGCAGTGTAGAATGTAGTGTTCAGATGTTTCTTTTCTTTCTCCACAATCACAAGAGCTATTTGTTGTTAAGTGTCTGTTTAATAGGTCGTATTTTAGGTCGCTTATTCCAAGACGGAGTTTGCAATGTGTTATCTGTGCTTTTCGACTACCGTTGTAATAGAAAGGCGGGGGATTTGTGTCGTTTCTGGAGAGGAAGTGTTTAACTTGACTAATTGATTTTGTTCGCTGTATGTTTTCTGGTAAATTATTCCACAGTGTAGTTGTCGATGGGAAAAATGATTGCCTGTAAGTCTCAGTCTTATATTTTGGTACCTGTCGTTGGAGTGGTCGTCGTCGATGGTATGGATTAGTTGAGGAAACAAGTGGGGGTAAATGTTCTTTCAAGTAAGTCGGGGTATTTTCTTGAACAATCTTGTGGTACATAATAATTTTGTGTCTGAAGCGTCTTTCTCGTAAAGTCGTAAACCCTGATTCAGTGTATAGTTTCTGGTGAATTGTTCCGCGAACAGCACCTATAATGGTTCTTATTGCATCGAGGTGTAGACTTTCCAGTTCTTCTGCTAATTTCAGACTACAATTATCCCAAATGACGTCGGCATAATCTAACTGCGGTAATATAAAAGACCTATACATGGTTTCAAGAGCTTTTCTGCTAAGACGATATTTAAACGATCTTAGGCAAGCGACTTGACATCTACATTTTGCAATTAGCATTTTAATATGACTCTCCCATTTACAGTTGTTTTGAAAAATGATTCCTAAATGTTTATGGCTATGAGTGTCTTCTAAAATAGTCCTTCCAAAATTCAGTGATTGAAATTGGTGGTTTTTGTTCCTGGTTATGTTCATCAGTTCTGTCTTCCTTTCGTTAAACTCAATTTTCCATTTATTTGCCCATTGCATTATTTTTTCAAGATCATTGTTTAGAATTTCAGCTCGGATGTGTGGATTTTCTAAGCACAAATACATAGTAGTGTCATCTGCGAAAAGCTTAATAACTGATTCGATGTCTTCAACAATGTCATTTATGTAGATAAGGAACAGAAGAGGTCCTAGGACTGAGCCCTGTGGGACACCTGCAGGTACAGTTAAGTAATCGGATCTACTACCGTGGAGTACCACAGCCTGTTTACGTTCAGCCAAATAGTATTCGAACCAATGAAGTAAAGTACCTCTAATTCCAATAGCTTGCAATTTCCGTAGTAAGCCACGGTGCCATACTTTATCGAACGCTTTAGATATGTCAAGGAAAATTGCTTGAGTAGTTATTTCACTATCAAATGACTTACAAAAGTCATCGTATATACTTAGTAACTGGTACACGGTTGAATCTTTTGGAGTGAATCCTGATTGTGACGGTGTTATTATTTGGTTTGCGTTTAAGTAGTTAGACACATGGCGATGAACACATTTTTCAAGAGTTTTTCCTACGCAACTTAGCAAAGATATAGGACGGTAGTTAGTACACTGTTCTTTGTTCCCCTTTTTATGAATTGGTGTAACGTGTGCTGTTTTCCAGACTGTGGGAAAAATTCCTTCATTAAGTGATTGATTGAAGAGAAAAGTTAATGGTTCAGATATGATTCCAGCGCTGTTTTTTAAAATTATATTATGTATTTGATCAGGGCCTGTCGCCTTTGCTGTGCTTAATTTTGTAAGAGTATTTTTTACTTCTTCTACACTCAAATGTATTTGATTTATACTCGTTAAAAGTTCTGGTACATCTGGGACATCATCGTTGTCTTCAATGGTTGATTGGTTGATGAAGAATTGGTTGAGTATAGTCGCCTTCTCTTTGTTAGTATAATAAGTAACTCCATCTTTTTCTAATGGTGGTATTACGTCGGGATCAGATCCCTTGTTGCTCATGAATGACTTTACTAGTTTCCACCAGTTTTTGGTACCGAATGTCGCGCTGGAAGACGCACGATTGTCTAAATCCTGTAAATAATCTAATTTCCTTTTCCTTATGGCGTAGGTGAGGTCGTTCCTAATTTGTCTAAAGCTTTTCCACGACTGATCGGTATTAAATATTTTCGCTTTTTGTGGAGCTTATTTTTGTTTCTTATCATTTGTTTAATTTCTTCAGTTATCCATGGTTTGTCGCACTGCCGAACACTAATTGTTTTCACAGGCATACATTTGTTTGCCGTATTGTGTAAAGTGTCAGAAAAGAGTTGTGCAGCCTCTTCTATGCTATGTAGAGATACAATGTCCATCCACTCCACATTAGAGAGCTCGTTAGATAGTTTCTCAACGTCGAGTTTTCTATAATCATAAATAGTACGCTTGAATGAAGGGCTATGTTTTATTTTATGAATTAATTTTACGCACGGCACTGAATGGTCACTACAGACTGGTGGAAGAACGTCAACATGACTAATTATGTCGGTACAAGAGGTGAGTACAAGATCTAGCAATGTGGCTGACGTTTCTGTAATGCGTGTGGGATGAGTTACTACTTGCTGTAGGTTATTGAAGTTGATAACATCTAGGAGCTGAGGAGACGGGTTACTTAAAAAGTTTGTGTTGAAATCCCCAAGCACTATGAATTTATGTGGAGTGCTGGACACGTTTTTAATAGACTGGTCTATTAATTCCCAATAGTCAGATTTTGAGTTTGGAGGTCTGTAAAAGGATCCTGTTAGCAACTTATCTTGGCCGATCTTCGTCTCTATCCAGACTGCTTCTAGTTGGGGAATAGACAGGTCATGCCTCTCTTTACAAATGAGACTGTTCTTAACATAAATTGCCACTCCTCCGTGCGGATCGTCAGATCGGTCTTTACGTACCGGTGGATGATACCCATTGATTGAAATTTCGTTATTTTTAATATCAGCCGATAACCATGTCTCTGATATAGTAATGACATCATGATCTGTTACTTCACTGTCGAGTAAATCTAATTTCCGACGAAGACTACGGGCATTTATGTGAATTATTGATAACTCTTTGGGCTGTACTCTGCAAAGGGGTCCTGGGTTGAGGTGAATGTCACCAGCGGTTTGAAGCAACAACTGAATAATTATAAGCGGTAACACGGTAAAACAAAAGGATTTTATGTCGGGGACTTGTTTGCGGGTACCTACATATGAATAATCAGGCATAAACGTTACAGGGGTGTCATTTCGGTCCTTGTATGTATGCAGGTCGTTGGATGCTTGACTATTATTTAACAAAATGAATAGAATCAGTGCAACATTAATGCCTCTGCTACCTTCCAGATATAATGCTAAAAACGGCCATATTTCTGAGGCAGAAATAAACGCTAGTTTAAAAACTGACAATTGGGCCGCCCTGTCATGGAATCCTCCCACCCTGGCCCTGTATAAAGAGATACCTATTGTCATTATGTAATGCCTTTCAAAGAAAGGTCAAATAGAAACACGGCCATGGGTGACAGATTATACGTCATGCAACTGTAGCAGGCGAGCAAGATAGACAGAAAATGGGTAAAAAAGGAAGTATAGATACAAAAACTGCTCAAATGACAGTATGAAGTAACACACAGTAGCAATAACGACGAGGTATAACAAGTTGGAAAGAAGACAAAAAAGAAACAGGTTACGATAAACACCATGGGTGATTATGTGTGGTTTCGCTCTCTCAGCCAAACAATATTAATGACTTATTCTCCACAGCTACAATCTCCGCCAAAGGCTGTGTCTAACCGAACCCTCCTCCTCCGATGTTTAAGTATCACGAAAGGTCAGTAAACATAAACTGGGGAGATGCTTATAATAGTAAATAGCAGCTCCTTGCTTATATTACGACAGCGTTCATGTAGTTCGTGACCTCGATCAGACTAAATTCATCAATGAGAAATTTAAATGGAAAATCTAGAGACTTCACACCAAAGTAGCGATAGATCACATTACGACAGTTGTTCGAAGGATGCGTGTCAAAAAAGGAGCAAGACGACTGAGCGTCGGTAGCCACGCTGTCTTAGTCATAGTGAACTCAGTTATAAGTACACAGCTTCGTTCGTTCGCACAACAGTCGTCGTGCCACAATGAGGCTGTAATAACAATGTTGCTTATTTTTCTCACTTCAGGTGTAATTAAGTGTAAGAACAACGTTGCTATTTTTCTCACTTCAAGTGTATTCAAGTATAAGAACAATGTTGCGGTTTTCTCATGTTGTGAGTATAGTTACGGCCTGTTACCTCCCAACCTGTCTGAGCATAGTTACAGTCTGTTACCTACTAACTTGTCTGAACATAGTTACAGTCTGTTACCTCCCAACCTGTCTGAGCATAGTTACGGCCTGTTACCTCCCAATCTGTCTGAACATAGCTACAGTCTGTTACCTCCCAACCTGTCTGAGCATAATTACGGCCTGTTACCTCCCAACCTGTCTGAGCATAGTTACAGCCTGTTACCTCACAACCTGTTTGAGCATAGTTACAGTCTGTTACCTCTCAACCTGTCTGAGCATAGTTACAGCCTGTTACCTCTCAACCTGTCTGAGCATAGTTGTGTGAAACGTTGCAGGCCTACCGACAGGTTGTTGTGTGAAACGTAGCAGGCCTACCGACAGGTTGTTGTGTGAAACGTTGCAGGCCTACCGGCAGGTTGTTGTATTAAACGTAGCAGGCATACTGACAGGTTGCTGTGTGAAACGTAACAGGCCTACTGACAGGTTGTTGTGTGAAACGTAGCAGGCCTACCGACAGGTTGTTGTGTGAAACGTAGCAGGCCTACTGACAGGTTGTTGTGTGAAACGTAGCAGGCCTACCGACAGGTTGTTGTGTGAAACGTAGCAGGCCTACCGACAGGTTGTTGTGTGAAACGTAGCAGGCCTACCAGCACGCTGGGACAAGGCTACAAGAGAAACGTCGGGTTTCAAGGCGGAGATAATGAACCCAAAGTAGGTCAGTAATACACTGTACATTTGTCGCTTCCTAACTTTCCGTACATCTGTTTTTATTGATATTTCTTTCCACGCCACCTTTATAATGTTTTTGTTTATTTTTTACTTTGTAGTGCACTGCAGCCCCCGACCCCCCCCCCCCCCCCCCCCCATACACACAGAGACCCAAAGTGCAGCACAATCCCCAAGCAGTTCCTGTTTAAAGTGTGGTAGCTTCCTACGTTAAAGAGGAAGAGGAAGAGTATCAATGTGATTGTAACAACTGCCAGCAGAGGTGTAACGACTGTTCAGCCAGCAGAGGTGTAACAACTGCTCAGCCAGCAAAGGTTTAGGTGTAACAACTGTTCAGCCAGCAAAGGTGTAACAACTGCTCAGCCAAGAAAGGTGTAACAACTGCTCAGCCAGCAAAGGTGTAACAACTGCTCAGCCAGCAAAGGTGTAACAATTGCTCAGCCAAGAAACGAATCGTTTCATCCTTACCTGTGGAGTAACGGTAGTACCAGGTAGGACTGTCTCTGACAGTGAAGCTATACCTTTGAAGTAACGGCAGTGCCAGCTAGGACTGTCTCTGACAGTGAAGCTATACCTGTGAGGTAACGGTATACAAACCATCCGTCTGTCTATCGATACGTGATAAAACAGGTTTTGTTACGTCAGAAACCGATGTCCATACGAAGCTTGGGAACTGTTCATATTCAGTCGACACTTACAATTGGAACCTGCTAAAATCGCTTGTGACTACGAAGAGGGTGACTTATTTCAGTCTGCGGACTCGCACGGAAATCTGCGTTAGCCAAAACACAGTTAAAAAGAAGGGAGAGGAGATGGAGAGAAAAAAGAAAGCGAAGATCCGGGAAGATAGAAATTAAGGCAAGGAAGAAATTCCTGGCAGTGGACGAAGCATGCGTGGCTACATTCTGACCAATTCCAGGCTTTAAATGTAGAACACTCGTCAGCTCTGGGTTCTCAACAGAGGGGACCTTAATTTCTGTGTCCGGAGTACTTTTAATTAGTTAATTAGTTGGTCCTTTGTCCGAAGTACCCCGCTGCGGGTTGTTGGTGACGTGGTGGAATATACGGAGACAATGAGTCACAAGTGACGTAATGCCAGCATCAGAGAAGGACAATGAGTTATGACTGATTGATTGATTGATGATCATTTATATAGCGCTATTCTCCGCTCTTTTGAGCAGACTCACTGCGCTCGCCTGTGGTTCTACATGAGTGACTAGCTTTATAGCGCGTTTTTTGAATATCCACCGAAGTGGTGTACTTACAGCGCTGGCATGGCTGGTGCTACATGAAACTGCAGCCGTTTCGGCGCAAGTCCTGTGTACACCATACAACCATGCTCCATGTCACTTTCATGCAAAGCCACATACGTAAGGTGTATGCGTGTTTAGCTGTAACCTGCCACCTGCACTTTTGGCAGAATGACCGGGATCTTTTACGTGCTACTGCGGTAACACGGGGGTGGAACGGATACCGAAATAAGAGTCAGCACAGAAAGTCGACCCTGGAGAAGAAAATTCTCCCGCCGCTCCAGCAGGGATTCGAACCCGCGACCTTTCAATCACGAGTCCGGCGCTCTAACCACTGAGCTATCCCCGCCCCCATGATGAATGATGATGTGATGATGTTGCAGGATGCAAGATCAGCCTAACCAGTCGCATAAACAGACAACTAACCTGACACCTGCAACCAAACGCATGCCCAACGCTAACCCCAACGCTTATTGCAAATAAACTCTACCATAAACCTGGCCCAAAGCTTAAACTCAGCAGTATAACCGCACAGAAATTTCCCTGTTGCTGTGCAAAAGCAGTAAATTCAGAGCCGCGGCCATGCATTGTCTCTTTCCGACAATCACAATGCCTCTCACTCTTGCCGCAGACGACTAGAACTGTGTGTGCGATGCGGAGGAGAGTACTTTGAAGGAATGTGACTGACGTATGAAGGAAAGTGACTGACGTATGAAGGAATGTGACTGACGTATGAAGGAATGTGACTGACGTATGAAGGAATACGACTAGAACTGTGTGTGCGATGCGGAGGAGAGTACTTTGAAGGAATGTGACTGACGTATGAAGGAATGTGACTGACGTATGAAGGAATGTGACTGACGTACGTAAACCGGACCGCCACGTCCTGTTTACTGACCTGCCGACATCACTTAATGAACAGCCCTCGTGTATGTTTGTTTTCCGCCAGACGGAATACATTAGTTTTCTTTACTGAAGTGAAGCACACCGATATTCCCCATAACACCGCTCTACATGTCCAGAATTCATGTCGTCCGTAATTAAAACCTTCCATTTTCGATAGTGACCGAATTTCGCTTGATTCAAAGGCAACATAACTACGTGCGAAATCGAAGCAAGCCAATATTTACTCCATTGAAACAAACTGCTGTCACACCTCAACAAAGAGAGAAAAGGTAACAGTGAGAGGGCGGAAGACGGACACAAAATACAGGAGGCACACAACAGCTGTTGACGCTGATTCAAGCCATGCAACCTACCGATGTAACGGCAATGTGAGATGAAGAAACCACAACGAAATACCGGTGTGCAGTTACAGCACAGATTACATTGAGCCTTTAGCACATGCGATCGCTTTTTCAGAAATGATGAGAATGCCTTTATTTTAAAATGACCACCAAAGCGAACACAAACATACACACGTCCTTTTTAAGAATTATAATCTCGTCATTTAGCGGAGTATTTAGAACTCTTATGGTCATATTATTAGCTTGGTGTTTTACGCCCAGTCAACCATTGCGGTTTTTATATCAGGGCGAACTTATAGTCACAGTCAGGTGAAAAACAGCACAATGGAATGAAGGCGTGGCGTGTTGCACACATATACTATGGTCACAATATCAGGTGAATACTGCAAAATGGAGTGAAGGCGAAGCGTGTTGCACACATGTACTATGATTCTATCTGAACATTTTCAGGCACGTAGACATCTTGGCACTGACCTCCTAGGGTTATAATTAGCAATGTAATTAGGTCACTCTACACGTACTGACGGCATCACCCAAACTACAGTCCAAACCTCATTTTTTTGTAATCACCATCAATTGTGTTCTTTCACACAAGCGCCATGCTCCAGGCTCTGGTCCATTCAGACACTTGGATTCCCTGAGGCTATAACAATATCCGTAATTAGGTCATAGAAAACGCAAATCGATAATCCCGAGACTATTAAAGTATGTTACTGAAGTCGTTTTCAAATTAAACGATGAACTCTGGGCAGATACAATGCTCCTCTTGGAACATTTTCGGCCTGAAAGATGCCCCTAATGTCAGGATACCTTTATCTGTTGTCTGCAATCGTGATTACTGTAGTTAGGTCACGCTAAATGGACGTAAACGTGTCCACACAACCGATCCCCATTTACCGGAGCTCTTATAATCACAATATCCGGTGGATACTGGCCAGTGGAGTGAACGCATGACGTGTTGCACACATGTATGATTCTATCTGAACATTTTCAAGTACATAGACATTTTGGCACAGACCCCATATGGCTATAAATAGCCATGTAATAATTATGGTCACGTTGCATGTTCTGACGGCATCACCAAAACTGCGGTTCAAGATTCTTTGTTGTTGTTTTCAACATCACTTGTGATCTTTCACACCAGCATTATGATCCAGTAAGGCCTGGCTGATCCATTCAGACACTCGCATGCCCTGGGGCTAATACTGAATCCACAAGCTGTAACTGACACAACAGTTAAAAACAGGGGACAAGCTGTAACTGACACAACAGTTAAAAATAGGGGACAAGCTGTAACTGACACAATGGCAAAGTAAAGAGACCAGCTGTAACTGACACAACAGTTAAAAATAGGGGACAAGCTGTAATTGACACAATGGCAAAGTAAAGAGACAAGATGTAACTGACACAACAGTTAAAAAGAGGGGACAAGCTGTAACTGACACAATGGCAAAGTAAAGAGGCAAACTGTAACTGACACAACAGTTAAAAAGAGGGGACAAGCTGTAATAGACACAATTGCAAAGTAAAGAGACAAGCTGTAACTGACACAATGGCAGGCAAAGTAGAGACAAGCTGTAACCGACACAACAGTTAAAAAGAGGGGACAAGTTGTAACTGACACAACAGCAAAGTAAATAGGCAAGCTGTAACTGACACAACAGTTAAAAAGAGGGGACAAGCTGTAACTGACACAATGGCAGACTAAAGAGACACGCCGTAACTGACACAATGGCAAGGTAGAAGCGACAAGCAGGAATGAACCAGAAATGTGTGAGATGTAGCAGGTGTACTGACAGGTTGTTGTGTGAAGCGTAACAGGTCTACTGGCAGGCTGCGTGAAATGTAGCAGGCCTACTGGCAGGTTGTGTGAAACATAGCATGGCTACTGACAGCTAGTTGTGTGAAACGTAGTAGGCATACTGACAGTTTGTTGTGCGAAGCGTAGCAGGCCTAGCGACAAGTTGTTATGTGAAACGTAGCAGGCCTACCGACAGATTGTTGTATGAAACGTAGCAGGCCTACCGACAGGTTGTTGTGTGAAACGTAACAGGCCTACCGACAGGTTGTTGTGTGAAACGTAGCAGGCCTACCGACAGGTTGTTGTGTGAAACGTAGCAGGCCTACCAGCACGCTGGGACAAGGCCACAGGAGAAACGTCGGGTTTCAAGGCGGAGATAATGAACCCAAAGTAGGTCAGTAATACACTGTACATTTGTCGCCTGTCTAACTTTCCATACATCTGTTTTTATTAGGTTATTCTATCCACGCCGCCTTTATTGTGTTTTTGTTTATTTTTTACTTTGTAGTGCACTGCAGCCCCCGCCCCCGAACCCCCCCCCCCGCCCCCCGCACATACACACACAGACCCAAAGTGCAGCACAATCCCCAAGCAGTTCCTGTTTAAAGTGTGGTAGCTTCCTACGTTAAAGAAGAAGAGGAAGAGTATCAATGTGATTGTAACAACTGCCAGCAAAGGTGTAACAACTGCCAGCAAAGGTGTAACAACTGCTCAGCCAGCAAAGGTTTAGGTATAACAACTGTTCAGCCAGCAAAGGTGTAACAACGGCTTATCCAAAAACAGTGTAACAATTGCTCAGCCAGCAAAAGTGTAACAACTCAGACAGCAAAGTTGTAACAACTGCTCAGCCAAGAAAGGTGTAACAACTGCCCAGCCAGCAAAAGTGTAACAACTGCTCAGCCAAGAAATGAAACGTTTCATCCTTTCCTGTGAAGTAACGGCAGTGCCAGGTAGGACTGTCTCTGACAGTGAAGCTATACCTGTGAAGTAAGGGCAGTGCCAGGTAGGACTGTCTCTGACAGTGAAGCTATACCTGTGAAGTAACGGCAGTGCCAGGTAGGGCTGTCTCTGACAGTGAAGCTACAACAACAACTTGTCTCTGCTTCGGTCACAGGCAGTGAACTTCGGCTGTCATGGCGGCCGATCTAGTCATACCCGATCTAGTCATACCGGCTCGTGTTGCGTCAGAATGCGCGTAAAATACGCGGTGGCTATTTATAGCCCGGTGACCTGAACAAGGGCGGTAACTAAGTGCAGCTGGCGACGTTTGGATCGGCACGCACAGACAGCGTGGCGCTGAATAAAGCCTATAATCAAAGGTATCGTGCGGTTAAAGCGTGGCGCTGAATAAAGCCTATAAAGAAAGGTATCGTGCGGTTAGGCACCGACGTTGTCATCACTATCAGTGCGGCTTTGTAGCCTATAGCCCAGGAACATGTAGTTAACGATCAATGCGGCTTTGTAGCATATAGCCTAGTAACATGTAGCTAACGATTACTGCGGCTTTGTAGCATATAGCCCAGTAACATGTAGTTAACGATCAATGCAGCTTTGTAGCATATAGGCCTAGTAACATGTAGTTAACGATCAATGCAGCTTTGTAGCATATAGGCCTAGTAACATGTAGTTAACGATCAATGCAGCTTTGTAGCATATAGGCCTAGTAACATGTAGTTAACGATCAATGCAGCTTTGTAGCATATCACCTAGTAACACCAGTGTAGTTCAACGGTCAGTGCGGCTTTGTAGCCTATCGCCTAGTAACATGTAGTTCAACGATCAATGCGGCTTTGTAGCATATAGCCCAGTAACATGAGTTAACGATCAATGCGGCTTTGTAGCATATAGCCTAGTAACATGTAGTTAACGATCAATGCTGCTTTGTAGCATAATATGTAGATTAGTAACACGAAGTGTAGACACCAGCGTTACCATCGCGACCAGCGCTGCTTTGTAGTATAATATGTAGCTTAGTAACATGTAGTTAGGCACTAACGTTGCAACAACGATCAGCAGCTTAGTAAGTACTACAACCAAATAAAAAAACATAAAGAATAACGACAACACTACTCATTTGCTGTTGCGTTCGGAATACCCACCGAAATGGTTACAGCGCTGTTTGGTTGTTACATGGCTGTTTCCGTGAAACTGCTGCCGTGTCCGCGCACGTTTGGTGTACACCACACACCCATGCACCATTTTATTCGAAGCTACATAGTAGGGCTGGATGTAACCTACCACTTGCACTTTTGGCAGAATCATATGGATTGTTTCGGCTCTTGTGCAGTGGAACGGAACGGGGGTGGAACGGAAACCCAAATAAGAGCCAGCACAGAAAGCTGTCCCTGGAGACAACAATCCTCCCGCCGTTCCTGCCGGGACTCCAGGGGGGGCGATAGCTCAGTCGGTAGAGCGTCCCACTGAAGAGCCAGGCGCAATATTGACGCGGGTTGGAGTCCCAGGTTCGGCAAGGGATGTTTCTCGCAGAGCCTTCCAGTACAGACTCTCTTACGGTGTCTCTACAGCCACAGTGTGCAATCGCATGCATCAACATCTGCTGGAATGTTAAAAATCCCAAACACTGGCGGCCATATCTTTTTCTCTTCTTCTTTTGTTCTCTTTCTTTTCGACAAACGAAACTACTGCAGACACTGGTAGGAATGGGTAGCGCTGCTCTTGCTGCTGCTGCAGCATACCAGGGCAAAGTCACCCGACCTTCCCGCAAGAGACAATGAAGCGCTAAAAAACAAAAAACAAAAAAACAAAACTCAATTATTCGACACGAGCCCGGCGCATTACCGCTGAGTTATCGCTGTTTCTTTTATTTAACAACGGCAAAGTAGAAGAGCCAAGCTGTAAATGACACAACGGCACAATAGAAGGGACAGGCTGTAACTGACACAGGGTAACGTAGAGGTGACAAGCTGTAACTGACTCTGTGATACAGTAGAAGGGACACGATGTAACTGACACGGTTGTAACGTAGAGGAGACAAGCTGTAACTGACACAGTGGTAACGTAGAGGGGACAAGCTGTAACTGACTCTGTGATACAGTAGAAGGACACGATGTAACTGACACGGTTGTAACGTAGAGGGGACAAGCTGTAACTGACACAGTGGTAACGTAGAGGGGACAAGCTGTAACTGACACTGTGATACAGTAGAAAGGACACGATGTAACTGACACAGTGGTAACGCAGAAGGAAGAGGCTGTAACTGACACAACGGTAAAACAGAAAGGACAAGCTATAACTCCCCCCCCCCCCCCCCCCACACACACACACACAATGGATAGGAAAGGATGGCAAGGATACAGGAGTGTCATAAACAATACATTCTGACTTTCCGGCAAAGGTACTAACCAATTGGTTTTGCGCCCGAAAGGTTTACAATCATAAAACAACAACAATGACAACAAAAAGTGACGTCATATTGGCATTAGTTATTTCTAATAGTCGGTATTACCGGTTGTTGTCTCGTGCTATTCCAATTCTTATCCGTTGTGTAAAACACCATACCGGAAGCTAACAAACCAGACTTGAAAAAATGGAGAACGATAACTGGAAGCAGACACAAAACAACAAAAGATGGACGACAAAGAAACTATTCAAGCATTATGATTGGTTTATAATAATCATAATGGAAATTTGTAAAGCGACCTACTCTGCGGCTCAAAGCGCTGAAAAAGCATAGTATAACACACATAATGTACATCGAGATGGAAATGTTATCAGCAATAAAATAGCTAACGCATAATGTAGACAAGGGTTCAAGCGTAACTACGCAAAAGATGCACACACACACACACACACACACACACGCACGCACGCACGCACGCACGCACGCACGCACGCACGCACGCACGCACGCACGCACGCACGCACGCACGCACGCACGCACGCACACACGCACGCACGCACGCACGCACACACACACACACACTGATAGGGGGTGAAGGACAATGTTGCTTAGCTGAAATATTCTGAGAAGAGAAATGTCTTGAGTTGGCTTTTGAAGGAAAAGAGAGTAGCAGAGTGCCTGATGTCTTGGGGGAGATTGTTCCAGATGTGGGGGTTGAAGTGTGAAAAAGTGAGAAAACCATGGGTTTTGCAGTTGAAGCGTTGGATTTTGAGCATGCGTGTGTCTGTCGAAAAGCGGAGAGAGCGGGAAGGACTGTAAAGGTATAGCAGCTCAGTAAGATAAGAGGGAGCGGAACCTGTGATTGCGTTGTAACACATGCAAGCAGTTTCTATTTTATTCGTTCAGAAATTGGGAGCCAGTGGAGTTGCTATAGGAGAGGTGTGCCATTTTGACGGCGTGGTGCTCTGAGAATGAGGCACGCAGCAGTATTTTGGACTTTCTGCATCGGTTGAATTACAGAGTTCGGAGTGCCCATGAGAAGAGAGCTGCAGTAGTCTGGTCTGGACAATACACAAGAAGTTACCAGTTGTTTTGCTGCATCTTCATTGAGGTACCTACGGATTGGGCTGATGCGTTTTAGTTCATAATCGACCCTAAGAAGGCAGGTAGGGTCAGTTTCAACTTTGGATTGTATACCTCAGTTTTGTATCTTCTTTTCAACTCTGTTCTAAATGCACATAACTAAGGTTAAAAAAAAATCATATCTCTAACTGTAGATAAAACACTTTGCATACAGAATATTATTAATTGAATCAAACAAGGTAATTCTTAAAATAAAAAAATAAAAATTAAAGTTGTGAAAGTTGTTACTGTGGTCACATATAAACTCTTCTAATTTATTCCAGTTTTACATGTTGGCATCTCCACATACAGTGTTGGATGATATCTCTTTCTAGGTTACAGAAACTGCACAATACATCTTCTGCAGTGCTCATTAAAATTTCTGTTAACGCAATATTGGTTACTAAAATCCTGTGTAATAATCTGATCTGGAACCATTTCAGTTTTACTTCTTGTAGTTTCCCTGTTCTCTTGAAGCAGGCTTTCCAGTCTTTTCTTTCTCATAACTTTGTTTCCCTTTTACTACAGCAGTTTGTTCCATTTTCAATCAGTACATCATAATATAATTTAGTTCCTTTCACTTGCGTGTAAATCTTTGCTAGTGATTTGGGGTTCATACCCATTTGATTTGATTGAATAATAATCTTGAACCTTTTGAGATACGTTTTCATTGCTTTTTACCCATCGAAAATATTCCAAATAACACACACACACACACACACACACACACACACACACACACACACACACACACACACACACACACACACACACACACAAAGAGAGAAAAAAGTTATATTTATAAAACCATCCTTCGTCTATCACATGGCCTATACAATAAACGCCTATCTCTAATAATTAAAAAGAATGCCTTCTTCTTCTTCTTCTTTTTTTTTTCTTTTTTTTTTTTTTTTTTTTTTTGCCATCTTTAATGTTTCTGTTTAGGAAAAGAGGTTCTGCTAATGCTTTCTCTGATGATTCTGGTTTGACTTTGTATCGAAAAAGTTCATAAACTTTAAATGTGTTCTCTCAAAATCTATTACTATGGACTTCTTTACTGTAATTACTTGGTTTAAAGAAAATTTAAATCTAAACTGTAAATACTGGGACCATACGTGTCTATGTTATTCATGTTTTGATACATTTGACATGCAATTTTTCTCCACCTACGGCTTGTATTTTTGTTTTCTTATCCATATTAACTTGACAGGATTCATAAAGATTTTTATTTGAGGAATACCCAGACCGCCATCAGCAATATTTTTTACCGCTGTGTCTCTGCTTATTGTATCACGCTTTCTGTTCCATACAAAAGATCTTCTATAAACGTGTCCGGTGGATTCGGCAAAAGTAACCATAAATGTACATATTCTGACAGTATCAAAGACTTAAGAATAGCTGTTCTACCCGAAGGGGTTATCAGCCTCCTGACCACATTATAGACACACGTTTTACTTCCTGGAACTTTATATCAATGTTTAACCGTGCGCATCTCTTGGGGTCGTTTGTAAACCATATACCAAGTATCTTAAATTTGGTTGGGTTCCATTCAAACTTCAGGTGTGGCATGTACCTTATGTTACAATTAATATTTGATCCCAACCATACTACAGTTTTGCATCTTCTTCTTTTTTTCTTTTTCTTTTTTTCAATATTATATTGATCTTCAATCCAGATTTATTTCCAAAATCACCGAGGACCCGAATCGTTTCTTCGAATGTTTTACTCTTTCCAATATGAAATAATTCGGAATCGTCGGCAAACTGATATTTTGCGTTCCGTCTGACCGATAACAATCCCTTTAACATCTTTGTCTTCTTAGTAAAAACTGCAAACATTTCTGTGCACAGAATAAATACGCTGATCTCGGATCTCCCTGTCTACATCCTCTTTTTATAGAAAACCAAGGACATGGCTGCCCATTAACTAGAACAGTTGACTCTATATTGTTATAAAATACACTGATCCATCTTCTGATGTTATTCTGAAACCGAATACCTTTAGTTTTCTCACAGTATTTCCATCCTAACTAATATCAATACCCAGTTTCTGCTACAATCAGTGTGTGTGTGTGTGTGTGTGTATGTGTGTGTGTGTGTGTGTGTGTGTGTGTGTGTGTGTGTGTGTGTGTTGTGTGTGTGTGTGTGTGTGTGTGTGTGTGTGTGTGTGTGTGTGTGTGTGTAATGCGGTTTGAGTGTGTGTGTGTGTTTTTAAAAATAATACTTTATGTAAATTGTTTTGGTAGGACTATGCTCTACGTGTGTACAGAATATCATATATAGGTTAATATGTATCATGTGAGCGCTCAGGGCGTTGATGAGCGCATGATACATGTACATTATTATTATTAGTTGTAGTAGTAGTAGTAGTAATAGTAGTAGTAGTACTTTGTGCATGAAAGTTCAGTCAAGTAAACTGATGGCTTTTTCAAAAATCTGTACATAGTAACAGTCCAGTCAATCTGTTCGTATTCCAATAATTTATCAAGTCATAAATAAGTCCAGTATTGTTTCCTATGTATCTGTTTGACACAAAACCCGTCTGATCTTCATTAAATAATGTGAGTAGTACTGTCTTCACTCTTCCTGCTATACATGATGTGGCTATTTCATACACTACATTCAGTAGGTATCAGTTTTTATGTTCCCTGGGTTAGCCCTCTTTAGGGATACATATAATGATGCCTTCCTTTGGTGTAGGTGACATCTCCTCTTGATCAAAACCATCATTTATTGCTCTCACCATCCAATTGTCTGGTCTCTTCTTCGAAAAGACTTTGGAAAATTCGACAGTAAATCCATCAGATCCTGGGCTTTTCCCCCATTCTTCATTGGCTTTAATGCACATGTTGCTTCTTTAACTGCAATTCCCCGCTCCAAATTCTTGGCATCTTCTTCTGCTAGTTTGGGGTATTCTTTTATTAATTCTTTTATTTCTGCAATTTCGGTTTTTCTGTTTTCATAAATTAATTCATAGTACTGTTTTGTTTATTCAATAATAGCGTTCATTTGCGTCAAAATAATGCCATTCTTAGCAACAATATTATTTCTTTGTTTACTAATAAAGTTTCTCTTTTCAAGGCCGCAAAAATATTTTGTTATTTTTTCGCCTTCTCCAACCCATCTCGCTCTTGATGTCAGCTGTACACCTATTTTCTTTTGCCTACTATCACCATTTTTTCATTGGCAGCTTTTAAGTTATCCGGATTCAGTTCAGTTCTCTGAACCTTTTTCTCTATCAGTCGAATTTTGCTTTCTAGTTCTTCCTCCAGTACTCTTATTGTTTTCTTTTTCATTGTCGCATAAGCAATCGCAATCGCTTTACTTCGTATTTCCATTAGTAGTACACCGAGAAATAACTGGTCTGATATTGTGAACTGGATGTTTTTAGAACTGATGTTTGATAAATTGTTCCTATCATATGGTTAAGCAGTATACTGTTGAATTACTTTCTCTATAGTACCATTCCTTTCTTGTGCAAATTCGCTCTTTTAAAAGTGAGCTGTAAAAGTGTTGTTGTTGTTTTGTTTTTGTTTGTGTGTGTGTGTGTGTGTGTGTGTGTGTGTGTGTGTGTGTGTGTGTGTGTGTGTGTGTGTGTGTGTGTGTGTGTGTGTGTGTGTGTGTGTGTGTGTTGTTGTTGTTGTTTTGGGGGAGGGGGGTCTTTTTCCCCCTTCTTTTTCGCAGTCTTCCCTAAAAATTAACTCTGGTGTGAGCATGAAGTGGTCTGTCCTATATCCTGGAGTTATGTCAGTATCGCTTACGGTGTTACATACGTTTTCTGAAATGAGGGAAGAAGTTTAACCTGTTTTCTTGAAAAGGGTTCGTTCGTCACCATGTAAGCTGTTGTGATCTCTCCTAATATCAGTCAGGCAGTGGTCGGCCACAATTTCTTCCTCCTTCTTTTGGGCTTTAACATTATTGGTACGTTTGTAGTTATAGTAATCTATCTTTAGATCCAGAACTAAGTTCCAATCGCCAGCAAGAATAAGGTTAGGTATTTTAAGTTTTGTTATATTTTTCGTTAAGGTTTATGTAAAAAATGGGATCGTCTCTACTTGGTACATATATGTTTACTAGCATTTTTATTGTTGATATGCACCATCTGCAAATTTCCTCCCTTGTCCCTAAAATATATCTAGTACCATAAATTCAAATTTATTATTGACAAGTATGGCCACACCTCGAGATCTTGTATTATTCAAACAAAAATACAAAGTAAAATCCCATTCGTCTGTGACGAATTTCTCGAGTTTCGGGTCGAAATAAGTGTCATGTCAAACAAATTAAGAAAATAATGTTTTTGTCGCAAATAATCAAAGACATCTGTTCTTTTTTGCACATTTCCTAATTGGTGACAGTTTACCGAGGCAACTGTTATCCATCACTACATTAGAACAAATGTATGAGTTGACAATCTCAAGCTGTGCAGTTAGAACAGATGTTCACGGAGTTAGCACGACACCTTTCCCTTTTTCCGTGATTCA
This sequence comes from Alviniconcha strummeri, assembly GCA_963584105.1. NCBI lineage: Eukaryota > Metazoa > Mollusca > Gastropoda > Provannidae > Alviniconcha > Alviniconcha strummeri. The sequence goes on from OY757548.1 coordinate 21,157,937, forward strand.
TGACAAGCAAAATCAATGCTTCAAAAGGACGCATATGACATTCAAAGCACAGAACAATTATGCATGACATAATTATTATATTTACTTATAATTGTGTTTGCTTTTACGTGTGTGTGTGCGTGCGTGTTTGTGTACAAGTGAATAACGTAAATGTAGCCTGATCAGTTTTAGACAAAAAACGTTTGATTTCTAGTAACACTGGAAGAATAAACGTTTTCACACAATATTCCACACGGCGTATACTTATGCATTCAAACCTAGCCGCTTTTGACCGTGAACAAACACGAAAGTGAAACCGCGAAATGTTGCTCTGTCAAATAATAGTCTGCCTACATTAGCGCCTACAGCAAGTCTCTTCCGTGGAGAGGGACAAAAAGAGAGAAAGAAAGAAGAAGAAGGAAAAGAAAAAGCTTACACAAAAGAAATATTTTCAAGCTTTCGGGAGCATTCCTGTTGTGTGTGTAAAACTTTGCCTACTTCCAAAGCAAATTTAAAGATCTGAAAATGTTATTCTTGCTCACTTTATTGGTGAATGCAGACTCAGTGGGTTTTGTTCATGAACCAAATACTGTCAAATGTCTGGCAGAGAGACGGGGGTAGAGAGAGAGAGAGAGAGGGGGGGAGAGGGAAGAGAGAGGGGAGAGATGGGGGGAGAAGAAAGAGAGGGGGGGAGAAGAAAGAGAGAGAGGGGGGAAAGAAAGAGAGGAGAGAGGGAGGGGAGAGAGGGGGGAGAAGAAAGAGAGAGAGGGGGGAAAGAAAGAGAGGAGAGAGGGAGGGGAGAGAGGGGGGAGAAGAAAGAGAGAGGGGGGGGAAGAAAGAGAGGAGAGAGGGAGGGGGGGAGGGAGAGAGGGGAGAGAGAGAAAAGAGAGAGGGGGAGAGAGGGGGAGAAGAAAGAGAGAGAGTTAGCACCCAATGCCCAGTCCCACGCGGAGTTGATGAGGGCAAAACCCAATGCATCCATCTAGTCACAATCAGTTACAGCCTGATTCACTGTTCGTCACACGCTAGGCTTTATGCCGGACACACTCTCTCTCTCTCTCTCTCTCTCTCTCTCTCTCTCTCTCTCTCTCTCTCTCTCTCTCTCTCTCTCTCTCTCTAAGTTATTTTTATTACGAATCAGTAGCGTAGCAAGGACTAGATGCTATTTATGCATGGCTGGCATTCGTTGTGTCCCCTGTATGTTAATGCGCACGTATGCATGGAAGGAAGGTCACCAAAACAAATGGTTGTTAACGTCACCGGCGAATAAATCTTGCACACCTGTAACTTTGTATTATATTTGTATATGCTGATCTGTCTGTCTTTCCTCGGCTAACTGCTACGGGCATCAAGTGGACGGGTATGGGTATCTGTCACATCTTTCCTAACGGTTAACTGCTACTTTTCTTAGCCTGGGGGAACTTCTCTTCTGGATAAAAGGGAGCAAAATACTCAACGCCGGATTATTATTTAAAAAAAATTTTTCGTATGAACACTTTCTAACAGTTTGGATGCAGACAACGTGTGCGAGGATTAACGTGTGATACATATCGATATCCTATACATCCCAGTAGGCTTTAAACAATCGTGTAAAAGTCAGTGCACCTGTGTCTTATTTCTGATCAGATCAGCAGGAACAAATCAGATATTGCTCAAGCGAGAGAGAACTCAAACTCGAAAACTTTATTTTACAAGGATTGTAGTTTAGGTTCAGTCACAAACCTGTCTAACAACTAGCCCTTGCTAAGCTACTGATGAGTAAATATAAAATTACAGGGCATCGTTTATATACCTATTTATAGTATAAATCAGCAAGTGAACTTTTATGCATGAAAATGTATGCATGGACATAAGAACTTTCAAATAAAAGCACAGCGAGAGAAGAGAGAGAGAGACAGAGACAAAGACAGACAGACAGACAGACAGACAAACTCAACTTTTAGTTCGATAAATAAACACGTTTTGTTTGTATAAAAACAGAACTATACCCTTTCTCCTGACGAGTGTGGTCGTGTTCAAGACAACGTGCCTGTCCGCAGTACGTCCCTCCTTCTCTGGACCTGTCCTGAAGCTGCTTCGTCGCTCTCACACAGCGGACACTTGCTACCTTAGACTAGTTTAACGCCCAGCGGGTCCAGTAGGCTGCCTAACACTACACTGTCACCTCCACAACGAGTAGCAGATAGGCAGCGACGAGAGCCCTTTGAATGTGTCACTGACTGTGAGGGGCAAAGTCACAAGTAAGTAAGCTGGTGTTTTATGCCCAGTCAACCGGTACGGTTATATCGGGGCGATCAAAGTCACAAGATGATGTCCGTAAACACTATTGCTAAAGAGAAAGTAGAGCCGAAGTAAGAATCGAACTGACGTAACACTGCGGACCGAAACGCCTGCTTTATAAACTCCTCCCTTCACGCACCGATAACGACTGAGTCATGAACACGAGGCTGGAGTCTCCGCCCACTTTAACCAGGGACCTGCATATATTATATACGTCCATCACTTCAACACTGCGCCAGCCCTGAGCCACACACACACACACACACACACACACACACACACACACACACACACACACACACACACACCACGCACACACACACACACACACACACACACACACACACACACACACACACACACACACACACACACACACACACACACACACACACATGCGCGCGTCCCTTCCTTTTAAAGTGCCGCATCAAGTACACGCCTTCCTTTCAAAATGTCGGACATACAGACAAGAGGTTGAACGATTAGCGGAGCAGAACAACAAAAACAAGAGCAAGACAACCCCCCCCCCCCCCCCCCACAACCCCCATCTCCACTCCCACCACTCCAGAATAATAGCGAGGGTTAGTGGACGGGTGGTAGAGGTAGTGGTTAGGGAACGATTTTCTCTCGTGACGTCAGCGATTTGTGTGCCCAGGTTACGAAGATTGTTTACTACATGACTCAAGTTTTTCGTCTACTGCTGCGTTCTTACCACAGTGATTTCGTAGGGACTATTTGACTTTATTTTGCTATGTAAACGTTAAACTTTTACTTTTATTTGTAGAATAGCATCGTATGCTTGTATGAGATAGTAATGCGGGTTGCTTTTGTTGATTTTATTGCTGCTTTAGCTTTACAATGAAAAATTAACCCTATCGAGTTCATCCAAAATCAAAATGGTGGACTGTAGCGGTGCAACTGACTGAAGTAACCAACTGCCGCCGAATGCGTCTTTGCCTTCTTTTTTTCCTTTTTTCTTTTTAATTTTTACGAGGATAACAACTACTTGACCAGTGATGCCGCTAAAGACTGATTTATAAAGTTTGTCGCTGGACGAACCTTCTCAAGTGACTCTTCTGTGTGAAGGGGCAGGTGTTTAGGTAGCGAGCTGTGCGACTTCGGCTCCGTTACGCTTGAGACACGCGCACAAGCGTAGGTAGACAGTCGGGTTGCGCCACTACCACCACACTACCACTACCACCCGTGTACTACTAGCCCTCTCTAATATTGTACTCTTTCTTTCCTTCAGTCCTTCCACCCGTGTACTACGAGCCCTCTCTAATATTGTACTCTTTCTTTCCTTCATTCCTTCCACCCGTGTACTACTAGCCCTCTCTAATATTGTACTCTTTCTTTCCTTCATTCCTTCCGGTGATGAGAGTCGTGTTAATGTTACATTCATGGAGAGGGGCAAAGTCACGAGACTGTCAATAAACCTCAACGCTGGGAAAGAAAGGAGAGCTGAACCGACGTCCGCCCGCTGACCAACCTGAGGCCTTACCGCTCGGCCCAACCGGCTGACGTCACGAGTGGAAGTCGCTGTGACTGTTCATACACAATCACGTGGTGCTTCAAGAGGACTGGAGAAAATGAAGTCGAATGAACCGGGAAGGCAGAATGAAATCAGAGCGACAACAGTCGTGACACAATAATCGCTAAAGCCTGCAGGGCTGTGTTGGGACCTGCGCCAGACTTTCAAAAAAATATCTCACAGTTGTAACACTAGACAAAGTCTGTGTGGTTTTCAGAAGAGTCTCTGACAGTTGTAACACTAGACAAAGCCTGTGTGGCTTTCAGAAGAATCTCTGACAGTTGTGACACTAGACAAAGTCTGTGTGGTTTTCAGAAGAGTCTCTGACAGTTGTAACACTAGACAAAGCCTGTGTGGCTTTCAGAAGAATTTCTGACAGTTGTGACACTAGACAAAGTCTGTGTGGCTTTCAGAAGAATCTCTGACAGTTGTAACACTAGACAAAGCCTGTGTGGCTTTCAGAAGAATCTCTGACAGTTGTGACACTAGACAAAGCCTGTGTGGCTTTCAGAAGAATCTCTGACAGTTGTGACACTAGACAAAGCCTGTGTGGCTTTCAGAAGAATCTCTGACAGTTGTGACACTAGACAAAGCCTGTGTGGCTTTCAGAAGAATCTCTGACAGTTGTAACACTAGACAAAGCCTGTTTGATTTTCAGAAGAGTCTCTGACAGTTGCACACTCTCGTCATTGGGATCTTAATTTGTGTGTCCGCGGAACAAAGAAGCTGTATGATAGAAGAGGAATGGACAAGCTGTATTGTAGAAGAAGAAGAACGGAGATGCTGTATGAAATAATAAGAAGAACGGAAACTGTATGGAAGAAGAAGAAGAAGAAGCTGTATTGCAGAAGCAGAGACAGCAATGGTCCGTACGGATAAGGAAGGAGAGGGTGGAAACAGACAGAGACACAGGGTGAGACAATCAAACACAGAACGGGGCACATAAAGCCGGTAACGTGTGTGTGTGTGTGTGTGTGTGTGTGTGTGTGTGTGTGTGTGTGTGTGTGTGTGTGTGTGTGTGTGTGTGTGAGTAGGGGGGAGTGAGAGAGGGAAGGGGGAGGACAAAGGCAGAGAAAGAGAGAGGAGGGAAGGGGAGAGAGAGAGATAGGGGGCTGAGGGGGGGAGAAACAGCGAGAGAGAGAGATGAAATTCCAACTAAAAAACTTTAATACTCAAGGATAGTCGAGTTAGGTCCATTTGGACCTATGTAATAGCTAGTGACTGCTATACTACAGACACAAATAAGCATGACTATACTACAGACACAAATAAGTACGACTATACTACAGACACAAATACGCACGACTATACTACAGACACAAATAAGCACGACTATACTACAGACACAAATACGCACGACTATACTACAGACACAAATAAGTACGACTATACTACAGACACAAATACGAACGACTATACTACAGACACAAATAAGCACGACTATGCTACAGACACAAATAAGCACGACTACAGACACAAATAAGCACGACTATACTACAGACACAAAAAAGCACGACTATACTACAGACACAAAAAAGCACGACTATACTACAGACACAAAAAAGCACGACTATACTACTGACACAAAAAAGCACGACTATACTACAAACACAAATAAGCACGACTATACTACAAAA
>OY757548.1:21163563-21208483 GCA_963584105.1 Alviniconcha strummeri
TAAGGAAATGATCTGATAAACATGCCAGAAGTTTTGATCGTAACAAGAAACCATCACGCCGATAAATTCTAGCGATGAAGGACCAAATTTACCACGAACCGGAGAGAGACAAAAAATAAAATAATGCTGCAGCTGAGCCGGTTTGGCCCAACGGTAAGGCCCTAGGCTGGTAAGCTGAAGGACTTCGGTTTGATTCCGCTTCGGCTCTCCTCTATCCAAAAGTTGTGGTCTGTGGACACTGTGTTGAGACTTTGTCTCTCGCAGTTAATAAAACATTAAAATGGCTCTCGTCGCTGCCGGTCTTAATTAATGCAGGAGTCAATCTGTTGGTGACAGTGTAGCGTTAGGTAAAGTCTAGACCCATTCCCGTGTCAAATGAGTCCAGGCGGGGATGTTTTTAGTTTTTAGAGCGTAGGATCTTGGATGGGTCAGGGTGGTAGTGGCCAGAGGAGTAAGCCGGCGGGGTTAATTAATTAATTTGTTGTAGATAATTTGTATAATTGCTTTTCTTAGGACAGTAACCTTTAAGAGGGGGTCCTCGGGAAGTGGCAATTTTATTTTATGTGATATGCACAGCTTGATGCCAGTGGGATTTTCTCATATTGTTATCTATGAATGACTTTTTACTCTCTCTTTTTTTTCTTTTTCTTTTCTTCTTTTGTTGTTGTTGTGCTGTTGTTATAATTAAATATTTTATGATTGGAGTGAATGTGTGACGAGTGTACTTGGCACCACAAAACATTCCTCGTGTATTGACACTTGGCAATAAAGTTATATTGTATTGTATTGTCTCCCTCTTCCCGCATCTCTGTGACCACGGGCTTTGCCAGTACCTCTTCGGACACAACTCGGCGTTAACACATATAACCAAATGAACATGCAGTCTTCGTGCAGCTCAGTTCAGGTACTCACCAAGGAGGATTTGATGAGTCTGGGCTGTTGTTCTTTCTTCAGTTTCACTGTTGCTTTACGTCCACAGAAGCCACAAGGCTTATTAGGGACTGGGAGCCCAGGGCGGCCACCTCGACTTTCACACAGCTCCTGAACTCTGGTTCAAGTTCAATGTTGTTTTATGTCCGCAGAAACCATCAGACTTATCAGGGACGGGGAGGGCAGGACGGCCACCTCGACATTCACACAGCTCCTGACCTCTGAGATGAAGGTAGACGTGTTGATGGTGTATCGGTGAGCTCGGATGGCGGTGGAGAACACTTGAAACACGATCACGCTCTTGGCCCGATATCCGGTCCACCTCGCTTTGTTTGTTACATACCGGACACCACAGTGAGGCTTTACGGTCGGGTACAGCGGTACCTTTTCTTGACGGCCGTCACGTGGAGTGAACCACGACAGTAAACATGCCGGATCCGATTCGCATCCGGTCCGGATTGGCTGAGAAGCATTGGCCAGAAGCGGGCCGGAGGATTCTTGCAAACCAGATGCATTTGGCTTGCTTCCAGACCAGACGCATTTGGCCAAACCCTGACCAGGCCATCCAGTTCGGATTCGGGTTTTTTGTTGTTATTGTTTGTTTTTTGTTGTTGTTGTTTTTGCACAATATGATCCATGCCTTCTTTGGAAAAACGGAACTGAAACGGCTGCGGGAAGTCGGATCCGGCATGTACTATCCGGCCCGATTGGGTCTGTACGCTGGCCGTAATGGCCATGACTGGCCGTAACCGAAACGTTTCCGGATCGGATCCGGCGTGTTTACTGGGACTGATCAACTTTTGGACCACAGCCCTGTCTCAGAGCGATCTGGCTGGCTAACCACACGCGCTGTTTGTTTCATCCGTGAGACTTCCAACAGGCCGGCCCTGTGCCCTCTGAGATACCATCTGTCTTCACTCTACACTCCCAGAGGACTGACGTCACGCAGTGGTGGGAAGAATGACGCGTTTGTGTGTGTGTGTGTGTGTGTGTGTGTGTGTGTGTGTGTGTGTGTGTGTGTGTGTGTGTGTGTGTGTGTGTGTGTGTGTGTGTGTGTGTGTGAGTGTGTGTGAATGTGTGTGCGTGCGTGCACGCACGCACGCACGCACGCACGCACGCACGCACGCACGCACGCACGCACGCACGCACGCACGCACGCACGCACACACAGGGTGAGGCAGCAAATCAAACAGGACAGACAGACAGACAGCAGAGGGAGAGAGAGCAAATCAGGACAGACAGACAGAGGGAGAGAGAGCAAATCAAACAGGACAGACAGACAGAGGGAGAGAGAGCAAATCAAACAGGACAGACAGACAGCAGAGGGAGAGGGAGCAAATCAAACAGGACAGACAGAGAGACAGAGGGAGAGAGCAAATCAAACTAGACAGACAGACAGACAGAGCAAATCAAACAGGACAGACAGAGAGCAAAATCAAACAGGACAGACAGACAGAGGGAGAGAGAGCAAATCAAACAGGAATGGACTAATCATATTCCTGGAGGCAGAAAAGTTACCGTTTTCACAGCAGACTTTGAAGTATCGATAACTAGCTGTAGCGATTGTAACGTGATGTGGCAGTGCGTTCCAGACAGAAGGTCCGAAATCTGAGATATGTCCCTCAAACTGATCCATGGTCTGGTGTCCTTTGGTTTTTGTGTGTACAGTTAGTGTCTCAAGCTCCTCAAAACTTCATATCTTCAGACTGTACGCGTGCTGGCCTTTACCTACCAGGTGCGACTGTCCCGACTGCCGTTAGGTACCCAAAGTTCTGCGGGTTGTTTTCTGTGTGTAATGCGATTAATCCTATCATCGACCCGACAAGTACCGTTCTCCAATGGACTGTGACGGCACTAATCCGCTTACAGACTCACCAGCAGGACAGCTGCTAACGGCGGCCAGTACAAAGGCTCTCTAAACTTTTGGGGGTTCAGTCCGTTGTAACAGTTGCTGGATTCGAATGTGTATTCCAAAGAGAGAGAGAGAGAGGGGTGGGGAGAGCAACTGAGAGACAGAGAGAGAGAGAGGTGGGGAGAGATACAGAGAGAGGGAGAGACAGAGAGCGAGAGAGAGAAGTGGGGAGAGCTACACACAGAGAGGGAGAGAGAGAGAGAGATGGGCAGAGCTACAGAGAGAGACAGAAACAGAGAGAGAGGGGTGGGGGGAGAGAGAGAGAGAGAGAGAGAGAGAGAGAGAGAGAGAGAGAGAGAGAGAGAGAGAGAGAGAGAGAGAGAGAGAGAGAGAGAGAGAGAGAAGTGGGGAGAGCTACAGAGAGGGAGAGAGAGAGAGGTGGGGAGAGCTACAGAGAGGAGAGACAGACGGAGCGGGGGAGGAAGCTACATAGAGAGAGAGAGAGGGTGGCGGGGGGGGGGAGAGGGAGGTACACCAAGAGAGGGGGGCCATGATAGAGAGAGAGAGATGGGGGGTGGCGGGGAAGGGGGTGTAACAGAGAGGGTGGCGGGGGAGGGTGTGGGACAGAGAGAGGGTGGCGGGGGAGGGTGTGGGACAGAGAGAGGGTGGCGGGGGAGGGTGTGGGACAGAGAGAGGGTGGTGCGGGAAGGGTGTGGGACACACAGAGAGGTTGTGTGACAGAGAGATGGGTGGCGGAGGGAGGGGGTGTGACAGAGAGGGTTGTGGGGGAGGTGGAGTGACAGAGAAAAGGTGTACGACAGACAGAAGGGTGGTGGGGGGAGGGGGTGTGACAGAGAGAGGATGCGTGACAGAGAGGGTGGTGGGGGGAGGGTGTGTGACAGAGAGGGTAGTGGGGGGAGGGTGGGTGAGAGAAAAAAAGGGTGTGTGACAGAGAGAAGGGTGGTGGTGGGAGGGTGCAGAGAGAGAGGGTGTGTAGAGGGTGGCGGGGGGGAGGGTGTCTGACAGAGAGAAGGTGGCGGGGGAGGATGTCTGACAGAGAGAGGGTGGCGGGGGGTAGGGGGTGTGACAGAGAGGTATTGTGAAATGAATGATTCTCCCAAGCATCGGACATAGTTCACCCTAAAAAAGATAAGTGGACTAGTTCTCCATCGCGTTGCTTTTTTCATCGTTTTTCTGCGTTTAATTGTTGTGTCGTCTTGTAGCTCTATAAAGGGGATTACCCCGACATTTCGCGTGTTGTGTTTTGTCCTAAAAAAAAGAAGAAGAAAAAGGCGTTATTTTGAACCTTTTATCTGTTTGAATCTTGTAAAACTAATTAAATTTGTATGATGGATTTGTCTTTTTATTTTTTTTATTCCAGTATGTCTATCATTATCAATATAAATGTTTTTGACGTCGATCGGATGTTCTTTATAATTAGTTGAATAGCCCCGTGTGGCGAAAGCAGTTGGTGCAGTTTCGCCGTCTGCTTTCGCCAGTCTTGTATCTTAGTGTTAATGTCAGTTGGTGCAGTTTCGCCGTCTGCTTTCGCCAGTCTTGTATCTTAGTGTTAATGCCAGTTGGTGCAGTTTCGCCGTCTGCTTTCGTCAGTCTGGTATCTTAGTGTTAATGTCAGTTTCGCCGTCTGCTTTCGCCAGTCTTGTATCTTAGCGTTAGTGTCAGTTGGCGCAGTTTCGCCGCCTGCTTTCGCCAGTGTTGTATCTTAGTGTTAATGTCACTTGGTGCAGTTTCGCCGTCTGCTTTCGTCAGTCTGGTATCTTAGTGTTAATGTCAGTTTCGCCGTCTGCTTTCGCCAATCTTGTATCTTAGTGTTAGTGTCAGTTGGCGCAGTTTTGCCGTCTGCTTTCGCCAATCTTGTATCTTAGTGTTAATGTCAGTTGGTGCAGTTTCGCCGTCTGCTTTCGTCAGTCTTGTATCTTAGTGTTAATGTCAGTTTCGCCGTCTGCTTTCGCCAGTCTTGTATCTTAGTGTCAGTTGGCGCAGTTTCGCCGTCTGCTTTCGCCAGTCTTGTATCTTAAGTCTCAGTTGGTGCAGTTTCGCCAGTCTTGTATCTTAGTGTTAATTTCAGTTGGTGCAGTTTCGCCGTCTGCTTTCGCCAGTCTTGTATCTTAGTGTTAATTTCAGTTGGTGCAGTTTCGCCAGTCTTGTATCTTAGTGTTAATGTCGGTTGGTGCAGTTTCGGCGTCTGCTTTTGCCAGTCTTGTATCTTAGTGTCAGTTGGCGCAGTTTCGTGTCTGCTTTCGCCAGTCTTGTATCTTAGTGTCAGTTGGCGCAGTTTCGTGTCTGCTTTCGCCAGTCTTGTATCTTAGTGTTAGTTACAATGAAATTGTGGCCTTGAAGATGTCGGGTTTATCACTACTGTAAGTCCATATCTCCCGTCCTGTGTCCACACGATGACTGACCGGCCCAAAGGTCGTGAGTAGTTTTCACCATCATCACACCCACACACAGTCACACACACACACAGAGTCACACACACACACACACACACACACACACACACACACACACACACACACACACACACACACACACAGAGTCCACGACGTTTATTCAAAACTGGCAACTGACGTTATACAAACAATATATATCTGCTGTGCAGACTGAAGTAAGAGAAACTTCACACTGCCGCGTCTGACTTCATGCCTTGACCTTCAGCCGTGCTCTGAAAGACCCGACTGCTGCTAGCGCCACCACCCAAGTACCATGCTAACCATTGTGTCAAAGAGCTAGGAATGTCCATCACTTTAAAACCCAACACAATCAGTGGGAACTGTTCAAAGGTCCACATACATAAATACATACACACAAAATATTCACATGATTTCAAATTTCAATTTTACATGTCCTCTCAGCCCAAAATACACTTTAAAAATATGTTTTTTTTAAAATCAGCAACAAATCCCACTGGTGATTATCACTGGTAAGTTGGGTTTTGTGTGTTTTTAATACTGACAAAGGCTGGTGAGAGTATATCTACACTGACCTACCTCCTCTGCCATGTCCCTCTTCCAATGTCTACACGCAAGACGAGCACCTGCTCAACTAGCTCACATTCAAAGGAAAAAAAACATAATAACAGCAAAATAAGAATGGCAAATGCTCACATTCAAAGAAAATAACATAACAGAAAAATAAGAGTGGCAAATGCTCACATTCAAAGAAAAAAAACATAACATAAGAATGACAAATGCTCACATTCAAAGAAAAGAACAGGAAAATAAGAATGGCAAATGCTCACATTCAAAGAAAAAACATGATAGCAGGAACATAAGAATGGCAAATGCTCACATTCAAAGAAAAGAACATAATAACAGGAAAATAAAAATGGCAAATGCTCACATTCAAAGAAAAAACATGATAACAGGAACATAAGAATGATAAATGCTCACATTCAAAGAAAAGAACATAATAACAGGAAAATAAGAATGGCAAATGCTCACATTCAAAGAAGAAAAAGAAAAACATAATAACAGGAACATAAGAATGGCAAATGCTCACATTCAAAGAAAAGAACAATAACAGGAAAATAAGAATGGCAAATGCTCACATTCAACGGAGGAAGAAAAAACATAACTACAGGAACATATGAATGACAAATTCTCCAATGGATTTGTTCTTATTTCTAACATCTGTCTTGACTGATCCCAACAGAGAGAGCACTCTATGGTATACAGGTAAAGACATGCAAACCAGGTACCTTTGCTGGAAGAGACAAAAGCAACGTGCAGTAAATCCCTCAATAGTCAAAAGTCACTCTTTTTTTTAAACTGGCTTTACACTGGTGCCACTTGTGTGGTACCAACAAAAAATGTCACTCCTTTTGGAGAAAGAAAAAAAAATTACGTGTGTAATGTCAATTAAGTCACAGTGTTTCATGGAGTCTTGTGCTCGCATCAAACTGTTGTCACACTTAACAAGGCCCCCCTCTTCGTGTTTCATTCATGTACATGTATATGAATCCTGGCTGTGAAATAAAATCAAGAAATGGTGTGTGTTTTAATTCTCAGACATTATAAGACGGGACTTTAAGAAAGAGACTGCATTATATGCATGATACGCTCCATATATTTAACAACCATGCAAAGTTTGAACTCATTAAGTAAGACCATAGCAAGATCTACAACTTTTAATTTCTGAAACTGATTTTTGCTGCCGAGGCCTCGAAGCTGCATGAACAGGTAAAATTCAACAAGCACTACTAGCATGCAAACTTTCACATTTATTATACCTTCACCTATGATGTCCGAGAAAACTGCGATGTTAAAGAGAAGCCCAGGTGAATAATCTAACATTGATCATTGCACAGATTCACGGTTTCATCATGTCAATTAAAACAAAGGCATCACAATCTTGATTAAGACAGCTCTGTACAATCTAGCACAAAATGAATAAAAACCAAAATGGAACCAACAAAAGAAAACAGAAAGGAGTCAAATCCTGATGATGTTTAAGATCGGACGTTTGTCAAACAAAACACTGTTTGTAAGGAGTCAAATCCAGATGACGTTTAAGATCGGACGTTTGTCAAACAAAACACTGTTCGCCAACTCCCTGAGTAACAAAGCTTCACTTTGATTACAGCTGGTATCAAAACAAAAACAGACGCTACTAATAAATTAATATAATGGTTCCCAGGGACCTGGACTAGAGCCAAATAAGGACCTTATAAGGACCAATATTAGATTTTGTAAGGACCATCGCAACAGTAAGGAACACACAAATTAGCTGAATTTTGCATGCCACACATCAAGTGTAGTATTTGTCCAGCTTATCTTTTAGAACCCATTCCTGGCCAGCGGTCTTGGAACGAACATTTTCTCAGCATCTTTGCTGTTAGCTCAGGTTCTTGCACAGTTCAAATTTTGCAACCAGATGGCTAAGTTATCGCGTAACCTTGCGACCGTGATTTCGGCTGCAGCGTGATCTAAATGAACATGGAGGAAAACATCATCTGCTTCAGACGTCATCTCAACCTACATCCGAACGATTTCAAAATTCAGTAAACGTGTGGAACTATCCAGTGTCGCTGACTTGGAAAAATGAGAGGCTTTTACAACAACCCATGTGCATTTTTAGTATTAGCTAGACTTGTAAGGACCGTGATGCAAATATAAAGACCTTACTAGGCAAACACAATTTGTAAGTATTTGTAAGTAAGCAGCTCGTAAGGACCGTGACGCAAATATAAGGACCTTACTTGGCCAATTCAATTTGTAAGTACTTGTAAGGAGCTGTACGGACCCTGGGAACCTTGTGCTATACGCTGCTGAATGCAGCTGACCCTGAACCGCTGTGCCATCTGCACTAAGACCCAGGCGTTCACAGGTGGCCCACAGAAACACAGCATGATGATCAGGGGACGGCAAATTCTGTAGACTCGTGGAAAAAACTGAAACATTGCTTCGATCCTTATTTTTCCATTTCAGTTAGAAAATAGGTCAGCCAAACACATCAGAAAAAAAGAAAGAAATGCACACCCTGTGCCTAGATGATGTGATCATAAAGGTGGAGTGAGTCACTGGATTTTAACATCCTGTCAACCGCACAGGGTCACCTCAGGATGATCAAATTCTGTCATAAGCAAGAGCATATTTCAACACTCTTCTCTTACCTTTCCTCAAGTCAAATCTACAAAATTAATCCATACAGAAAACGACAAATATCAAACAAATCATACATATAAACAACCGCCAAACACAAATTTTCAAAGAGTTAGTCCCTTCAGTACCACCCTCCTTAAGAAAGCATACAAGAGAAGGCCATGCTGGTATCATCGACCAACCACACTGTCCACTGATGCCACAAAGGTGAAAATCACCAACAAACCATATTGTCCATCGATGCCCAGAAAGGGGAAAATTATTAACCAATCACATTGTCCATCGATGCCAGAAAAGGGAAAGGCAAGCTAGTGTTCATGGAACATGCTTGGCACTGTGCAGCTGGCATCAGGGGAAATAATCCACCACGGTTGTTCTCAAGACATCTTTTGTAGTGTTGATTTAAGGAGTATTTTGTTTGCCCCCAAAACGGTAAACTGAATACAGTAAAACCTAAACCTACTTTGATTGCATTCCCTGTCCCAACAAAGGCATGAGTGATATTATCTGCATGACCATACCAGTCAAGGACACACAAATCACCACGCAAGTCACTTTTATCATCCATTTCCCACATTATCATTGACGCCTTTAGTTGTATCATGTACCCATCACCGCTGCATCCATTTCCAGTGTTATTACTGGGGCTTTTAATTGTAACACATACCCTTCACCACCAATTTGTAAACTCAAATGTTGCATGTTACTGCTTCAAGTACTACGACTCCATTTCGCAAAACATCAGTGGAAAGGAAAGCTGCTAGACAGCAAGACAAAACATTTCTGTTGGGTTTTTGTCACGCAACAGCTGCATGATAACAAACGTCAAAGGAGGGAACGCGCATGAGCTGCCTGTGACTTCAAATGACTCTTCTTCTATTGGCATCTGGCTTCTTCTCTTTGGTCATCAATCTTGTTTGCTGCTTGGTCACTCTTTTATTTACCTGGGTGTCTTATCGCAAATACTGTACTGTCACGCAAACTAGACTGAATCTCCGATGAACTGAGGGTCCCATGAACTGAGTGTCCCATGAAGTGAGTGTCCCATAAACTGAGTGTCCCATGAATTAAGTGTCCCATAAACTGAATGTCCCATAAACTGAGTGTCCCATGCATGAACTGAATGTCCCATGGACAGGACTGACTGTCCCGGGACTTAGTGTCCCATTGGCTAAAACAATCCCATGGATAAGGGTGAAAAGCATGACAGACCAGTGTGTTTCTCTATGTGCCCACAGAAGCTGGCTATGTGTTTGGAAATCAAAGACGAGGAGTGCCAGTTTGTTCAGGTGCCACGGTAAAGTGACAGGCATAACACTAATATTGGATAATCACTAATGATAGATACTAGTTGGACATCGACCGCTTTCATACAGCCCTATTTTCCACTCTTGAGCAGACTCTACATGAGTGACTAGCTTTTTACAGCGCGCTTTTGAATATCCACCCAGGTGGCGTACTTACAGCGCTGACATGGCTGGTGCCACATGAAACTGCTGCTGTCTAGTCGTGTACTGCTACACCATACGACTATGCACCATGTCACTTCATGCAAAGCCACATACGTAAGGTGCATGCGCGTTTAGCTGTAACCTGCCACCTGGACTTTTGGCAGAATGACCGGGATCTTTTACATGCTACTGCAGTAACACGGGGGTGGAACGGATACCGAAATAAGAGTCAGCACAGAAAGTCGACCCTGGAGAAGAAAATTCTCCCACCGCTCCTGCAGGGACTCAAACCTGTGACCTTTCAACCACGAGTCGGGCACCCTAATCACTGAGCTACCCCAGCTGTCCAATATTAATGATAAGGACCATCACACCACAAGAGGTCAATGCTAAAGCAGAAGGACTGGGCAGCACGGCGCTTGTAGCCCAACTCAACTTCCAGAAGAAAACATGCTAAAACAAAACACACACAGAAGCAAAGAACAACACAAAACAGCAATACTCCATTAAACGGTGTTACGGCTGTTTCTCACAAACCTCTCATAACTATGAAAATAGTTAAGGCTTATGCAAAACTGGTTTGGTCATGTACAGCTTGACAGAACTCATAATTGTCTGGAGTTTCAAAGAATTGCTTAAAAAATATTTTGCGAAAACGCCAACACTGAGGTTTTACTTGGGCAGGAAAGATCATTTCCCTTCAGTCAAAATAAAGCGCGTGCTAAAATTACTGCACTCATCAACAGACCCATGTCCACTTGCAACAACCATCCAAAGTTGACACTTGACTAGACGAGAGGCTGTGGGGGAAATGACACTTTCAGTTTCGGCTCAAACTGTGACCTTGAGGTCGGATCAGGGTCATCAAAATGGTATGAAAGTACAACACTACTTAAGCGTGTGTCAGAATCATTCAAAGCTCAAAATACCTCACGTAGATAGCATAGTGTCCAAAAAATGGCCACTGTTTTAAAGTTTCTGCAGCCAAAAAATGCATTAATTGTCTCCTCTGACAAACTGAAAGAAAAAAAGCTATCTTGCGCATGATTTTGTCCATGTAGTTAGCGACCATACAAAATTTGCATTCGACTAAATAAAAACATACTCAAAAGAGACACATCAACCAGTCTTACTTTTTCATTAATTGAATGTCAACAGATGAAATGTTTTACAATCACATAAAGACAGAATGTCCTCACTTATACAGCGTCTTGGGGAGAAAAACAAACAAACAAACAAAACTAGCACTAAGGTGTAAATTAGGCACAGAAACCTTGCTTCCCTCTACTGGCTGCCCATTAATTCATGAATACAATACAAACTCACTTCTCTGTGCTACAGCAACCGCTCCTGTCTGCTTGACAAACCAACTCGCCAGCCACGTTCTTCTGCTGATACTTCCATTCTTCGTCTTCCCTCCGTGCACACGCACTCGCTTGGTCAGAGACAACGTGCCAGCCACGGTCTTCTGATACTTCCTTCACATGTTCATGAAAGTTTTTGTTTTTGTTTTGTTTTTACTGTGCTTTGGTTCTTTGCATTGTAATGGGGTTAGTGCCCCAATCTGGAAAAGTAGCACATAAAAGAGTACATCATAAATATTATAACTGTCTCCATATCAACCACGCGTTATTTTGACTTAACTGCCAAAATCCAACTTGGTGTGATGTCAGCAATCCAGCCCGTGTCTTTTTCAATAATCATACAAAATGGACGAGGCTACAACAGGCCAAGAAACACTATACAACTGGCACTTTCAAAATGTCTGATGCCACTGTGACCTAAAAATGTAGATGTCACTGAATGCGGTATGACGGCAACGCTGACAAGCCCCACTCTTTAGCATGTCTGACACTGTCTGCATTGAAAAATGCCATACTGTCATGACAACTGCAACTCTACTCTTTAGCAAGTCTGACACTGATAATATTCATACTGTCATGACAACTGTGACTCTACTCTTTATCAAGTCTGACGCTGACACTGATAATATTCATACTGCCATGACAACTGCAGCTCTACTCTCAAGCAAGTCCGACACTGGTGTCAAACAAATCCTTCTTTACTAGAGTTGGTTGAGTTTTGCTTTACGTCCACAGAAACCGTAGGCTTATTAGGGACGGGAGCCCGGGACAGCCACCTCGACTTTCACACAGCTCCTGAACTCTGTTTACCAGTGTCAAACAAATCATCCTGTACTGGTGTCAAACACATAATCCTTTACCGGTGTCAAACAAATAATCCTGTACTGGTGTCAAACACATCATCCTTTGCCGGTGTCAAACAAATCACACTTTTTCAACCTGACAACCCAAACTGCTGTGTACAGCAGGCAACTAGTAATAGCACACTCTCTGACCTGTGACCATACCTATCAACAGTGATTGTCTTAAACACCAGAAAAAAGCTCCTGGTTTCTAAAATACAAAAACACTTGGGCTATATGATGGCAAAATGATTTAACATCCAAACCCGTCTACAAGTGTATATCATACTGATGGTAGGTAGTCTGACCCAGAGAATTCAACACAAATAGTGCAATTAGTAAGCAAACAACAACAAAAATGGCAACATATTTACATGAATTCCTCAAAATGTGTCCTAAAATAACCAACATGAGTACACAGCAAGAAAATGAGAAAGCAAGATTCAGCACAAACGATTTTTTTTTTTTTTTTTTTTTTTTTTTTGGGGGGGGGGGGGGGTCAAAGTCTGTGCTTTTATTGAACCTGAGAACAAGTGCAGGGCGGGGGGGGGGGGGGGGGGACCCATGTGGGTTGCATGAGAACAAAGAGACGCAAAAAAGTTGATGTTACACGACTGTGAAACAACACTACGAAAACCAGTTGTGACCGAGCACAGTGTTGGAACAAAAAGCCCACAGGTTAAAATATAGAAAATAAAAATAAAAAATAAAAATTAAAGCACCGGATTGGACGTGAACAGCAAGCACACACCAGCACAGACACCAACATCAAGCTGCACGCCTCCCTCCCCCACATCCGTCCTCCTGCCCCAGCCCTAATTAACTGCACCGTAGGTTTCGGTAAAACTGAACAGTTGTTTTTTTGTCAGTACTCAAGTGGCAGTAATTTTCTAACATACAACTCAAATTAGGTCAGAAGTTTCTTAAACTGTTCACAATGCTAACACCGGCAGAAATAATACCAAGAATCATTCTGATCACGATGGAACTATCTTTTTTGCCATAACTGGTTACACTGCCGAAGGGGCACTGCTTGTGTCCATGCACCTTGTCTGCCGAAATTGCCCCCGTAAGTTTCACACTGTCAGTGTTTTTTTGTTAAATATGCCAGGTAAGATTGTGGAAGCAACATAACGTTGAGGCACTCACGTGAATATTGGGTGTGTCTGCCTTGGGTAAAAAATACAGCTCTGTCTCAGTCTCAACGATTTTTGTTCTGTTTGTGCTGGTGTAAGCAATGCAAACACTTAAAAGAGAAACACAACCTGGTATAATCCGAGCTGTCTGCGAGGTTACAAACGTATTGCCGTTGGAGCACCGACAAAAAAACTGTCAGTCAGCTGACGGATGGCATAACCGGTTATGACTGGTTGGAGGACGGATGGAGCCAGTTCTCAGAGTCTGCAAAACGTTTATGGCCCCAGGTCCCCGCTAGCACCACCTTCCACTGTCCAGTGACAATTACACACATTCTTGCACCTGTGGATAGGTGCCCACCAGCACCACTTTCTATTGTCCAGTGACAATTACACACAATCGTGCACCCGTGGTTAGGTCCCCACCAGCACCACTTTCCATTGTCCAGTGACAATTACACACAATCGTGCACCCGTGGTTAGGTCCCCACCAGCACTACCTTCTACTGTCAGTGACAATTACACACAGACATTATTGCACCTGTGGTTAAGTCCCCACCAGCACTACCTTCTACTGTCAGTGACAATTACAGACATTCTTGCACCCGTAGTTAGGTCCAAGCCGTTGCACGCAATCACCACCACCATGACACGGGCAGCAGACTACGGTACACGAGGCACACAAGGACGCCTCACTGACATTGTGATAACAATGAGGGCAGAGCACAGATCTGGGGAAAAGCACACAATCACCTCACAGTCATAACAACAAGGACAGACTTTGGGAGAAATGCACAAAAACAATTTATCATAAAAACAAGGACTGACCTTGGGAGGAATACACATAAACAATTTATCATAAAAACAAGGACAGACTTTGGGAGGAATACACAAAAACACATCATAAAAACAAGGACAGACTTTGGGAGGAATACACAAAAACACATTATCATAAAAACAAGGACAGACTTTGGGAGGAATACACATAAACACATTATAAAAACAAGGACAGATTTTGGGAGGAATACTTAAAAACATATCATAAAAACAAGGACTTTGTCAGGAATACACATGAACACAGTGTCATACAAACAAGGACAGACGTCAGGAGGAATACACATAAACAGTGTCATAAAAACAAGACGACTTCAGGAGGAATACACATTAACACATTGTCATAACAACATGAACAAGGACAGACTTTGGAAGGAATAGACATAAACACAGTGTCATAACAACAAGGGCAGACTTCAGAACGAATACACATAAACGAACACCTCATAATCATAAGGACAGAGACTTCAGGAGGAATACACACACATACACCTCATCATCGTAGCAAGGACAGGACAACATACTCATCACTATGATGAGGAGAGAGCAGAGACAAGAGAAGAACACTCATGGACACAACAATGAGGACTGAGAGACCAGAGAGTGGACACAGCAATGAGGACTCAGAGACCAGAGAGTGGACACAGCAATGAGGACTGAGAGACCAGAGAGTGGACACAACAATGAGGACTGAGAGACCAGAGAGTGGACACAGCAATGAGGACTCAGAGACCAGAGAGTGGACACAGCAATGAGGACTCAGAGACCAGAGAGTGGACACAGCAATGAAGACTCAGAGACCACAGAGTGGACACAGCAATGAGGACTCAGAGACCAGAGAGTGGACACAGCAATGAAGACTCAGAGACCACAGAGTGGACACAGCAATGAGGACTCAGAGACCACAGAGTGGACACAACAATGAAGACTCAGAGACCACAGAGTGGACACAGCAATGAGGACTCAGAGACCAGAGACTGGACACAGCAATGAGGACTCAGACCACATAGTGGACACAGCAATGAGGACTCAGAGACCAGAGAGTGGACACAGCAATGAGGACTCAGAGACCAGAGACTGGACACAACAATGAGGACTGAGAGACAAGAGAGTGGACACAGCAATGAGGACTCAGAGACCACAGAGTGGACACATAAATGAGGACTCAGAGACCACAGAGTGGACACATAAATGAGGACTCAGAGACCACAGAGTGGACACAGCAATGAGGACTCAGAGACCAGAGAGTGGACACAACAATGAGGACTGAGAGACCAGAGAGTGGACACAGCAATGAGGACTCAGAGACCACAGAGTGGACACAACAATGAGGACTCAGAGACCAGAGAGTGGACACAGCAATGATGACTGACAGACCACAGATGGCATAAAGACAGATGCACTGATCACCAGGAGGACGATGAGAGACGAGAGACAACAGGAGGAACACAAGCACCACTGGCACACTCAACAACCGCTGACCAGAGAGTACTTCATCTGTACACAGCAGATATATATGGCACAGTACTGTACAGCTGGAGTGATGAACCCTCCTTCTGCCTTTAACATGAAGGAACACATGTTTTTATTCTTTCATTACCTTTCTCTGATTGCCCAGTCACAGCGTCAGTCATGGGTGCAGTGCTGGCTCCATCGTCTTCCCAGTACACAGTGCTGGCTTAAGGGGCACACAGTGCTGGCTTAAGGGGCACACAGTGCTGGCTTGAGGGGCACACAGTGCTGGCTTAAGGGGCACACAGTGCTGGCTTGAGGGGCACACAGTGCTGGCTTAAGGGGCACACAGTGCTAGCTTAAGGGGCACACAGTGCTGGCTTGAGGGGCACACAGTGCTGGCTTGATTGGCACAGTGCTAACTTGAGGGGCACACAGTGCTGGCTTGAGGGGCACACAGTGCTGGCTTGAGGGGCACACAGTGCTGGCTTGATTGGCACAGTGCTAGCTTGAGGGGCACACTGTGCTAACTTGAGGGGCACACAGTGCTGGCTTGAGGGGCACACAGTGCTAACTTGAGGGGCACACTGTGCTAACTTGAGGGGCACAACAAATCTCTCAAACTTAACAAATCGACAAGGTGTACAACATTCTGGTTGAACACTTATTCGCACACTGTCAACAGTTTGCATTAGTTTGAATCTGTATACCAAAAAGCTGCTTTGCTGAACAATAAAATCAGGGTTTAATTAATGTGTGTTTCATTTTGAACATCCTTCAGAACACACTGTGCTTCAACACATCACCATTTCCACAGAAAAAGAATTACATAACTTCGTTTAGACAATCTTACACCTGATTTACTGTGCCTTGAAATGGCTAGCCATACAAAAACCTGGAGAGAAAAAAAAGGCATACAAAATGCTCATGCATTTTCTCGTGAAAGGCAGAAAAATACTTCCCTGTTTAAAGCCATCATGGGGGTGAAACTGTACAGGAATACATGACGCAAAAACAGTGACTGTCATGAGACTGTAAATAACCATTAACAGTCATGCTCATACACAAATATTTAAGGATCAATCAGTGTGGGAAAAATTCTTCAAATGAACACATCACCTCCGGACACGTTCCTCTCACTGAATTCAACAAAATGCCAACCGCAAAAATCCAGAGCCAGCAATGAACACAGCACCGGTAAATATTACAACTTGCACCACTCCATTCCTGTACAGCTACAAAGTATCATTGGTAGGAGCTGCCAAAGTATAATTTCTGTCACTACAAAATGTTTGTCACAACAAACATAATTCTGTCATGACAAAATCTTTGTCATGACAAGCTTGCTTTTGTTGTGACAAACACATGTCTTTTGTCACAACAAAAGTATGCTGGTCATCACAAAACCTTTGTCACGACAAAACATGTCTTTTGTCACAACAAAAGTATGCTGGTCATCACAAAACCTTTGTCACGACAAAACATGTCTTTTGTCACAACAAAAGTATGCTGGTCATCACAAAACCTTTGTCACGACAAACACATGTCTTTTGTCACAACAAAAGTATGCTGGTCATCACAAAACCTTTGTCATGACAAACACATGTCTGTCATGACAAATATTTGTGACAAACTTTTTGTGACAAACAAAAGTTTTCTCACGGCAAGCATACTTTTGTCGTGACAAACGACGTATTTTGTCACAACAAAAACAATACTTGCGGCAGCTCCCGCCAATGATAACAAACAGCACCTCCCACCTCACACCTGAAAACTCCCCCCACAAGTCAGTCCCAGATGTGCCAGAACCAAACACTCTGCAGCGGAAGTGGCACCACAGGCATGAGCATGGGCCCAGCCTCAGGTACCGGAGCATGGTGTTGGCAAACTAAACAATCTCGTGTGGACCTCAGCCACAAAGAACCTTTCTGCAAAACCTTTTTCACGAGAAAAGCAAAGTGCCTGATGGACTGGCACATAAAACAAATTATTAGTATCCCTCAAAACACAGTGATAATAAGTATAAGAAATGATATTAATAACACTGAGCATTTACAGGAGCCGCCCAGGCAGTGCCTACAGCCACACACAGAACGGAATGACATCAACACATATCCAACTCCAACCCACAGCGCCAACATCCGTGGAGATGATCATTGCAGAATAATCAAAGTAATATTTAAATAAAACTAAATCCAGCATTTCACCAGTACACAAAAACCATCAAGACAAATCAATGACTCATAGCACACACACACACACATACACACCGTACACGGACCTGTTTGCTGACCCAGCGGAGTGAGAGACAACAATAAAGTTGAAGGAGAGGGAGCAATGGAAGAAAACAGCATTTTAACATTTAGCAAGCTGTACAACAGCTGTAATCTTCATCATACATGTCAAAAACTCTGATTAATCATACATCTTCTTTGGTGTTCATTTGTTAAGTATATATAATATACACGCACTCACGGTGTTTCTGTTTCATGCTCTTTCTCTACTTTCCATTTCCTCAGTCTTATGTTTGTTCTAACTTTGACACATCTTGTGTTCTGTCTCAGATTTTTATCACCCTGAGGTAACCATCCGGGTCAACTGGACATTAAAAAAACCAAGTTACTACCCTGGTCTTCTTTCTATCTTGTGTTCTTTCCCTATTTTCTCTCTCATCTTCTGTTTGTTTATCTTTCAGTGCATTCTGTCCACTTTGGTATTCTTTCTACCTTCTGTTCTTTCCCTCTTTTCTCTCTCATCTTCTGTTTTTTGATCTTTCAGTGCATTCTGTCCACTCTGGTCTTCTTTCTATCTCCTGTTCTTTCCCTCTTTTCTCTCTTGTCTTTTGTTATGTTTTTTGATCTTTCAGTGCCTTCTGTCCAGTCTCCTTTCTGTTTCGCGTCCATCTTGTCCAGCTGTAACTGTACAACACACATTGCGGTAACTATCAATGATCCTTCAGCTACAAAAATGTTCCCCTTGTTTGTTATGACAAATCACAGAAAGCAGACAAAAACAGACTTCAGCTCACAACTTCAATACGCTGTTCTGATACCTGGTGTGCACAATGACATCACCATAAACAAGTGGGCATTTTGGACTCACAGTCACTGAGTCAGCACACGACAGCTCTCTTCAGAAAAGACAAACGCTGCTTGCAAATTACAATAGGAATTATCATTTCAATTCAGAAAACAAAAACAAGAAAACAGAAAACAGTGCTTGCAAGAGAAGTCACCTTTTGTCCGTTTAGAAAGAAGAAAAATATGAATACAACATGGGGTCACATTCACAATCTCCACTCAGAAAACAGAAAATGTTGCTGGCAACAAGAGTTACAATTTCCACTGAGAAAACAGAAAATGTTGCTGGCAACAAGAGTTATAATTTCCACTCAGAAAACAGAAAATGTTGCTGGCAACAAGAGTTATAATTTCCACTCAGAAAACAGAAAATGTTGCTGGCAACAAGAGTTATAATTTCCACTCAGAAAACAGAAAATGTTGCAGGCAACAAGAGTTATAATTTCCATACAGAAAACAGAAAATGTTGCTGGCAACAAGTTATAATTTCCATTCAGAAAACAGAAAATGTTGCTGGCAACAAGTTATAGTTCTCATTCACAAAACAGAAAATGTTGCTTGCAAGATAGATCATAATTTCCAAACCCAGAAGAAGAAAAATTTCACTTTCATTACATTTTAACTGAGGTCATAACTGTTAGAATGAGAGAGAAAAAGGGGTCAGGACAAAAGCTCAACTGCAACCTTACCCCTGACACAAGAGGGATGGGGTTCTATCCTTGCTAGGACTGGTACACACGTCTCTCTAATAGTAATAAGTGACACTGCAGTGTTCTCCCCATACAGGGAAAGTTCATTGGGAAAATGTTCAAGACTATGCCATCTGGAGGCATCTCCTTAACTCCCACATCTTTCAAAGTTTCAAACTCCCCACCTCTTCAAAGTTTCATGTTCCATGCTTCTCTGGATGCAGTCCAATCACCATTTATTTTTCCTGCTCTCAGATTCATCGTGAAGAACACAGCCTCTATTCGTGATAAGATTAAGAGTTAGGTTGCTGTGACACTGTGGAGAACATGGTACAGAGGTCCAAGCTAAACGGTCAGTCACCCACTAGAACCATTTCCACAACCATCCTGTTTGAGAATGCATGCAAACTGTTTGAGAAAACAATACTATAACAAAAAAAGATTTTACATTTGGGAGTGAGAGGGGTGGGGGGGGGGAGTGGTGGGGGAGGGGGGGTCTTCCTCAGGGTTTTTCGCTTTGTCCCTCTGCTGGATATGGCAGAATAGCCAAACAAGCCAAATTGATGAAAATCATCAAACCTTGGATAATTCCCTTGACTGGCTGATCACATTATCATTCTTGAACTCCCAAAGCCAGTCAGAGAAAAGAGCCCTCCAACTGAATTTGGCAGGCAAGTACATTCCAATGTTGCCATTAAGGCATTATACTAACCCAACAGGTTCCCCACCCATTTAACTTGGAGTTTTTTTCTCCTCTATGTTTTGCTTTCTTTCTTTGCATGCTTGTTCACTTGTTCATTTGCTTGTTTGTTGTTCCTTTGTCTTTTGCTAGCCTGCATGATTACTCTGCTTCTACCGCACAGAGACAGTTGGCAGTGTGTGTACACAGTGTACAGTTTGCAATGTGTGTACACTGTACAGTTTGCAGTGTGTACATTGTGTACAGTTTGCAGTGTACAGTGTACAGCTTGAAGCATGTGTACACCTTTGTTTCCCTACAAAATGACCACAGTTTGCAGTGTGTGTAGACTGTGTCCAGTTTGCAGCATGTGTACACCATGTACAACTTTTGATGCCCTACAAAAAGGCCATAGTGTGCATTGTGTACACTGTGTCCAATCTGCTGCATGTGTACGCTGTATACAGCAACAGTTTTGCTATAAAAAGACCTCAAAAGTTTGCAGCAAGTGTACACTGTGTACAGTTTGTAGTGTTCATTCATAGAGTACAGTTTGCAGCATCTGTACACTGTGTACAGTTTGCAGTGTGTATTCATGGAGTACAGTTTGCAGAATGTGTACACTGTGTACAGTTTGCAGCAAGTGTATACTGTCTACAGTTTGCAGCATGTGTACACTGTGTATTGTTTGCAGCATGTGTACACTGTGTACAGTTTGCAGTACATGTACACTGTGTATGGTTTGCAGCATGTGTACACTGTGTGCAGTTTGCAGCATGTGTACACTGTGTACAGTTTGTAGCATGTGTACACTGTGTACAGCTAGTTCCCTACAGAAGGACCACAGTTCCTGCAAACCCAAGCGTTTCTTACACTCTGACCAACAAACAAACAAACAAACAAACAAAAAAGATCCCCTAAAAGGAGCAAATACAGAAGCCTTTGCCTCACACAAATTACACTTTACTGCCTCAACATCACTCTTGGAGGAAAATTGTAACCAGTGCTGCCATTGCGGAGCCTGAAAAACAACAGCTGGTTACTCTAAAGTCTAAAGCGCTCCCAGATTTGGTTTAAACAGACAAAAGAAAACAGAAAAGCTCAAGGACATCTCTCCACCCACCCACCCCCATAAAAAAACAAAAAAACAAGCAGGGGAAGGGGGCTTGTTGGTGGCTGGACAATGGAGCATGCTGAAGAACAGTTCAATGACGGTGTAGCGGCCTTGACCCCCTGACCCCCGACCCACTCATTTCCTGTGCTGCTGTTCCCGCACGGGCTGTGCCTGCTGCAAAGTCTGCTGCAGCACTTCTTTGTCGCGCTCCCCTTCGTGGTGCTCGGGTGTGGAGAGGCCCAGGGAGTCCAGGAAGGCCAGAAGGGTCTCCACGTACTCGTCCGGGTGGTGGTGGAAGTGGCTGACGTGCGGGGAGTGGTCCCAGCACTTGTAGCTGATGCTGACGTCCTGCAAGCGCCACTTCTCCATCACCCCTTCAATGATGTCCGCCACACCGATGGGGTCCGCCCGCGAGTAAAGGAAGAGGGAGGGCAGACGCAGCCAGTTGCGGTGGAATGCTCCTGACGACTGAAAGACAAGACAGGTATGTTTCACTATTTGCAACATGGGTACAGCAATGGCAGGCCATGAAATGAGGCTGAAATTCCCATCTGTCTTCACTTGTTCCGTTCCACTGCAGCCATGTAGCTTCACCCCATTCTCAGCTCAGCCTGTCCACTTAAGCTTGCCAGTCATATTAGAGAAAACTGAGCTCGCCAGTCACATTACAGAAAACTGAACTTGCCAGTCATATTACAGAAAATTGAACTCACCACAGTCACATTACAGAAAACTGAGCTTGCTAGTCATATTACAGAAAACTGAACTTGCCAGTCATATTACAGAAAACTGAACTCACCACAGTCACATTACAGAAAACTGAGCTCGCCAGTCACATTACAGAAAACTGAACTTGCCACAGTCACATTACAGAAAACTGAGCTTGCTACAGTCACATACAGAAAACTGAGCTTGCCACAGTCATATTACAGAAAACTGAACTCGCCACAGTCACATTACAGAAAACTGAGCTTGCCACAGTCATATTACAGAAAACTGAGCTTGCCACAGTCATATTAAGCCTGTTCGTAATTGGGCAAACTGTTTGTTTGCTGAACACACTTCACACAGTTCAACAAACCATTTTAGTTTGCCAAACATGGTTCGGACAGTTTGACAAACTATGCTTCATTCTTAACTGGCTTATAATGAGATGCAAGCTTTGGCCCAAACTTGCAGCAGAAACTCAGAACCCAGCATGATCCAAAATGTAGGCTAAAGTCAAGTCATCCCTCACAGGGTAATTCAACAAACGACTATATCATTTTGGGTCCCAGAGACAAGGCTGTGCCTCCCACAAGTCAACAAATAGGTCAATTCCCTCTGAAGTGAGTGAAGTATCAACACAGTCATCCATTTCCTTCCTCATCCACAGGTGAGCTTTCAATTCTTTCAATCAATCAGAGGCAATCAGGGGTGAATATTCCCAGAACATGTTGAGCGAAACCTTTTGGACCCGGAATATGGTCACAGTTCAACAAATACCGCGAACTAGGTTCACAAAGCAAAAGTTCATCCAATTAACCCCTTCACTGCTTGGCCCGGAAGATAGTGCATGCCATATTTTGCGGGCTTTTGGTAAGTGTACTTATGGTTTTGTAGCAGAAGGGAAATGACTCTTACAGGCATACACATGACAGCTAGAATTACCTCCCTTGTATTATCTTCCTTTATGGTGGCCCGAGAGTGATTTTTGATTTTTTAAATTTTATTTTGCTTGCTTTGTTGTCATTTTTGCATCATGGCTACTTATCAAAGAAGGTACGATCTACATCTTATTGCACTTGAAATTCTGAATTGGGTTTTGAACGATGCCAGTCGTGGTGATCAAACACTTGTACAACAGTGATGAAAGTCAGGGTAGCAGTGGGGAGGAAGAAAATGGTGATATTTTTCCTAAATGTGGGGCATGAAAAATGACTCACGCTCCATCAGACAAAGAAAGAAGTGACCTTTATTTATTTTTGACAGTGTAGATATAAAAAATATATAAAAAAATGTTTTTAAATCAACCAGGGTTGTAGTATAATGTATGCCCAACTATCATGTGCAATTTCATGATTATATTTCTTAGAGAACTACATGAAAAAGAACATAAGCACATAATCTTTTCTGAATTTTCCCGGCATATGTGATATGGTGTGCACAAAGCCTGACGGGGTTAAGAACCAACTATGTTGGCCCATGTTCGACAAACACCCCAAACTATGTTCGTGAAGCAAATGTTCACCCAACTAAGAACATGCTTTACAGAAAACTAAGCTTGCTGCATTGATATTACAGAAAACTGAGCTTGCCGCAGTGATATTACAGAAAACTAAGCTTGGTGCAGTGATATTACAGAAAACTAAGCTTGGTGCAGTGATATTACAGAAAACTAAGCTTGGTGCAGTGATATTACAGAAAACTAAGCTTGGTGCAGTGATATTACAGAAAACTGAGCTTGCTGCAGTGATATTACAGAAAACTAAGCTTGGTGCAGTGATATTACAGAAAACAGCTTGGTGCTGTGATATTACAGAAAACAGCTTGGTGCTGTGATATTACAGAAAACAGCTTGGTGCTGTGATATTACAGAAAACAGCTTGGTGCAGTGATACTACAGAAAACTGAGCTTGGTGCACTGACATAGCTGTCAACCCCTTTTGGGAGTAAACCTTAGTCCCGAGTTTGTGAACCTGTATTTCCCTTATGCAGGCTGGAGTCTTTTGCATTTTTGCTGGTGACAGTGGCATTTTGAATTCCGACCAGCACATGTGGCCGTAGAAGGAAGAAGCAATGTTGTGCGAAATACACATGCATGACTTCAAATCTCACTTCTGATGAGATATTTTAGCCTATTGCACTAGGCCAGTTCGTGTGCATTTGGCGATGGTGTTTGTTGGCAGCTCGTTCAAGTTTTTGAATCTTTTTGATCACTTTTTTCTCTTCTTCCTTTCTCAAGTTTTACACATAAGCATTAAAAGATTGCTTGCAAATACAGCTTAATTATATAATACATATGTTGCGAACATGAGCAAGAAATGAAAAAAAATGAAAAAAACTCAACAAAAAGAAATTCAGGCCAGTGATAATGTCTGTGAGTTGGTCAATTTTAATATTCACTAGCTCGGCACACTAGAAAAAAGTTTATCCTCCGCGGGCATGTTCACACTCTCACACACATGCCTGTGCGTTTGTACACCTATGAGCAAACAAGGACCTGTACCTGTAAGTAGTGCTTGGTGACGGAATTGTGCATGACTTTCAGGTAGGTCTCAATGCTGCTTTGAATTGCTGCCTTCATCATGGCGTTGCTGGCCAGCACGTTGGCGAAGCCCCGCGGCACGCCCTCCCAGTCCACAGGGCTGTCAAACACCTGTCCCAACACCGCAACATGCACATCACTGTCAAACACCTGTCCCAACACCGCAACATGCACATCACTGTCAAACACCTGTCCCAACACCGCAACATGCACATCACTGTCTGTCCCAACACCACAACATGCACATCGCTGTCAAACACCTGTCCCAACACCACAATATGCACATCACTGTCAAACACCTGTCCCAACACCGCAACATGCACATCGCTGTCAAACACCTGTCCCAACACCGCAACATGCACATCACTGTCAAACACCTGTCCCAACACCGCAATATGCACATCACTGTTAAACACCTGCCCCAACACCACAATATGCACATCACTGTCAAACACCTGTCCCAACACCACAATATGCACATCACTGTCAAACACCTGTCCCAACACCACAATATGCACATCACTGTCAAACACCTGTCCCAACACCACAATATGCACATCACTGTCAAACACCTGTCCCAACACCACAACATGCACATCACTGTCAAACACCTGTCCCAACACCGCAACATGCACATCACTGTCAAACACCTGTCCCAACACCGCAACATGCACATCACTGTCAAACACCTGTCCCAACACCGCAATATGCACATCACTGTTAAACACCTGCCCCAACACCACAATATGCACATCACTGTCAAACACCTGTCCCAACACCACAATATGCACATCACTGTCAAACACCTGTCCCAACACCACAATATGCACATCACTGTCAAACACCTGTCCCAACACCACAACATGCACATCACTGTTAAACACCTGTCCCAACACCACAATATGCACATCACTGTCAAACACCTGTCCCAACACCACAATATGCACATCACTGTCAAACACCTGTCCCAACACCACAACATGTACATCACTGTCAAACACCTGTCCCAACACCACAATATGCACATCACTGTCAAACACCTGCCCCAACACCACAATATGCACATCACTGTCAAACACCTGCCCCAACACCACAATATGCACATCACTGTCAAACACCTGTCCCAACACCACAACATATACATCACTGTCAAACACCTGTCCCAACACCACAATGTGCACATCACTGTCAAACACCACTACCACTACCACCCATGTACTAACCCTCACTACTATCTTCTATCAGTTCCATACATTAGACTGATTCCTTTGTGTGCAGTCTGACCACTGTGCATAGGTAGCAGCAGCCTCTCATCGCCTATGCGGGAACATTGGAATTTTGCTC
Source organism: Alviniconcha strummeri (assembly GCA_963584105.1). Classification (NCBI taxonomy): domain Eukaryota; kingdom Metazoa; phylum Mollusca; class Gastropoda; family Provannidae; genus Alviniconcha; species Alviniconcha strummeri. The sequence goes on from OY757548.1 coordinate 21,189,202, forward strand.
AATTTTACTGTATTTCAGTCACTAATGTCTCCAGTCTCTGAATGTATCCTCTTGGAAATTATATGAATAAAAAGAACGTTTTCTTCGCATTCTTATGGTTGTTTTTATGTTTGCATGCAATGTACCTCGAAAAATCGCCAGTTGATTTTCTACGGGAGGTATTTGCCGTTTGTCCGGTGCCGGTCACGCGGTCCGAGACATGAACGAAAACAGTCGATGTGTTTATCCACTCGGTGAAAAAGTGATACGCGCTGTACACAGCAGTATGTGGTATCACTGAATCGGAAATTGAATGCCGATTCCAGTGGTGTAAACGCCGTGGTCGTTTACAAACATCTCTGGTCGCTAGAACGTATTTTAGTTGGAAACTCGCAAAAAAACTCAATTTTAAACCGGAAAACGCCCTCAAATGTCTAAAATATCCCTCCTCGAAATGAATCTGAATTCGTACCCTTTCAAATGAGGTATGGAGCTAATGGATTGCTGACCGGTCGGTCTTTCACAAGCCAATAAAAGACCGCAGTAAAGGCGCTTTTTTCAAATCGAGTTAATCCAGGATGGCATCGACCGCGTGGAGTTTTTGTGACTCGATTGCCGAGTTTTGGCACATGATTCGTGAGTATTCTCTTCACCTGGCTCCACTTTACTGAATTTGGTGACAGCTGGTCTCATAATTTAGCATTTTTATATGATATTTTGATTCATTCTTGCAGAATTGCCAAAAATCTTACGATTTTCTAGACTGACTCAGAGTTCTGTCTTTGTTTACAAATACGACTAACCGGAAGTTGTCGATCACTCGCTTGTTCTCCTAAATATTGCCAAAATACGCCAAATTTTCACAAAAATAGTCATTGAAATACATTCTCTGACGTCTTCTGGAAGAGTGTTATTTTGGGGGGACAAACCTTTGACGTAAATTCGTGGCGATGGCTGTTTTCGTGATCAAAATTCTTCATCAGGGGAGGTAACTAAGATGCAGAGAAAACACAGTCGACATCGTAACTTCTGCACTTGAACTCTGTTAAAAGTCTTTTTCGTTTTTCAACGATCGTAATTAAATTCTCAAACTTTAATAGGATGTTGACCAGCATTTCTAGTTCAAATTAAAAGTGGATTTCTGCTTTGCTAACGGTAGCCAGTCTGATATTGTGATAAGTGATGATAAAATCATAACAGATAAGAGTTCAGGCCTGAGTGATAATGATTATTATTAATTATGCTGTAGGCCGTAGATCATTCTCTCAATCAAGATCAACAGAAACAACAAAACTGTGTTGTTGTTTTCCTGCAGATGATGACCAGTTTTCCAAACTGAAGGCTGTTTTCCTGGCAACTGGGAGAGAATGCCGGCAAGACCTTCCTGAGGTTGAAGTGGACAACCAACTGTTAGTGCAGCTGCTTCTCCTGAAAGATGAGGGATCCAAGACTTTGGATGAGACTGCATTCTTCCAGCAACTTCTCAAGCCAGATCTGGTCAAGACAGTGCTGCTTTCTCGTCTGCGGTATTTATGGTCAACAGACTGAAGGAGCTGTTTGGAGGTGAGCCACTTCCAGAACTTCCACCTCTTCACGGCCATGGCAGCTGCCAGCAGAGATGTCACCAAGTGGAAGAGGAATCTGACCCAGGAGATGTCGACGGAACCAGAAGATAAATCAGAACCTGATGAACCTGAGTTTGAAACCAGCTGCAGATTTCAACAGGAGGGTGACATTGTGGCAGTCTACAATGTAGAAGATTTCTTTATCAGCAAAGTCACCAGGGTCATCAGTGAGGAATAGGCAATAGTCCATTTCTTGGAGAAGGCGGCAGTAAAGATGGAGTTGTTGTGTACAGGTGGCCATGCTCTGAAGATTACACTCAAATCTCCTCCGCAGTTGTGTTTGCCAAGAATCTGCAACTTGCACCTTCATCATTGTCTCCAGGGACGTTCGTTCTTTGTTGAATCTCGCAGGAATTTATTTGGCAGACATCAAGCACACAGATGCTGTTTACAGGAAAATCACCTGTAGACCATGTCAATTGACTCCAAATCACAGCTTTGTAGGCCTGTATGTTCATGGATGATAAAGGTGATACTGCTGTACCATGTTTTCTTTAGCATACACATCCTTTTTCTGCTGTGAAAAGTGAAGATTTTGCAGACTTTAAGACTAACACTCAAAATAAGTGCAAATGCTGCTGCAAGTGTACTTCACATTTAGTTTAATGTACATGCAAAGTTTCATGGCTGTATCTGTAGTGGTTTTCAAGTTATGAGTTAAAGTATGAAACCCATTAGATTTGTCCTTTTTTCCGCTGTGAAAAGTGAAATTTTTGCAGGCTTTAAGATCTATCATTCTCAGAATAACTGCAAATGTTACTGCAAGTGTACTTCACACTTAGTTTAATGTACATGCCAAGTTTCATTGCTGTATCTGTAGTGGTTTTCAAGTTATTACCAGTTAAAGTGTGGCAACCCACATATTTGTGTTTTTTCCGCTGTGCAAATTGAAGATTTTGCCAACTTTAAGACCCTGTAACTTTAAAAGTAAGAGTCAGAGCAGCTTAGAAAAAAAATAAGTGCAAAGACTGTGATAAACCCTGCTTGGAAATCCATTGGGAAAGCTGTCATTGCCATATGTTACCCACTGTGTGGTGTCAAAAGTGCTGTTTCATGCAAATTGGCAAGCTTGGAATTGCTTTTTGGAGCAGCTTCAGCCCTCTGCCTCTGTTTCATCTTTCTTTGCTGACCATATGATTTAGCTGTGACAAAGTGCAACCAAGGTATACTTTTGAAAAGTGTAAGTATTTGGATTCTCCCATGTTCATGAGAACTACTATGGGGGGGTAAATTTGAGAAAATGTAATAAACTGTTTATTGTCATGCAAAACTGTGTTTTCGAATGGCTATATCTTTGGAACTAATTAAGATAAACAGTTACTCTCTTTTTTCATTTTCTTGTATCAATATGGCCTGTCTGAAAATGCATAAATTAAATTGCTGTTGTAAAATTTAAATTTTGGCTGCCGCTACCTACTGTGCAGTCTGACCACACCTTTCCACGTTGCAGTTGTAAAAGATGTCACATTTTTCACCCATCATTTCATTGTCACATACGTCAGGAAATCAGGTTGGCATTAAAATTAATAATGGCAGCACATAAAAATATAATAACATTATATTGCAACTTGGAAACGGCACACTGAATCTACGACCAACAATATTCAGTGGATAGCATTTTTGTCAGAGTAATGTTGTTTATGCCACCAGTTTATTGCTGTTGACAGCTACTTCATAATACTGTAAACCTACCTACACCTATATTGCCAAAATGTCTTCTTTTTTCTTTCTTTTTTATTGTCATGTGAGTCTATCAGAACTTGGAAGTTGAGTCCAGTGTCATTCCAAAGGGAGAAATTGTCTAGATCTAAAGTCACAGAGACTGCTCACACAGAGGTTTGCCTGCCTACGTACACATCTACTGGCTAATGATATTATTTATTTTACCTGTACCTTCATGTAATTAATGTCTTTTAATCTACCAGCCTAGCTTCATAAGCATCATGGAATTGGCTGCTTACCTACAAATGTGCCAGCTCATTTATCTACCTGTAGCTTTGCTTTAAAAAAAAAAAAAAAAAAAATCTTTCCAACAGCATATGAAACCACACAGCTGCTGGACTACTAACCTACCTACAACTTGTACAAGCCTACCCATATGACTGGCTGTGGCACACCTGTTCAGGAACCAACCTAATCAATACCCTCTGTGTCCAGTGTCATATATAGATATTCTTTCAATGCAGCCACCTGTATCAGTATGCATGGTCTCCTGTTACACAAAGATGCACATTCATTAACTACAACTGCACCACCTGTCCATTCAGCTGACTGTCTCCTTGTCTCCTTGCTGACGATGGCATACCTGTCAGTTGACCTGTCAGAAATACAGGACCAGCCACCCACATACCGGTAGACTCAGGCAGTAGTCGCTAAAGTACCCTTTACGAGCATGCGCACTACTCATGTGCAGTATGTTGAGCTACGTTGTTTTCGTGTCCAGCGCTAATGCTCACCATTTAGCTGTTGTTTAAGTGTCATTTTGTAGCTTGATAATGGGGATTACCCCAAAAATTCACATCTTGTGTTTTGTCCTAATGAACAGCATTCTTTGGAGACCCACCCAATCATATAGGTTATGGACTTTGGGAATGTTACAAACTTCTGTGATCATGTGAACCCACCATCAGTCTTTCACACACACACACACACACACACACACACACACACACACACACACACACACACACACACACAAACACACACACCCCTAATACAGACAAACAGTACCTGTCCCACCATCCTGTCACAGATGTTGCTGTACAGTTGGCACTGAGCTTCCAGTTTGACAAGCATCTCTCCGTACAGGTAGCCCCCGACAGAGAAACCGTGGATGAGCAGGGGACGAGAGGCCAGACTGCTGTCCTGTGGAGAGAGAAACTATGGGTGATGGCTGAAAGATGGCATGGACTACAGAGGCCAGACTGCTGTCCTGTGGAGAGAGAAACTATGGGTGATGGCTGAAAGATGGCATGGACTACAGAGGCCAGACTGCTGTCCTGTGGAGAGAGAAACTATGGGTGATGGCTGAAAGATGGCATGGACTACAGAGGCCAGACTGCTGTCCTGTGGAGAGAGAAACTATGGGTGATGGCTGAAAGATGGCATGGACTACAGAGGCCAGACTGCTGTCCTGTGGAGAGAGAAACTATGGGTGATGGCTGAAAGATGGCATGGACTACAGAGGCCAGACTGCTGTCCTGTGGAGAGAGAAACTATGGGTGATGGCTGAAAGATGGCATGGACTACAGAGGCCAGACTGCTGTCCTGTGGAGAGAGAAACTATGGGTGATGGCTGAAAGATGGCATGGACTACAGAGGCCAGACTGCTGTCCTGTGGAGAGAGAAACTATGGGTGATGGCTGAAAGATGGCACAGACTACAGAGGCCAGACTGCTGTCCTGTGGAGAAACTATGGGTGATGGCTGAAAGATGGCACACACTACAGAGGCCAGACTGCTGTCCTGTGGAGAGAGAAACTATGGGTGATGGCTGAGAGATGGCACAGACTAGAGAGGCCAGACTGTTCTGTGAACAGCTCAGAAACTATGGGGTAATGGATGAACAATGGCAAAGAGGTCATGGCATCGTCCTGGGAACAGCTCAGAAACTATGGGGTAATGGATGAACAACAGCAAAGAGGTCATGATATCGTCCTGGGAACAGAGAAACTGCAAATAAAGTAGGGCTGGGATTAGCTGCAGATTTGTCTCCAATCACACTGCATCAAATGACCCATTCAGCTTGCACGCCATTGGTCTGAAAAATTATCTCTGAACTTAAATTATTCTCAGTCACGATAAGCTTCAAAAGTGTCAAACACACACACACACACACACACTTCTGGTCACTTGCACAGTCTCAGAGCATAACTTTGCCATATTAGTATTATTACTTATTAGTTATTATAATTTACAATATAGACCTATGCTTAGCCAACTGTCTCTGGAAAAGAAATACAGATTTCCTGCAGTCAGTCCTGTGGGAGAGCATGGGATCTATAAGCCAGCAGGTGAGACAGCTCAGAACTTCAGCACATGAGTGATGAGAACAGTAGCTTTCCCACCAGAGCCATGATGACGAGAACCACAATTCCTTGGCGGCCAGAGCATGCAGTCATGCCCTCTATCTTTTCTTTGGGGCATGCATTCAACTTTTATACTAATATTAATAGTGGGAACTTATAGTTATGGCGCCTAACACGCACAGGCCCTAAGTGCTTACACATTATTTAAATGTACTTGTTTCAAAACTCAACGCATACAGTATGAATGCACACACATGCACCCACTCATGCACGCTCAACACACACACACACACACACACACACACACACACACACACACACACACACACACACACACACAAAAGTTGTATATCAGCCATCAGGGCAATGGGATTGAAAAAAAGTTTTTTAAAAAGAGAAAGGCTTTCAAGATTTAAAAGAACGGACAGAGTTAGAATTTTCTCTAAAGAAAACTTCAGAGGAAATGAAATAAAAACAAATATCCTGGATTTCAGGCCAATCTCCATTTTTGGAAAGTCACAAGATCAGAACAAACTGAGTGCACATTGCACACTTCTGTTGCAGTGTCAGGGAATGTAAATATTTGCAGTGTAGATGGTAGTACGAAAACATTAAAAGTCAAAACTACTATCAACTATGGAGCTTGTGCACATTAAGCAGCAGGCTTCGATTAATTAGCTGCCAACACTACAGCACTTCAGACTAATTTAGAGATACTTCCAATGTTCATTGTTTTTAACGTTACCTGAAGAACGGAGAGCAGAGAAGTGATGCGTTTCTGAGCGCTGACAGGCCAGAGTACCTGCGTGGGGGGCACCTGAATGGACAGCACATCAAAGCCCTTGCTGAGGTACAGGTTGCCGTACTTGTTCAGGTGTCGCTTCTTGGCCAGCATCCAGCCAAACAACACCACCAGGGGGCGCTCCTTGCCTCCTGGGTTCTCGGCACAACGAAGCTGAAGCGTCTTATCAATGTTCTCCGTCTTCACTGGTGGGAGACCTGACTGATGGCGTGCTGGTGTTGCGCTCAGTGCCGACAGCTGCCAACACACCAACAAGGCTAAATCTAGATTTCCGATTGCATGTCACATGCCAGATCCTCCCCCTAAGAACAAAGTTAAGCCAAATGAAGAAGAAGAAGAAGCAAAAAGGAAAAGAAATCAGAATGCTGTATGACCGAAAGCAAATCTCAGTGCTCACAGGGCAGTTTTCAGAATGCATGGCTGAGTCAATTTGGCTGGCTTATCTTTGACAAGGAAAGCCAGATTTGTGTGCTGTGTGTGTGTGTGTGTGTGTGTGTGTGTGTGTGTGTGTGTGTGTGTGTGTGTGTGTGTGTGTGTGTGTGGTTTTGTGAAAAGTAGGTTTTCAAAATCTATACCCTTTAGAATTTTTTGAAGAGGTAAAAATACCCTTTAAAATGCCTGAACAGGGATGCGTGCACCCTCTAGAGTCAGGAAAAATGGGGAGCCCTGATATATATGACTTAGTGCCAAAAGGTGTGCATGCAAGGGGTTATGCACTTCAGTTGAAAATAAAACATTGTTGAAAACTGTTTTTATTGGAAATGTTGTGTTATGTACTTGCATGAATGAATGAATATATAGTACAGATAATTTCAGCAACCAGGCTGTGGTTAATTTCAAGATACAGTCATCACACACTGAAAAAGCGCCGAAAAATGACCGCCAAAAACAGCCAGCCATGTACTGGGTGATTTTTGTCACTTTGCTTACAAACAAATCGCAAGCACATGGAGAAACAATCACTGATTTGTACGCAGAAAATATCGTTTTATATATGGATAATATAACATCAACACTCACGATAGTTGTATTTTAGATCAATTGATCGCAAATGTTTGCCCTGTATGTATGTCGGATGTGTTGCAAACTCGAACTGAAAACTTTGAACAACCGAAAAACGACAGCATCACTTTGGAATCACTGAAAACGTCACGTGTGTTCCAATCCATTCATTTGCACTACACAGCGATACTCGTGTGTTTTTTCAGCGAAGTTTTGCACGAAATCTGAAGAATATTTCCCCAATCGTTTGATATTGTTGTAATATCCAACATCCCTACAAGATATCTAATATTTTGTACAAAACAAACAAGAAAGCAGTCTCTTTTTTATCAACAACATCCGGAACGTCACATGACCTTTCCTGAGTGCCTTCATTTTCCCGTCTGCATGGCGCGTCTTTGTTCGTAAACACCGAAAGGTGTGTCGTAGTCTCCTTCAGCGGTCCTATGTAGGTACAGTGGTCTGATGTAGAACATGCACTGTGAGCTTTTTCAGGAGTTTATTGAGAATATTTTCAAGTCTTCCACTGATTTGGGTGTGCGAAATGAAAGTACTGTGAAAAGTGGCATCCTCCCACACCAAAGATTTAAAACCTATTTTTTTATACTTAGCTGAGTACAGCAGGAAGGATTTTATAACGACAAAGCAATATCGTGTAAATCTTACGTGCAACTGTTGATTTAGGATGTGTACTCAATTTCATCAAAAACTTGTCAGTTATAAGTGCACACTTTTTGTAGACTGTTTAGTGGTGTTGGGAGAATATTTTGTTAAATGAGCAAGAGTGACAAAGTTCCAGTTTTGTTTTGTTTTCCTTGAAGTAAGTTTTGTCCTGAAAGTTATGTCAAATGTCATGTTTGCCACACAATTGTTGTTGTAATGTGATGTAAAACATTAAACTTTTAAAGTTTAATTAAGCCCAGCTGATGTTAGTAATACTAATAGCAGTTCTGAGAACTGAGTAGTGATTTGTGTAGATGTCATGGTGTGTACGTTTGACATGTTTGTACTGAGCATATCAGTATTGGGACAGTTGCACAAGTTTTTATCTTTTGCTTTTAAGAAATCTTTCCTAGTATTGTGCACATTCTAAAAACACAATTAGTTTCAATGTATCATCAACATTATTTTCTACCCCTTTGTCCTGTTTTCATGCACACCTTTTTGGCACTAAGTCATATACATAAAGCAAAAAAATGATGACCACAAGGAAAATGAAAGTGTGTACAATGATGCGAGAGAAAGTGAGAGAGAAAAACAATTCTGCGAGAATTAGAACAGTGCTTGCTTATAGTTATAAATACTGGGGATGAAAGGATTCTCTCCAAGAGTGGAGCAGGGATAGCTCAGTGGTTAGACTTTAGAGTGCTGGACTCGCAATCAGAAGGTGCCAGGTTCGAGCCCCCACATAAACAGCACGAAAAAAAAATTAATTCTTTTTTATGGTCAACTTTCTCTGCTGACTCTTATAGTCTTAATCATCTTATTTCACTTTCAGTGTCCATTCCAAGAATCCAGCCCCATGTTACCACAGGAGCATGTAAAAGATCCTGGTTATTCTGCTAGAACTTGTAGAAGTAGAGGTGGTTACAGCTAAACACACTTGCATCCTACCTATGTATCTTTGAAGGAAACAACACTGTAAACTGGTGCATGGTTGTATGGTGTACACAGAACCTGCACCATGACAGCAACAGTTCCATGTGTTACCCGCTATTTAACAACCAAACAGCATTGTCACAGAGTCAGTACACTACTTCATTGGATATAATTATATTGAAAAATGCTCTATAAAAACGGATGGAGTCACTCATTCAAAATCACATGCAACATGAGCATGGTGGGTCTGCTCAAGAGCAGAGACTAGCGCCACATTTATAATTATTATATAAAAGGGATCAATAATAAAAACAACAATAAAAAGTACAGTGTGTGACAGCTGGGAGAAAGGTGTGGGGCAAGGATCAATCCACGGAGGGAGGCTCAGGAGCTGGAAAGCCAGAAACATAAGGATCTGCAAATGTTCTACTGTGACAAAAAGTCACAAAGCATTCGCTTAATAAACCAAAGCCAAGCTGCCTACCAACACTGGCATGAACAATAACAGACAACCGTCATCTGCCTGGATTGCATTCACATTTAATGAACCAAAGCCAATTAAGCTGCCAACCAACACTGGCATGAACAATAACATACAACCGTCATCTGCCTGGATTGCATTCACATTTAATGAACCAAAGCCAATTAAGCTGCCAACCAACACTGGCATGAACAATAACAGACAACCGTCATCTGCCTGGATTGCATTCACATTTAATGAACCAAAGCCAATTAAGCTGCCTACCGACACTGGCATGAACAATAACATACAACCGTCATCTGCCTGGATTGCATTCACATAATGAACTAAAGCCAAGCTGCCTACTGACACTGGCAGCGCATGAACAATAACATACAACTGTCATCTGCCTAGATTGCCGCTAGGTTTATGCTCATAATGCTGCAAAGCTAGTACAATGTAGTAGTAGTACTAGTACTGTAGTAGTAGTAGTAGTAGTAGTAGGTGGCCAGCAGCTGAGTGGTTGTTGTTGTTGTTGTTGTTGTTGATCACTTTTATATAGCGCTATTCTCTGCTCTCCAGCAGACTCACTGCGCTTGCATGTGATTTTACATTCTAGCTTTTTATAGCGCATTATTAACTATCCACCAAAATGGTGTACTTAAAGTTACAGTGCTGGCATGGCTGGTGCCACATGAAGCTGCTGCCTTCTCGGAGGAAGTTCTATAATCTATGTACAGCATACAACCATGCACATGTCACTTTATGCAAAGCCACATGTACGTAAGGTGCATGCATGTTTAGCTGTAACCTGCCACCTGCACTTTTGGCAGAATGACCGGGATCTTTTACATGCTACTTTGGTAACACAGAAAGAGCATAGAAAGTTGACCCTGGAGAAGTAAATTCTCCTGCCGCTCTGTCAGGGACTCGAACCAACGACCTGTCAGTCACAAGGCTGGCGTTCTAACCATTGACCGATTGAGCTATTCCCGATCCCCAGCAGCAGGAATTAGGGGGCATTCAACAATGAAGCAGACTTGAAATGCTTCGTTTCAACACTGCTGAAATTCAGCTTATCCGTTTTTGACTTGCCTGTAGTGTTATAAAATTAGTCATACTCATAGACTCAGTCTCATACATTGATACAAAGACTGAAAGAGCAGCTTTGCTGGGAAAATAAAAAAGGTTCAGCTTAACCATTTTTGACTTAAAGTCTGTAGGGGTCACAGGGTAACAGACTTGGAAAAATTTCCAGTTCAAGTCTCCAACTCCAAGGATGAAGTTAAATGTGTTCAAGACAATTGTATTCAACTGTAGATCTATGTAATCAAAGCGACAAAGGTACAGAAGGGGCAAGAAGAGCTGGGCAAAAGTCTGGTTTTGTTTCTCAGTGAGAGTACTGACACTTGTTGACTGTATTATGTACATATTTATGTAACACTTGTGAAAACAAAACTTTCAATGTGGATCATGTTCATTTAACTTGCTCTAGTCCAAGTACACAAGACGTTTAGCCTCTGAAGGAGAGTTCCTTTAATAAGCAGTTTGTATTAATTATTATAAAACAAAACTACTGAAAACACAGTTTCCTGCCCCCCCCCCCCCCCCCCCCCCACTCAAGAAATAATATATATCACAGTCCTGGTTGCACAACATAACATGGTGTTCATAACCAAAGTATAACCAATGTATGTGTGCTGCTTAATTGTATACAAGTGCTGATAAGTGACATCAAATGTCCCCCAAACCCATTTATTTTGGTGTTGAAATTTTACTATAGGAATGAGTAGTCACTGAGTACAAAACTGAAAATACGATTATTAGTATTAATTATTATATATGTTTTAGACAGCTGTTCTTTATGTGTTATACCTGCTTCTGTTTTTAATGTGTTCAACTTAACTAAACTGTTAATGTGGCAGAGCTGGTGTGAGTAAAGAAAAAAAATCTGTATAATTGTTATGATTGCAAGGGACAATAAAGTATTCTGAATTGAAATGAATACAATAATACATATTTTTGCAATACATTCCAGCAATGAGCTGCATTCCAAGGATGCGCTGAACACAATTCCGGTACTGAGCCGGCGATTCGGGCAATTCCGGAATTGGTGCTCAGTTTAGAAATTCCCACTTTGAGCTACTCAATTCCGGAATTGAGCAGATTCCAACTTTGCGCGGAACATAACGGCACTGTGTCAGATTCGGCTGCATGCCGGAGTACAATGGTGTTGACGTTTTGCCGGACATTGTGCGAGTGACAGTGTGACAGGCAAAGCAAGATGAGTCAGAAAACAACGATGAAAACCAAAATTTCAAAAGTACAGAGCGTTCCACTCAATGTGCACGTGTATGGCGTGCAATGATCACCTGATGCGGTCGCCGGTCGCAATGCTTGGCAGCGTGTAAAATATTTATTGCCAAGTTTAGATCAATGCAATTGATTACATCATGTATCCCAAAATACCAAAATCTCATGATGTGACAAACAACAGGAAAGAAAAAGGCAGTGAAGCAGCAGGGGGGGATGCTGCGGTAAAATACGAGTCAGTCTAAATCAGAAGGAAAATAGGTGAAACTAGTGTAAGGGTCGTCCTAGTGTCCGCACTGTCTCACCTCTTTCAAGAGCAAACGCCGAACCGATCGCCGTACCACCGCCATATTGGATACAGTTGCAGACGACCAATAATCAACACTTCTGTTGCACAATTTCTCTGCTCACAGCGGATTCAGTCAACTGTTGGAACGGCTTCCTTTCAGTACAACAAAGCCTTGCAGCGCTCCGGAGTGTGTTGCGAGAGCCAAGCATCCATCAACACTCGAAACGTGTGTATCGCGCCAGGGCTGTCATCCGATGTAGGCCACCACTTGAACCAATCAGCTTTGGAGGGAACTTATCGGTGCACGCGCACCAGAATTGGGGAGACTGACGTGACGGGATATATTTTATGTATTACCTCAACCGCGAAGGCCTGCTGGTGTGTTGTGATTGGCAACGTGTGTATCCATGTACGTGAATCTGCAGCTATGTCAGCGTTAGTGTATAAAATATTAAATTAGCGACGCTTTTACTGCTGCCGCAAAGGTTGCACTAATACCGGCGCAGGCAGCGGCGCGGCCATGAGGCGAACGTCCGAGCGGACTTCGACCCCATAATATAGCAGACAGGTTTGACCGTCGGCTTCGAGCCGTTAGCATCGTCATGATAGAGGTGGGCAGTCGGGCTTTGACCTCTTTGGCCATGGACTCTGACACGACCGTACCTTTGCCGGTTACCCAACACTGACGCAGGAAGCCTGCTCGGCTCAATTTAGGCCTGTTGGGGAGTATTGCCGCGGACTCTGCGTCAGTCACTGAGTCAGTCAGTGGCTACCAAGTGTCAGCGAGACTGTCAGCGGCAATGTAGCCTACCCTTTATTTTTAACAACACGTCTGCTCAGCCGGTGTGGCCTAGCGATAAGGCGTAAGGCTTGTAAGCAGAAAGGCCTCGGCTCGATTCCGCTTCCGGAGACCGAGCTCCTTTGTCTTCAGAAGTTGTGGTCTGTGGACACTTGTTTTGTGACCTGTTTCCCCTCAAAATTAATGTAACATTAAAATGGCTCTCATCACTGCCCATCTTAATGCAGAAGTCAGTCATTCCGGTGGCGGACTGTAGCGCACATCATCTACACACATGGCGGCGGCGCACACGTACACACACACTGACACATGCACACACACACACACACACACACACACACACACACACTGACACATGCACACACACACACACACTCAGTGACACATGCACACACACACACACACACACACACACACACACACACACTGACACATGCACACACACACACACACTCAGTGACACATGCACACACACACACACACACACAATCACACACACACACACACACACACACACACAATCACACACGCAATCGGTAACATTCGGATGTCTGTCCCCACTAGTAAGTTTGGGGAGGCCGGGAGTGTCTGTGTCTGTCTGTGCGTGTGCCTGTCTGTCTGTCTGTCTGTGCGTGTATGTGTCTGTCTGTCTGTGTGAGTGTGTGTGTCTGTCTATGCGAGTGTGTGTGTCAGTCTGTCTGTCTGTGCGAGTGTGTGTGCCTGTGCGAGTGTGTGTGTGTCTGTCTGTCTGTGCGAGTGTGTGTGTGTGTCTGTCTGTCTGTCTGTGCGAGTGTGTCTGTGTGTGTGTGTGTGTGTCAGTGTGTGTGTGCATGTGTCAATGTGTGTGCATGTGTCAGGGGGGGTGTCAGTGTGTGTGGGTCTGTCTGTCTGTCTGTTTGTGCGAGTTGTAGACACGGCGTGCTCAAAGCGCGCACTGCGCTGCTCTCACGGCAGTCCATGCATACAGATCGACCTACCTACCTAGCACACACACACACACACACACACACACACACACACACACACACACACACACACACACACACACACACACACACACACACACACACACACACACACGCCGCACGCGCACGCACGCACGCACGCATGCATATACTCAGTCACGCGAACATATGCACAGGACGCACCCACGCGGCACACACACACACACGCACGCACACGACACGCACGCGCGCACACACACACACACACACACACACACACACACACACACACACACACACACACACACTCACACACACACACACACGCCGAGTCTGCTCAACCTCTCTTGTCGACCTGCAATCATATAACGCGACCTCGACCGTGAGAAGGTTTCCAGCCGACCTCGTGTTAGTGTTGTTTAGGCTAAAGGGACACAAGCACCCACTTCATTGCTGATGACTCCATTTTTTTTTTTTTTTTTTTATTATTTAAAAAGAAAAGAAAAGTGGAAAGGTCAGTCTGAGATCAGCTAACTTCATCTGCGGTCTTCGGCCTGATTTGTTGACAACCGCCATGGGGTCGGTGAGTGGTCGGTATTGTGGTCGGTGTGTGGTCGGTGTGGTGGTCGGGTGTAGTCGGTGTGGTGGTCGGTGTGTGGTCGGTCTTGGGGTCGGTATGTTGTAGGCGTGGTGGTCGGTATGGTGGTCGGTGTGGTGGTCGGTGTGTGTTCGGTATGATGGTCGGTGTGTGGTAAGTATGGTATCGGTGTGTAGTCGGTAAGGTGGTCTCTGTGTGGTCGGTATGGTGGTCGGTGTGTGGTCGGTATGGTGGTCGGTGAGTGGTCGGTATGGTGGTCTGTGTGTGGTCGGTATGGTGGTCTGTGTGTGGTCGGTATGGTGGTCGGTATGGCAGTCGGTGTGTGGTCGATGTGTGGTTGGTATGGTGGTCGGTGTGTGGTCGGTGTTTGGTCGGCGTGTGGTCGGTGTAGTGGTCGGTGTGTAGTCGTTGTGTGGTTGGTATGGTGGTCGGTGTGTTGTCGGTATGGTGGTCCGTGTGGTGTTCGGTGTGTGTTCGGTATGGTGTTCGGTGTGTGGTCGGTATGGTGGTCGGTTTGTGGTCGGTGTGTGATCGGTATGGTGGTCTGTGTGTGGTCGGTATGGTGGTCTGTGTGTGGTCGGTATGGTGGTCGGTGTTTGGTCGGTGTGGTGTTCGGCGTGTGGTCGATATAGTGGTCGGTGTGTAGTCGCTGTGTGGTCGGTGTGTGGTTGGTATGGTGGTCGGTGTGTGGTCGGTGTGTGGTCGGTATGGTGGTCGGTGTGGTGGTCGGTGTGTGGTCGGTGTGGTGGTCGGCGTGTGGTCGGTGTAGTGGTCGGTGTGTAGTCGGTGTGGTGGTCGGTGTGGTGGTCAGTGTGTGGTCGGTATGGTGGTCTGTGTGTGGACGGTGTGTAGTCTGTGTATGGTCGGTGTGGTGGTCGGTGAGTGGTCAGTGTGTGGTCGGTATGGTGGTCGGCGTGTGGTCGGTATGGTGGTCGGTGTGCGGTCGGTGTGGTGGTTGGTGTGTGGTCGGTGTTGGTGGTCAGTGTGTGGTTGGTATGGTGGTCAGTGTGTGGTTGGTATGGTGGTCGGTATGGTGGTCAGTGTGTGATCGGTATGGAGGTCGGTGTGTAGTCGGTATGGTGGTCGGTGTATGGTCGATATCGTGGTCAGTGTGGTGGTCAGTGTGTGGCCGGTATGGTGGTCGGTGTGTGGTCTGTATGGTGGTCGGTGTGTGGTCGGTGTGTGGTCGGTATGGTGGTCGGTGTGTGGTCGGTATGGTGGCCGTATTGTGGTCGGTGGGTGGTCGCTGTGTGGTCGGTATGGGGGTCGGTGTGTGGTCGTTGTGTGGTTGGTATGGTGGTCGATGTGTTGTCGGTATGGCGGTAGGTGTGGTGGTCGGTGTGGTGGTCGGTATGGTGGTCGGTGTGGTGGTCGGTGTGTGTTCGGTATGGTGTTCGGTGTGCGGTTGGTATGGTGGTCGGTTTGTGGTCGGTGTGTGATCGGTATGGTGGTCTGTGTGTGGTCGGTATGGTGGTCTGTGTGTGGCCGGTATGGTGGTCGGTGTTTGGTCGGTGTGGTGGTCGGCGTGTGGTCGATATAGTGGTCGGTGTGTAGTCGGTGTGTGGTCGGTGTGTAGTTGGTATGGTGTTCGGTGTGTGGTCGGTATGGTGGTCGGTTTGTGGTCGGTATGGTGGTCGGTGTGTGATCGGTATGGTGGTCAGTGTGTGGTCGGTATGGTGGTCTGTGTGTTGTCGGTATGGTGGTCGGTGTTTGGTCGGTGTGGTGGTCGGCGTGTGGTCGATATAGCGGTCGGTGTGTAGTCGATGTGTGGTCGATTTGTGGTTGGTATGGTGGTCGGTGTGTTGTCGGTGTGTGGTCGGTATGGTGGTCGGCGTGGTGGTCGGTGTGAGGTTGGTGTGGTGGTCGGCGTGTGGTCGGTGTAGTGGTCGGTGTGTAGTCGGTGTGGTGGTCGGTGTGTGGACGGTGTTTGGTCGGCGTGTGGTCGGTGTAGTGGTCGGTGTGTAGTCGTTGTGTGGTTGGTATGGTGGTAGGTGTGGTGGTCGGTATGGAGGTCGGCGTGTGGTCGGTGTGCGGTCGGTGTGGTGGTCGGTGTGTGGTCGGTGTGGTGGTCAGTGTGTGGTCGGTATGGTGGTCGGTGTGTGGTTGGTATGGTGGTCGGTATGGTGGTCAGTGTATGATCGGTATGGAGGTCGGTGTGTAGTCGGTATGGTGGTCAGTGTGTGGTCAGTATGGTGGTCGGTGTGGTGGTCAGTGTGTGGTCAGTATGGTGGTCGGTGTGGTGGTCAATGTGTGGTCGGTATGGTGGTCGGTGTGTGACCGGTATGGTGGTCGGTGTGTGGTCTGTATGGTGGTCGTTGTGTGGTCGGTGTGTGGTCGGTATGGTGGTCGGTGTGTGGTCGGTATGGTGGTCGGTATGGTGGTCGATGTGTGGTCGGTATGGTGGTCGGTATTGTGGTCGGTGGGTGGTCGCTGTGTGGTCGGTGTGTGGTCAGCCGAAATTTGAGTAATACCGGTGTACTCTTTTTACCTGCTGTTTCTCCAAACTGGACCACACAGCCCATTACAAAGCAAAAGAACTGAAAGACAGTCAAAACGAGTTCGCGCGAGCGCATTCATGTACACGCACGCTACATTGCGCGCACACACACACACACACACACACACACACACACACACACACACACACACACACACACACACACACACACACACACACACACACACACACACACACACACACTCACGCACGCACTCACGCACGCACGCACGCACGTACGCACGCACGCACGTTCGCCTGCACATACACGCACGCACACACTCACATACGCACGCACGCAAGCGTGTACACACACACACACACACACACACACACACACACACACACACACACACACACACACACACACACACACACACACACAACACAACACAACACAACACAACACAACACACACACACACACACACACACACACACACACACACACACACACACACACACACACACACACACACACACACACACACACACACACACACACACACACACACACAGAGCCAGTAGCTTGAAGAGATGAGATCTGAAAGATAATGTAAAAGATGCGAGCGTGTTTGATGATGTCACTTTGCAAAGGGAGATCCAAATACAAAAAGGTTCAAATGAACACTTATTTATTTTAACACGGACAGACTATGCAAATTTTCGTGGAAATTTTAGTGATTCTGTTTCCAGTTTTTGCAAAGGGAGACTGTAGCAGACAGAAGGCGCAGCATAAGAAAGCGATCTCTGACCAAGCGAGTGCGTGTGCAGAGAGGGAAGACAGGAGAATGGAAGTATCAGCGGAAGAGCGTAGCTGGCGGGATGGTTTGTAAACTGTCAGAGTTCCGTGAAGTAGCCAGGAGCGGTCGAGTTGAGGCAGTTGCAGCACTGTGGAGTGTGAATCAAGGACCACGGATCCAAACACATGCAAGGTTCCAAAGAAGGCTAGGCCTGTTTACTAGGACAAAACACAACATGCGAACTTTCAGGGTAATCCCCTTTATTACGCTGCAAAGCAACACTTAAACAACAATTAAACAATGACAAACGATGAAAAATGAGAAGGAGAGCTAAGCCACTTTTCTTTTTAGAGCTATTTTATAAATAAATAAATAAATAAATAACATTGTTGCTGTAAAGTGAAGTAGAAGTCGAGTGCTTGCTTCTAATGTGGAGTGCTGGCCCGGAGTGCGGAGTGCTTGCCTGCAGTGTGGAGTGTGGAACGCGTTCCTGCAGTGTGGAGTGCTTGCCCGCAGTGTGGAGTGCTTGCCCACAGTGTGGAGTGCTTGCCTGTAGTATGGAGTGTGGAGTGCTTGCCCGCAGTGTGGAGTGCTTGCCCACAGTGTGGAGTGCTTGCCTGTAGTATGGAGTGTGGAGTGCTTGCCTGCAGTGTGGAGTGCTTGCCTACAGTGTGGAGTGCTTGCCTGTAGTATGGAGTGTGGAGTGCTTGCCTGCAGTGTGGAGTGTTTACCTGCAGTGTGGAGTCTTTGCCTGCAGTGTGCTTTCCTGCAGTGTGGAACGCTTGTCCGAAGTGTGGAGTGCTTGCCTGCAGTGTGGGTCGCTTGCCCGCAGCGTGGAATGTGGAGTGCTTGTCTGCAGTGTGGAGTGTGGAGCGCTGGCCTACAATGTGGAGTGTAAAGTGCTTGTCTGCAATGTGGGTTGTTTGCCCGCAGTGTGGAGCGCTGGCCTACAATGTGGAGTGTAAAGTGCTTGTCTGCAATGTGGGTTGTTTGCCCGCAGTGTGGAGCGCTTGCCTGCAATGTGGAGTGTAGACCGCTTGCCTACGATGTGGAGTGTAGAGCGCTTGCCTACAATGTGGTGTGTAGAACGCTTGCCTACAATGTGGAGTGTTCAGCGCTTGCCTACGATGTGGAGTGTAGAGCGCTTGCCTACAATGTGGAGTGTTCAGCGCTTGCCTACGATGTGGAGTGTAGAGCGCTTGCCTACAATGTGGTGTGTAGAACGCTTGCCTACAATGTGGAGTGTTCAGCGCTTGCCTACGATGTGGAGTGTAGAGCGCTTGCCTACAATGTGGAGTGTTCAGCGCTTGCCTACAATGTGGAGTGTAGAGCGCTTGCCTACAATGTGGAGTGTTCAGCGCTTGCCTACAATGTGGAGTGTAGAGCGCTTGCCTACAATGTGGTGTGTAGAACGCTTGGCCTACAATATGCTACGTGTCAAAGTTCAGTTCAGAAGATGTATTGATATTCGAGGCCAAGAAAAACGTCAACAAACCCATTCTTCTTATCTGCTTGCTTAACAAAACATTTCAACCTTTCCAGTTCGAGTTCCTGGCTAATCGGATTTTTTTACATTTTATTTTTATTTTTTGCCAAGATAACAAGA
>OY757548.1:21208683-21233683 GCA_963584105.1 Alviniconcha strummeri
AAAACTCGCTCTCGGGTGTCTGTTTTGGAAAACAGCACCGCTACAAGCCATTACGCAGCTTGGCACCGCTGACTGCGATACCTCCACCATTCCAGTGCCGCCTTGTGGGACTGTGAGCAGGCACGGTGTTCAGCGGTCTGTTCGACATACACGAGTCGACGGCAGTGAGCGTCGTGCATGAGTGAAGTTGTGGGACGGGCCGGACGCGAAGCGTGAAGCACGTGCCATGCCTGTGACGGGAGTGTTGGTGAACGGCGTTCATTTCAGTTGTGGGCGGCGGTACACAGCCAGGTAGTCATCGCATCGTCTGACCACTGACTGAGTGAGTAGGCCTAACTGCTCTCACCGGTCACTTCTGCCGTCGGCCGTAAAGACTGTACGGGGTCGGAGTTCGTCGCGGGCGGGACTCACTGCTACAGCAGCAGAGATTGTCAATCTGGTGCAACCTGTGCAACAGAAGCGGGAGTTTTTACCAACCGTTACAGCCCGACGGAGCTTGCCAAAGCAGCTGGAGACTGTTGGCAGAAGCTGGGCTGTGTTGGCCGGGCATGGTTCCAGTGAGGAAGTCGCCTTACAACCGAAATTCAACTGGGAAGTTGGAAACACTTCCTCGCCTACTGTGATTTCCTTTCACGCCCGGCTCTGACCGCTCTTTGTGACTGGGAGGTAGAAACTTACACTTTCTTCCTCGTCTACTGTGTCTTCCCTTCACACCCAGCTTTGATCGTTGTGAGACTGGGAAGTACAAACACTTCCTTCTTCGTCTACTGTTTTTCCTTTAACAGAGGTCTCTGACCACTCTGTGACTGGGAAGTAGAAACACTTCCTGATCTACTCTGTCTTCCTTTCACAGCCAGCTTTGACCGCTGTGTGACTGGGAAGTAGAAACACTTCCTCGTCTACTGTGTCAGCTTTTCACACTCAGCTGTGCGATTGGGAAGTAGAAATACTTTCACGTCCTCGTCTACTGTCTCTTCCTTTCACACCCGGCTGTGTGACTGGGAAGTAGAAACACTTCCCTGCCTACTGTGTTTTCCTTTCACACCCACCTTTGACCGCTGTGTAACTGGGAATCAGAAGCACTTCCTTCCTCGTCTACTGTGTTTTCTTTGTGCACCCAGCTTGTGCACACTGAGTCTTCCCTTCACACCAGCTTGTGCACACTGTGTCTTCCCATCACACCCAGCTTGTGCACTCTGAGTCTTCCCTTCACACCCAGCTTGTGCACACTGAGTCTTCCCTTCTCACCAGCTTGTGCACACTGAGTCTTCCCTTCACACCAGCTTGTGCACACTGTGTCTTCCCATCACACCCAGCTTGGGCACACTGTCTTCCCATCACACCCAGCTTGTGCACACTGCGTCTTCCCATCACACCCAGCATTGACTGGTGGTGCAGCTCTGCGTCCACGGATTATAAAGCACTTGGCTAGGATAGTGCAGCGGTGAGTAGCACAGTTTATAAAGGACCTGGCTTGGGTGGTGCAGCCTCTCCCGTCCCTAGTAAGCCTTATGGTTTCTGTGGACGTAAAGCAACATTGAAACGTGGTGCAGCGGTGAGTAGCACAGTTTCTAAAGGACTTGTCTAGTGTGGTGCAGCCCCGAGTTCAGCAGCTGTGTGAAAGTGGAGGTGGCCGTCCTGGGCTCCCCGTCCCTGATAAGCCGTACGACTCATCTCTGTGGACGTCCTGGGCTCCCCGTCCCTGATAAGCCGTACGACTCATCTCTGTGGACGTCCTGGGCTCCCCGTCCCTGATAAGCCGTACGACTCATCTCTGTGGACGTCCTGGGCTCCCCGTCCCTGATAAGCCGTACGACTCATCTGTGTGGACGTACAGCAAGATGTGGTGACACCGGTGAGTAGTTGAAACTGATGAAAGTGTACACAGTTATGCAGGACTTGACTTGGATGATTCAGCAGTGACAGTAGCTGAGTCCGATGAAAGTGTACAGTTTATGTAGGTCTTGACTAAAGTGATTTTGCGGTGACTAGCTCAGCCCGATGAAAGTGTACAGTTTATGTAGGTCTTGACTAAAGTGATTTTGCGGTGACTAGCTCAGCCCGATGAAAGTGTACAGTTTATGAAGGTCTTGACTAGAGTGATTCAGCGGTGACTAGCTCAGCCCGATGAAAGTGTACAGGTTATGAAGGTCTTGACTACGGTGATTCAGCGGTGACTAGCTCTGCCCGATGAAAGTGTACAGGTTATGAAAGTCTTGACTAGGGTGATTCAGCGGTGAGTAGCACGGTACGATGAGAGTGCCAGTTTAGTTTGGCAGTAAGTGAACGGTACTGTGGTTCAGAATCACTCTTTGTCTGGTTGGATATTGCCATTTACCTGGGCCGCTGATATTCGGAGACTCTTTCTGGTTGGGATTACCACGTCACCGCAGTCGCTGACACCTCCTTGACGTCACAATGAAGAGGTAAGTGTGTGCTCCTCCACCCATTTCCTCTCTCTCGGGCCTGTCTGTCGGTCTGTCCACTCGGTGTCACCGTGTCTACCTGTACCTGACTGTCTGTCGGTCTGTCCACTCGGCGGCACGGTGTCTACCAGTATCTGACTGTCTGTCGGTCTGCCCACTCAGTGTCACAGTGTCTACCTGTACCTGCCTGTCTGTCAGTCTATACACTCAGTGTCACCGTCTATAGTGTCTGCCTGTCTATCGGTCTGTCCACTCAGTGTCACCTCTGATCTCTCTACCTGTGCCTGCCTGTCTATCGGTCTGTCCACTCAGTGTCACCTCTGATCTCTCTACCTGTGCCTGCCTGTCTACCGGTCTGTCCACTCAGTGTCACCTCTGATCTCTCTACCTGTGTCTGCCTGTCTACCGGTCTGTCCACTCAGTGTCACCTCTGATCTCTCTACCTGTGCCTGCCTGTCTATCGGTCTGTCCACTCAGTGTCACCTCTGATCTCTCTACCTGTGCCTGCCTGTCTACCGGTCTGTCCACTCAGTGTCACCTCTGATCTCTCTACCTGTGCCTGCCTGTCTACCGGTCTGTCCACTCAGTGTCACCTCTGATCTCTCTACCTGTGCCTGCCTGTCTACCGGTCTGTCCACTCAGTGTCACCTCTGATCTCTCTACCTGTGCCTGCCTGTCTACCGGTCTGTCCACTCAGTGTCACCTCTGATCTCTCTACCTGTGCCTGCCTGTCTACCGGTCTGTCCACTCAGTGTCACCTCTGATCTCTCTACCTGTGCCTGCCTGTCTATCGGTCTCTTCACTAACTGCCTGTCTGCCTATCAGTGTGTGTGCGTGCGTGCGTGTGTGTGTGTGTGTGTGTGTGTGTGTGTGTGTGTGTGTGTGTGTGATATCACCTCCATGTGAACAGACATAAAATAAAACATTGATTGATTCACACACACACACACACACACACACACGCGCGCGCGCGCGCGCGCGCACGCACGCACGCACACACTCACTAACACACACACACTAACACACACACTCACTCACACACACACACACACTAACACACACACACACACACACACACACACACACACACACACACACACACACTGATTGGTTTATACACACACGCGCGCGCGCACACACATGCACACACACACACACACACACACACACACACACACACACACACACACACACCAGTGAGGGACCGGTGCCTGTTCACAGTATTTGGTGCAGTGTTTGCGTTCCTCCAGAGGATATAGGATACAGAGTAGGTCTTAATTCTATTAGTACTGGCATAGGAAACAGAGTCGGTCTTAAATATGTTAGTTTTGGCATAGGATACAGGATAGGTCTTAATTCTCTTAGTAGTTGGCATAGGATACAGGGTATGTCTCAATTCTGTTAGCATTGGCATAGGATTGAGTCTGAGCAGGTCTTAACAGACGACTCCACTCCTGTCAGTCAAAGCAGACACACCCTTAGATTTCAGCCAATCGCGTGCCGCAGCATAATGAGGTGCCCACGTGTTTTGACAAGGCCTGAAATGGTCTGGCAAGCCTTCGTGCCAGACACTGCAAGTAGCCAGTTGGCAGTGTTCGATATGGCAGGAAAAAAAACCCAGGAAAACGGAATTGTTGCTATGGCTAGTGTAAGTCAGACGAACGATACCCTGTCAAATGTGCAGGTGTCACATTCTAGCCGCTTCCAAAGCCAAAAATAAGGCTGAAAGATTGTAAAGTTTGGATCAAGGCTGTGGTCGACCCCATGATCAACTAAACCCGAGCGTGATAACAAAGAACTACTACGTGTGTTCCAAGATATGTCAGCCTTAGTACAAAACGTATCATCCAGTTAATTTATGCATGCATTCGGTTTTCTCTTTTGTAAGCTGTCAAAGTCAATACTTGTGTGCATGTGGTGGAAGTATAATTATTAGTGTAGGACTACATGGCTAAACACAAAATACGTGCCGTATAACGGCCGAAATATTGTTCATTCACTTGGAACATTGCATTATCGGTTTAATAATAGTGTGTGTGGGTGTGTATGGGTGCGTGCGTGCGTGCGTGCCTGTGCACGGTAGCGCCCGCCTGGCACTCTTTGTTACCAGCCCAAACTAATACCCCAGTGAGGAAATGAATAACGGTAACTTTAACTCCTTACAGCACTTTTCCTTGAATTTAGATCACCGGTGATCGATGGATAAACATGCCATTTTAGCAGTTAAAAAACAAACAAACAAAAACGAACCTAATATTTTTCTGCGAGAAATACATCAAGGAAACTCTGTCTGGGCAGTTTGTGTGCAAAACGACGTCATTTAGATTGTTTTTCGATTACAATTACGCAGCGCAAATACATCATGTAGCATTTTCCATTTTGCCGCAATTTTCGATTTTGTTTGAGTTCAGCGTACACAGTGCGAGCGTATATTTGGCGAAAATGAGTTCTGATGAGTCTTCAGACAGCGAAATGCCATGTGATAGTTCAGATGAGGAGGTCTGGGAGGAAGAGGAGGTGAGCGGAGACGATGACAGTGACGGCGGACCTGGATTTTTAGATCCAACTCGACGGCACTCCCTCCCTCGGATGTGAACTGTCCCTTCCCTTTCCCATCTGACCAAGGAGGGCATGATAAGACTAACTGCAGACCAGTTATATTATCAACACAGGGTCCTGTGTCTCAGAAGACCGCTTTGACCTTTGGGTGAGTTTTCTCTCACCAAAACCAAAGCCCGTCTATTTTAAAATAGACGGGCTTTGACCAAACACAACAGCGACAGGTCTTCTGGCAAGAGATCGAGAGTACTTTTGGATTCGGCTGCAGCCATCTTTTCGGGTCGCTTGCCAGAGGGGCGGAGCTTACGGCTGGAAGCGGTGCGTTGTGGAGTGGTCTGTTGTGTTAGTATTGGCATAGGATACAGGGTAGGTCTTAATTCTGTTAGTATTGGCATAGGATACAGGGCATAGGATACAAGGTAGGTCTTAATTCTGTTAGTACTGGCATAGGATACAGAGTAGGTTTAATTCTGTTAGTACTGGCAAAGGATACAGAGTAAGTCTTAATTTTGTTAGTATTAGCATAGGGTGAAGTCTAAGTAGGTCTTAATTTATGAGTATTTAGATAGGATGCTGTCTGAGTAGGTCTTAATTCTGTTAGTACTGGCATAGGATGCAGTCTGAGTAGGTCTGAATTCTGTTAGGATTGGCATAGGATGCAGTCTGAGAAGGCCTTAATTCTGTTAAGATTGGCACCTGAGTATGTCTTAATTTTGTTAGGATTCGTTGACTATGCTAACTATAAAATCTCTCTCGTACGCGTTTATACAATCTGAACCTACTTTGTACCTGTCCAGGGGCAGGACGCTAACAAAGAAGTCCAAAAGATTAGCACAAGGCGAAGGTCGTCCGTATTAATGGACGCCAAAGGGCTAATTCAAAACGAATCCCCAGAATATTAAGCCAACCTTGAGAGCGGACGAAATCATGCAAACAGCCCATTCATTTCATCTTATCCAAGACCGTCCCGAGGTGGACTACTGCGGACGCAGAAATTAAGGTCCCTCTTCTGTTAAAGAACCCAGAGCCGACAAATTAATGTTCTCCGTTTGAAGCCCGGAACAAGTCAGAATATAGCCACGATGCTTCGCCCACTGCCCGGAGTTATCCCTTTCGCTTTTGTATTTTTCAGGTCCATTCACCTACACATTCGTAAAGAACAGCTGCAGTGGCTAACACAAGCAAGTTCTCAGCCGTAAAGAACAGCAGCAATGGCTAACACAAGCAAATTCTCAGCCGTAAAGAACAGCAGCAATGGCTAACACAAGCAAGTTCTCAGCCGTAGAGAACAGCAGCAATGGCTAACACAAGCCAGTTCGCATCCGTAAAGAACAGCAACAAATGATTCAGATTAAACTGACTTTATTTTACCCTTCTAGAGCACACAAAATTCGATGTTTATGTGTAATTTGTGATAAATCAAAGTGCAACAGATAATTAGAGGAAATATGGTGCAGGAAAAAAGAAGAGTGTAATGTATATATAGCAAATCGTGTAGTACATGTTTTCGTCTCAGCATATTATTACTGAAAGACTTGTTCTTGCCCAATGATTCATTCCCATAACAGTGCTTACTGGTCGTACCGTAGCACTGGAAGATTCCTGTACAGAAATAGTAATCTGAATACCCACAGTAGATCATATCACTAGTAATAAATACCCCCAGTAGATCATATCACTGGTAATCAATAGCCACAGTAGATCATATCACTGGTAATCAATACCCACAGTAGATCATATCACTGGTAATCAATACCCACAGTAGATAATATCACTGGTAATCAATAGCCACAGTAGATCACATCACCAGTAATCAATAGCCATAGTAGGTCACATCACTAGTAATCAATAGCCATAGTAGATCATATCACCGACATTTTTGTTCGTGTATCATCAGTGTGTACGAATGAATACCTTCTCGTGGCGGTGTCCTGTGTTCATCGGTCCTCAGGAAAAAGGAATAATGTCCAACATTTCATTTCGTTTACAGGCAGTATGCATACTGACAGGGTTTTCAGTGGCGCTGACTGACAGGTTAACTGAGAGCAGTGTGCGGTTTTTCATACTGAAATGAAGACAACGAAACCTTATGTGTTTGTGAGTAGTGGATTTGAACACACTGCCGCAGGCAAAATGTGCCTCTTAATTATGTGTTCAAACACGTGTGGATCTGTTATGTGTCTTCAAGCCGTATATAGCTTGGCCACGTGTCTTCAAGACGTATATGGCTTAGTCACGTGTCTTCAAGCCGTATATGGCTTAGTCACGTGTTTTCAAACCGTATATATGGCTTAGTCACGTGTCTTCAGACCGTATATGGCTTTGTCACGTGTCTTCAAACCGTATACGGCTTAGTCACGTATCTTCAAACTGTATACGGCTTAGTCACGTGTCTTCAAACCGTATATGGCTTAGTCACGTGTCTTCAAACCGTATATGGCTTAGTCACGTGTCTTCAGGCCGTATATGGCTTAGTCACGTGTTTTCAAACCGTATATGGCTTAGTCACGTGTATTCAGACCGCGTGCGGGTCTGGTAACAGTAACGACTACAAAGAAGAAAGGGGGAAATGGCGTCACATGTGTGAACATTAAGACAGTCTCTGTGCAAAATGTACGAGAGCCGGTGTGGATTTGGATGGGGATAAAACTGGCGCAGAGACTGGGCGAAATGTATGATGCCATCCACCTGACACAATGGAGCAGAGTGAACCTTTTTCTCTTGTTCCCAACGGGTCAACCTTTCATTCACAACTCACACCACACCTTCAGGCATACCAGTGGCATGGGCACAAAATGCAGAAGGTAGAGGAAAAGGCTCTCAGTGCAGAAGGCAGAGGAAAAGGCTCTCAATGCAGAAGGTAAAGGAAAAGGCTCTCAGTGCAGAAGGTAGAGGAAAAGGCTCTCAATGCAGAGGGTAGAGGAAAAGGCTCTCAGTGCAGAAGATATAGGAAAAGGCTCTCAGTGCAGAAGGTAGAGGAAAAGGCTCTCAATGCAGAAGGTAGAGGAAAAGGCTCTCAATGCAGATCAGAAGGTAGAGGAAAAGGCTGTCAGTGCAGAAGGTAGAGGAAAAGGCTCTCAGTGCAGAAGGTAGAGGAAAAGGCTCTCAGTACACAAGGTAAAGGAAACGGCTCTCAGTGCAGATGGTAGAGGAAGCAGAAGTTAAAGGAAAAGGCTCTCAGTGCTGAAGGTAGAGGAAGCAGAAGGTAGAGGAAAAGGCTCTCAGTGCAGAAGGTAGAGGAAAAGTCTCTCAGTACAGAAGGTAGAGGAAAAGGTTGCCAGTGCCGAAGGTAGAGAAAAAGGCTCTCAAAGCAGAAGGTAGAGGAAAAGGTCCTCAGTGCACGTGCAGAAGGTACAGGAAAAGGCTCTCAATGCAGAAGGTAGAGGGGAAAAAAGGCTCTCAATGCAGAAGGTAGAGGGGGAAAAAGGCTCTCAGCGCTGAAGGTAGAGGAAAAGGCTCTCAGTGCAGAGGGTAGAGGAAAAGGCTCAGAATGCAGATAAGAAGGTAGAGGAAAAGGCTCTCAATGCAGAAGGTAGAGGAGAAGGCTCTCAATGCAGAAGGTAGAGGAAAAGGCTCTCAATGCAGAGGGTAGAGGAAAAGGCTCACAATGCAGGTCAGAAGGTAGAGGAAAAGGCTCTCAGTGTATAAGGTAGAGGAAAAGGCTGTCAGTACAGAAGCTAAATTTCCCACAGTTAAAGACTTAAGGTACACACAGCCAAAGGCATAGAGATGTTAAAATTCACGCTCAGACTTTAACAACTATTGATTTACCAAAGAAGGTACTCCCGCAGAGTAATTTGAAAAGACCCAGAACAGTGAAACAGAATGTGCCCACGAGAGAAAAAAAGAGAAAAAAAAGAGAAGAAAAACGAAACAAGAGAGAGAGAGAAGAAGAAGAAGAAGAACGACTGCTTCAGAATGAGCAGCCCGTGGTCGTAACTCTGAATAGTTTTACGAATTAATTTACAGCAGCCTTCTTACCCTCACACACGCTTCTATTTTCTTTGGAAGCACATGGGGTTTTGTTTTGTTTTTTCGCGAAAAGTAACTGTTGATTGTCGACAGTCCAGAACAGAGACATCTTTCAAGTACAACCTTTCAGTGGTAGGTGCAAATAAATTAGTCGATTATATTCGTTGAATTCACAGATTAATAAACAAGTAGCGCAAGAATACATAAATCCATGTCGTATCCATTTACCGCCAGTTTTCGCCATGTCAGTTCACCATCCATCTAAGATGAATTACTCTTTCTTCTTGTACTGTTGAATTCGTTCGAATTCCCTCCCTTAGACTGCAGTAGCACTGTCAGGAATGTGGGAGAGGAGGGGGGATATTGTTCAAAATTTGAAGCCTTTCTTCAAAGGGACCTGTTGCTGATCAGTGGGTTCATTTTTGAAATCCCTGTGGCGTAAGCTGACAACGAAAGCTAATCCGTTTGGTCAAACAGACAAGCAAATTTAACTCAATTGAATTGTGTCTACGAACAACACTGCACATGTAAACATATCAGACTCCTGCACATGTAAACATATCAAACTCCTGCACATGTAAACATATCAAACTCCAGCACATGTAAACATATCAGACTCCAGCACATGTAAACATATCAAACCTCTGCACATGTAAGCGTATCAAACTGTTGCGCAAGTATAAACATATCAGACTACTGTACATGTAAGAGTATCCAACTGTTATGCATGTAAAACTGTACAATTATTTTGTCAACGTTATGCAGATGATTGTTTTACAGAAAAACACGAGTAAGAGCTCTTCCGAGTGCGTCACTAACGTTACAGGATACATTCTACGTGATCAAAACACAAATTACACAGGAAGAAGAAAGCTACCGTTGTAGCCAAGACACGTATGCATGTGCATACGAACACGATTTTGCGCTTAACCCCAACCCTGCCACATCCTGTCAAATTTTCGGGCTGAAAAGTGCACACACATACACGCCTGCAGACAATATATTTGGTGGTCCTGTAACAAATCTACTTTCAATACTGTGCATTTTGATAGAAATCCTTTCACGAGCTCACGCAAAAGAGGCAAAAAAGCCTCAATGGTTTCGGATTTTGCACTTCTGTTCGTCGTCTTCCGAGTGACAGCGCGCCAAGCATGGCAGTGAAAGGGTTAATGACTACTTTAATTATTACGGTACTACATCCCTGCGACACCATGCCCGTGTTGGCGGATTAGGGGATGATAATGCTGATGGCTTGTGAAAGACACAACTAGACGTTGGCACTGGACTGGGCTAACTAAGCCCAGCTTTTCAAGAGTTTCATTTAACTGGCATTTGTTAAAAGAAACATGTCTGGACCAGAGTAAAATAATACTGAATCCCGGAATAAGTTATAACAGATATGTCTATCTATAATGGGATTATATTCATGTGTATGGACAAATTTCTATGTCTAACCCAGCGTGTGTGTGTGTGTGTGTGTGTGTGTGTGTGTGTGTGTGTGTGTGTGTGTGTGTGTGTGTGTGTGTGTGTGTGTGTGTGTGTGTGTGTGTGTGTTCGCGCGCGCGTGTGTGCTGGGTTTACACATAGACATTTTTTGACGAGGGTATGGCACTGTGACTTTGGTAGTCTTCGATGTTGTTGCTGGACCAGTATCAGTTCAGTTTTGTTAAATATAATATCTAATCGCTCGGGAAAATGCATGTACTTCTCCCCGTCTCTCACCAGTTTCCCAACACTTCTTCGCAAGTCATGATTCCATGTTAGCACAGTATGAATATCGCACTTTGCAAGGCTCCTTCTGTTCAGGCCTGAGTATTTTGAACACATAATACCTCTAATGCTTCGCCTGCTGCCAAGAGTTCCGCCGTGTCTAATTTCTCCTTCTTTCTTTATTCCGCTTCATTTTTTCGGCCTCATCCTCTTCCGCCACAGGGCAGAAACTCCAGACTATAATCCTGTCATTGTGAACTCACGGTGGAGGGTTCGAGAAGGGTGAATGTATTCCACTAGGACACTTGCTCGCTTTTTAATTGTGTGTTTGTTTTGAGTTTCGTTTTGGGGTTGTGTTTGATGTTTTTCCACGCTCTGTTTCGCCCTATTGCTACCTACACGGTTGACTGACCACTAGCTGATTATCGGGGATTTTTTTTTTTTTTTCCTCGGCACTACTAGATTACACTTAGATCCAAAGATTTCATCTGGATTAAGCATTGTGATTTCATAAGGCAATGACATTGCGTTGTAAGTGACTTTTGACAGATTTTTTGTGTTTTTGTTTTTTGTTTTGGTGTGTGTGTGTGTGTGTGTGTGTGTGTGTGTGTGTGTGTGTGTGTGTGTGTGTGTGTGTGTGTGTGTGTGTGTGCGTGCGTGCGTGCGTGCGTGCGTGCGTGCGTGCGTGTGTGTGTGTGTGTGTGTGTGTGTGGTTATTATAGAGTCCTGTACTCAGTCATATGATTTTGGAATTATGTAACCATGGTATCTTCATATCGAATCCCACAGTTGACCGCGTTAAGCACCGTGAACTAACTACTGCTAACCAGGTAGATGCAGTAATTGTACTGGGCTTGACCATCACGATTTGACTACACTATAGGCACTGATCTTTGTTTAGACACATTGGTATTGCACTGCATTTAGCCTTTGTTTTGTGATCATTAAGTTTAGACATTTTAATTACACTAAGTTTAGCCATTGTAATTCGCCCTGATATAACCCTTCTGGTTGGCTGGACGCAACATTAAAAAAAGACAAGAAGAAGTTTACCAGCCATTGTAAATGACGTGGCAATGTCACCTGGACTTTGTCAGACATCATGGCTGAACTTGGTTTAGCCAGCGTAACTGGACTAGGCCATTTGTACTGACTTGGACGTGGTGACTGTGATTGTGCTGGTTTAGACACTGTGACTGGACTAGGCCATTTGTACTGACTTGGACGTGGTGACTGTGATTGTGCTGGTTTAGACACTGTGACTGGACTAGCTTGCAGCACTGATGTTGGGCGAAGCTTAGATGCTGTTATGCGACTACGGTCAGAAGCAGTGAATGTTCTGAAACAGTGAGTTGTATGACGTTTGTGACTGGACTATAGCCAGCCATGATCATTGTCACTGTAGGAAGTCTGGTCCTGGCACGGACAAGGCCGAGAAACTGTACTAGAACCAGACTTACAGAGGGACTGAACTATGCCGGTTGTCCTTACAGAAGGACTGAACTATGCCGGCTGTCCTTACAGAAGGACTGAACTATGCTGGCTGTCCTTACAGAAGGACTGAACTATGCCAGCTGTCCTTACAGAAGGACTAAAATATGGCGGCTGTCCTTGCAGAAGGACTGAAATATGCCGTCTGTCCTTACAAAAGGACTGAACTATGCCGGCTGTCCCATGATTGTACATGCCAGTGGATTGAGCTAAGACAGTGTGATGGGACTAAGCTGAAACAGCGTGCTTTCAGCATGACCCAATCGCCCGTCCGAGATGTGCTAAAAATGTTCCTAGACTAATCTGAAGTGCTGTACTCACACAATGGCTTATTAGACAGTCTGTGTCACAACTGTACTTGGCTTAAACAGTATGTGTGCCACTGGGCAGTGACTGAACACAATGGCTTAGACAGTCTGTGTCACAACTGTACTTGGCTTCAACAGTATGTGTGCCACTGGGCAATAACTGAACACTCAACACTGAGAATTGTGCAAAAGTTTAAGTGACTAGAGATTGTCCCAGTCTGGCTGCATACACGCTACAACTGAACACGATCACCGTGGCGTAAATACAATTCACAATTGTTCCAGTTTGGCTGCATACACGCTACAACTGAACACGATCACCGTGGCGTAAATACAATTCACAATTGTTCCAGTTTGGCTGCATACACGCTACAACTGCGCACGGGAACTTTGGCAATAGATAAGTTCACAACTGTCTCTGGCTGTATACACGCTCATACAGTTCACAGTTGTCTCTGGCTGCATACACGCTCATACAGTTCACAATTGTCTCTGGCTGCATACACGCTACAACTGAACACGGTTACTGTGGCATAGATACAGTTCACAATCGTCCCAGTTTGGCTGTATACACGCTCATACAGTTCACAGTTGTCTCTGGCTGCATACACGCTACAACTGAACATGGTCATTGTTGCAATAGATACAGTTCACAATTGTCTCTGGCCTTATACACGCTACAACTGAACACGGTCATTGTGGCACAGATACAATTCACGATTGTCTCTGGCTGTATACACGCTACAACTGAACATGGTCACAGTGGCATAGATACAGTCCACAATTGTCTCTGGCTGTATACACGCTACAACTGAACACGGTCACAGTGGCATAGATACAGTCCACAATTGTCTCTGGCTGTATACACGCTACAACTGAACACGGTCACAGTGGCATAAACACAACTCACAACAGACGCTTGGGGGCAGCACACCTCACAGGCCAGAGAAGCACTCACGGTATCATAGTTTGTGCAGCACAGTGGCCCAGTCGACAGCCTAACAAAACTGCACTTCTGAACACCACGTACGCATGCAGCTAGATGGCAACCCATAAAGTTCACGTTAAAATACCCTGTGCGTTCAGTATATGTGCTGTCTTCCTTTAAATAAGCAAAAATCTGAAACAAGAATGACTGCTAGCGTTCTGAAACAGAATCCAAACACAGGAAAGGTTCAAAAGAACGTTTATTTATTAGGACAAAACACAACAAGCTTTGTCCTAAAGTATGTTGTGCTTTGTCCTAATAAATAACGTTCTTTTAAACCTTTTATGTGTTTAGATCTTAAATATGCAGTCTGCGAAAGAGTTTACATAGCGTGGCCACTTTTGTGTTTGAAGCATTTTTGGGGATCGAATATTCGTCGTCTATACACAACAGAAACCCTGCTAAGCTTAGAATACAGGCGGAATAAAAAGGTAATCTAATTTTGCCGGCAGGCCGTACACAATGCACGTCGTATTATTCAAACCATAGCGTGGGAAATACTCCTGTTGCCTCAGTGTCTATTACATGTACAGTGCACTCCCTAGTACACTCCTTAGTATGACGACTGCACACACTAAGAACTCCCTCCTTTTTTCCTCTCTCTCTCTATTTTTTTTTTTTTTTTTTTTAAGAGAGATAGAGAGGCAAAACTACACGTACAATTTACTCCGTATTAAAGCAATTTACTCCCTACTATAACAGCTACACATACAATGCACTCCCTGTTGTTGTAACAGTCACACGTGCAATGTGCTCCCTATAACAGCCACACGCACAATGCACTCCCTAATATAAGTTACACGTACAAAGCACTCCCCTGTTATAACTGCTACCGGTAGAATGCACTTGTTATTTATGAAATGTACTCTATCATGTCATGCATTTATACAATACAATCAGGCGCTCACTATCATATCGTTTATTCATACAACACAAGCATGCACTATCATGTCAATTATCCAGACAATACGTTAAGCAGCATGTCAAGTATTCGTACACTGTCGTGTCAAGTACATATCTGTGTCATGCACTCCCTGTCATACGTAGCTACATGCTGTGTTCCCCATCATGTCACAATATGCACCACACTCCTCTGCACAATATATTTACATGCATGCTTCCCATCATTTCCACTGTGCACACAGTACACTCCCAGTCTACCAAACCGTGCAGTACGCCCTTCCCATGGGAAACCATGCAGTCGGTACGTTCTGTTGTGTCAACAACACGTGCAACCTCTCTGTGTCACGTCAACAGTACGTTCACTTCACTCCCTGTCATGCCGAACTATGCGGTGCATTCCCTGTCGCGTCAAACTGTACGATACATTCCCGGTTTCGCCAGTTATGCGCACTATGCAGTCCCTATTGTACCAGCCATACGTTCGGTTCACTCTCTGCCATGCAAAGCTGCAATATATATACGTCCCCGGTTACAGCGACTATACGGTCAATACACTCTCTATCGTGCACCAGTACGTTCAGTATGCTTCCTATTATCCTCCAATGCTACACTGCGTGCAGTGCACTCCCTATCGTTCAGTATGCTTCCTGTAATCCTCCAATGCTACACTGCGTGCAGTGCACTCCCTATCGTTCAGTATGCTTCCTGTAATCCTCCAATGCTACACTGCGTGCAGTGCACTCCCTATCGTTCAGTATGCTTCCTGTAATCCTCCAATGCTACACTGCGTGCAGTGCACTCCCTATCGTTCAGTATGCTTCCTGTAATCCTCCAATGCTACACTGCGTGCAGTGCACTCCCTATCGTTCAGTATGCTTCCTGTAATCCTCCAATGCTACACTACGTGCAGTGCACTCCCTATCGTTCAGTATGCTTAGTACGTCCACTTTGCCAGATGTACCATACGCTCATTTTGCCACCTGTGCAATACGCTTGCTTTGCCAGCTCTACAGTACGTCCACTTTGCCAGGTGTACCATACGTTCACTTTGCCAGCTGTGCAGTACACAATTTCCTGCCATTCGCTGACATGCGTTCACTGTCACTCTAAGCGCTCCCAATAACTGTAGTCACTGTTAATTCATAACATAATAAATACATAGTAAGTAACTTGGTGTTTTACGCCCATTCAACCAGTACGGTTATATCAGGGCGAGATATAATACATATATGTAATGCGCTGTATGTTTCGTAAACTACAGGTATTACATTTTCAACACACTCGCTATGTTGTCTGCCGATTGTACTGTTAAATTCAGATTTATGCTATCACACGTGTAGTCGGTCTGACACAGCAGTGCCTAGCCCACACAAACGCAGTGCATTCTATGTTCTGTCAGCTGTATACGCAGTGCCCTCCGCACATTGTCTGCATCATTCACACATCAGTATCCTCGTGTTAACAGTATTCCGACAACCATGTACATAGTGTTTTTCGCGCGAACTGTACACAGAGAACTGGCCACTGCCTGTACTCAGCCTCACAGGTAAAAAGAAGCAACACATTTTTTAACGAGACTTGTCTCCCTAATGAAACCAGCTACGTTGCAATAGTTACCACAGCGCACTGTCAGTCACCCCAATGATAGACGAACACTAACGTCTATAATGGCTTGCCATGATATAGCCACATATTACCGACGTAAGACAAACGGATGTAAAAGTTATGTAAAAAAAAAATATAGAAAAAAATGAAAAAAATTAGGGGAAAAAAATAAAATAAAAATAAAAATGGGAGGAAATGCTTTTTTCAAAGGTAGGTAGGTAGGTAGGTAAGTTGGAAGCTTGTGGCAAGTCCCCTTGACTGCCAGTGTTACCCTGGCTGCTACAAAGAAACAACCCGAGCTGAACTTTACCGCATCATCAGTACAATAGCCTCATCCCAATATTGATTACATAATACATTGCATGAAATTTAAAAAAACAAGTCCAGCAGCTGTATGGACTGCTCGTGAAGGCTGCCCTGTCTGCACGTGACGCTCGGAGCCTGGAACATTCTTGGTGCCTTTTAGCTCGATTTGGTATGACCAAGTGCACTTGTTAAGCAGACTTAGTGTTCAAGTGCATTCTTGCAGCAAAGTTAGTATGATCCAGAGTATTCTTTCCGTATATGACCAAGTGCATTTGTTAAGCAGACTTAGTGTTCAAGTGCATTCTTGCAGCAAAGTTAGTATGATCCATTGTATTCTTTCCGTATATGACCAAGTGCATTTGTTAAGCAGACTTAGTGTTCAAGTGCGTTCTTGTAGCAAAGTCAGTATGATCTGTTGTAGCCTTTCCGTAAGGTTTGTAAGACCAAGTCTATTCTTTCAGCAAAGGTGACCAAGCGCACTCGTTAGGCAAACTTAGTATGACCAAGTGCATTCTTTCAGCAAAGGTGGTTTCACCGGGTGCAATGTTAAGCAAAGTTAGCATGAACAAGTGCGATTATTAAGCAAGTTCGTATACCGAGTATAATTATTCATAGCGTTCTTTTTGAAAGATGCCATTATTAAGCAAGTTCATATACCCAGTATAATATTTCTTAGCGTTCTTTTTGAAAGAAGAAGGTAATGTGACCAAGTGCATTCTTTAAGCAAAGTTAGTAATCGACCAAGTGTATTCTTTAAGCGAAGTTAGTAATCGACCAAGTGCGCTTTTTCCGCAAAGCTAGACCAAGTGCATTTTCCCATCAAAGTGAGTGTTTATAACCAAGTGTATTCTCTGACTGACAAAATGTCCCTAAAGTGGTACAGTTTGTGTTGATGGAATTCCAGGTCGTCAAAGTGCTTTCATACTTTTGTTTTCAGTACAGTATAAATACGAAACGAAGTTGGGGGGGGGGGGGGGGAGGGGGGGCACCTTTTGTATCTCCAAAATGGTGGGGCTGAACATTGACGTTATGTTAAAATTGTGCGATGATTGCAGTTATCTTCTCTCGGTCTGATACAACCGTAAAGCGCAGCGAATGCGATCTGATGCTCTCTCTCTCTCTCTCTCTCTCTCTCTCTCTCTCTCTCTCTCTCTCTCTCTCTCTCTCTCTCTCTCTCTCTCTCTGTGTCTGTCTGTCTTTGCCGCTTTCCTTCATTCGTTTAATACGAGTGTGGAATACACTGTCTCTCCCTCTCTGAC
The DNA here is from genome assembly GCA_963584105.1 of Alviniconcha strummeri. Taxonomy (NCBI): domain Eukaryota; kingdom Metazoa; phylum Mollusca; class Gastropoda; family Provannidae; genus Alviniconcha; species Alviniconcha strummeri. Next base: position 21,226,211 of record OY757548.1, read on the forward strand.
TGAAAGGGAGGCTGGCCTACGCCAATACGGTCTTCGTTTCTCTTTCTTCACATCGGTGTGGGGAACAAAATTTGAACAAAGCTAAGGACACAACGCGTCGTTTGATTTGTGTGGGAAACTAAGGGCATGTGAACGTTTGTCTACACAAACTGACAAACTAGGGACGTGTCCTTCGAAGGGTGGAGGGCGGAGGACTATACACACAGACCGGAAGAAGCTGAAGTGAGCCACCTGACGCTTCCTCGGTGCATGTCTTCCCCAACAGACGACGAACACCATTCGCTGCCGTAACTCGATTCACATTCATGCCTTTACTGACATACAGTAGATTCAGCCTATCGCAACACCGCCACTACCTAAACAGCCACACCTCCTTCCCGCAGTGTACTGTTCGACAGTGTTCACCGCCGTCAGTTTAACGCGATTTGCTTCCCACGTGGAGATCGCTCCGAATAATGATAGTAACGAACAAGCTGCACTTCACACTAAGCCTCTTTGCCTTCTCGCCACCTGACCGCGACCAGCGGAGAGACCACGTCCAACCTCACCATGTACACCCGCTCAGCACCAGCAGATCACGTCCAGCCTCACCGTACACCCGCTCAACACCAGCAGATCACGTTCAGCCTCACTGCACACCCGCTGAACACCAGCAGACCACGTCAACCCTCATGCACACCCGCTAAACACCAGCAGATCACGTCCATCCTCACTGCACACCCGCTCAACACCAGCAGATCACGTCAACCCTCATGCACACCCGCTCAACACCAGCAGACCACGTCAACCCTCATGCGCACCCGCTCAACACCAGCAGACCACGTCAACCCTCATGCACACCCGCTCAACACCAGCAGATCACGTTCAGCCTCACAGAACACCCGCTCAACACCAGCAGATCACGTCCAGCCTCACCGTACACCCGCTCAACACCAGCAGAGAGATCACGTCCAGCCTCACCGTACACCCGCTCAACACCAGCAGAGAGATCCCGTCCAGCCTCACCGTACACCCGCTCAACACCAGCAGAGAGATCCCGTCCAGCCTCACCGCACACCCGCTCAACACCAGCAGAGAGATCACGTCCAGCCTCACCGTACACCCGCTCAACACCAGCAGAGAGATCACGTCCAGCCTCACCGTACAACCGCTCAACACCAGCAGAGAGATCACGTCCAGCCTCACCGTACACCCGCTCAACACCAGCAGAGAGATCCCGTCCAGCCTCACCGTACACCCGCTCAACACCAGCAGAGAGATCCCGTCCAGCCTCACCGTACACCCGCTCAACACCAGCAGAGAGATCCCGTCCAGCCTCATTGCACACCCGCTCAACACCAGCATCATAATATTACCCGCTGTTCGTCCCCCGAAGGTGACTGCTTCTGAGGCGACTGCTGTCAGTTCCCTCGGACAATCTATCACCGGAATGTCTGAAACAAACATGGCTTTGTGTGTTGGGGGGGGGGTCCAACATCACCAAGAAACACCGTATTGCCATGATCGTGCCCCAGTGTCCAACATCATCAGGAAAGATCGTAGTGCCATGATCGTGCCCCGGTGTCTAACATCACCAGGAAACACCGTAGTGCCATGGTTGTGCCCCAGTGACCAACATCACCAGGAAACACCGTAGTGCCTTGGTTGTGCCCCAGTGTCCAATATCACCAGGAAACACCACAGTGGCGTGGTTGTGCCCCAGTGACCAACATCATCAGGAAACACCGTAGTACCGTGGTTGTGCCCCAGTGACCAACATCATCAGGAAACACCGTAGTGCCCCAGTGTCCAACATCACCAGGAAACACAGTAGTGCCATGATCGTGCCCCAGTGACCAACATCACCAGGAAACACCGTAGTGCCGTGGTCGTTCCCCACTGTCTAACATCACCAGGAAACATCGTAGTGCCATGGTCGTACACCAGTGTCCAACATCACCAGGAAACACCGTAGTGGCGTGGTTGTGTCCCAGTGTCCAACATCACCAGGAAACACCGTAGTGCCGTGGTTGTGCCCCAATGACCAACATCACCAGGAAACACCGTAGTGCCGTGGTTGTGCTCCAGTGACCATCATCTGTCATCATCTCCATAGACTTTGTTTTGTTTGCCGTTACCGCTATGTGTATGGGGATTTATTATATAGGAGTAAACGTTTAAAGGATCTAGTCGTACTTCTCAAAATGAGCTTCGTCCAGTAACTTGGTGTTTTACGCCCAGTCAGCCATTACGGTGTATCAGGGAAGCTTCGTCCAACAGGTAGAACTAAAACTAAAAATGGAAATTGCACCGTTGATTATGTGTATTAATTATTTAGATTCCATTTGCAAACTTTTGGGCGTTACTGACGGACAACGGAACTGGCTGCACATCACAACGAAAATTGTCCACACTCGCCTGTGTCGCACGCACCGCCTCTTTGGGCACGAACGTTGCGTGCTCACGTCGCCCGGTGGACAAGATCAAAGAGGACGTGGGTAACGTTTAGGCCAGCCGTGACCGCTGACGGTGTTTCCTGAAGTTCAATCCACCAACAATCACTGACGTAATTACTACTGGTATTACTGACAAGTAGAAATAAAGTCATCAAAGCATGTTCGAAACAAAATCCCCGATTTTTAAGTTTTTATTTTCATAAAGGCTGGCCGTCTTGGACTGCCATGTTTTGAGAAGGCAGGTTGCTTTAAGCGTCCGTATCTGTGTCATTGTGATTGCGATTATGATCTGGACTGTTAGCCGTTTGCTCTTAGCTGCTGGATATTACATATAGCCATTTGTTTCGGAACAATTGATTAAGGCGGAAAATAAACAGCAAAAAAAAAAAAAAAAAAATTTCACCAGCATGACAGAAGAGCGACAACCATCGGCATCTCGGATGATGTCGTTCCTTTCCTCCTCGCTTTTCAGACCACAGCAACATCTAAAAATCGCACGCTTCGTTTGGCATCGTTATCACAGGCACAGCCATTATGCTATTATCACGTTACACAGGGCTTCCGGCGAAGCCGTCATTTTTATATTAAGAACTGAAGTGGCCGAAGTAGGCCTTTGCCAAGTGAACCTTCGCCAAGTGGTCGAAGCTGTATTAACACTACTTCGTTTCAGTGCCTACCTTAAAACCGTGCGTCATGGCCGGTGTTCTTCCTACAGATATTTGTCACCTGTTTGTGTCGGTGACTTTCACAGGCACGCTGACAGTAGTGGTTGATTTTTCGCCTAAAGTTCGCCTAAAGTTAATGGGCCGCAGCGATGTCCATACTGCATTGATTTAGAATACCTGTATCTGTGTACAACGCAGGGAAACATCTAGGCTTCTGCCACTGGTGCAACAGGAGGAGACAGGATAATAACTGATTGCTGATGCATAGCTCACTGAATATTTAAACGGCAGCTTCATGGAAGAATTCTAGCAAGTGAACCAATTGTAAGCTTTTGGATACAAGTGTAGTTCACCCCCTCCCAAACACCCCCACCCCCACCCCCAGTTTGTACTGTGAAGGTGTTCAACCCGCATCAGTGGGGCGGCCAGCTGAACTTCGCTTCGGGGTAATTGTCTGCAATGCCCGACTGCTCTGGCACCTGTCTCCGTGTGGTTGTCTGAAAACAGCCTGCACACTGTTCCTGGCCAAGACTGCTTTGTGCCGTTTTTGACGTGTGCATAAACAGCGACCGTCTAGCGGGTCTTGTTGACAGAGGCCGTCTAGCAGGTCTTGTTGACAGCGATCATCTAGCGGGATTGTTGACAGAGACCGTCTAGCGGGTCTTGTTGACAGCGATCATCTAGCGGGATTGTTGACAGAGACCGTCTAGCGGGTCTTGTTGACAGCGACCATCTAGCGGGTCTTATTGACAGCGACCGTCTAGCGGGTCTTGTTGACAGAGGCCGTCTTGCGGGTCTTGCGAACAGCGAGCGACCAGACTGTAGCTACGTGCATCCGGTGGTACGATTAACGAGTTGTGCAACGAACACGTGATGTGGAAGAGAAACGGAAGAGAGAAAAGACAAAAGCGCCCCTACGTCTAGGCGTAGAGTTGCACTGGCTGTAGCCGTTCCAGGTGTAGAGTTGCACTGGCTGTAGCCGTTCCAGGTGTAGACTGGCACTAGGTGTACACGTGCACTAGAGTGGAGTCTGGCACCACGCGCTGCTTCAGCCACTTGTAGAACATCCGCAGGAAGGCCGTCAGGACCCTGTCGTCGCGCTTGCGGACTAGGTGCGGGAAGTGACGCCTGAAGGCCCGCGTGGCTTCCTCTAGATGGTAGTGAGGAATGGTGGGGAACAGATGGTGCACCTGTTGACAGAGCGACATGACAGAGGTCAACGACCTGACGGTGTACCTGTTGACAGACATACAGTGAGTGATCAACCTGGTGGTGTACCTGTTGACAGTGACATACAGTGAGTGATCAACCTGGTGGTGTACCTGTTGACAGTGACATACAGTGAGTGATCAACCTGGTGGTGTACCTGTTGACAGTGACATACAGGGAGTGATTAACCTGGTGGTGTACCTGATCACAGAGTGACATATGGGGAGTGGTCAACCTGGTGGTGTACCTGTTGACAGAGTGACATACGGGGAGTGATCAACCTGGTGAGTGTACCTGTTGACAGAGTGTCATACGGGGAGTGGTCAACCTGGTGGTGTTCCTGTTGACAGAGTGACATACGGTGAGTGATCAACCTGGTGAGTGTATCTGTTGACAGAGTGACATCAAAGAGGTCAACAGCCTGGTGATGTACCTGTTGACATGACGGCATGAAAGAGATCAACAACCTGGTGATGTACCTGTTGACATGATGGCATGAAAGAGATCAACAGCCTGGTGATGTACCTGTTGACATGATGGCATGAAAGAGATCAACAGCCTGGTGATGTACCTGTTGACATGACAGCATGAAAGAGATCAACAGCCTGGTGATGTACCTGTTGACATGACAGCATAAAAGAGATCAACAGCCTGGTGATGTACCTGTTCACATGACAGCATGAAAGAGATCAACAACCTGGTGATGTGAATTGACTTGAGAAAGTGTTTATATAAGAGAATGGTTTTGTAATTTACTTATGACAGAATCTGATCGTCCGGAGGTGTCCTTGACAGGACATTTAAATCCAATTACTAACTACTGCTGAGTGACAACAAATGACACCAGAGAATGCCAACTCAGGATACATATTACCTAACACTGGCAACAGAGGGCACAATACGTATTTACCAATGACTAACATTTAGTGACAATGAAAGACAGCACAAAGGTTGAAACAGTCGTAGGCTCATTGCGGAATGAAAACAAGAACGTTAAACAAAGATATGAGCCTGCCTGCCTGCCTCTCTCTGTCTCTCTCTCTGTCTGTCTCTCTCTCTCTCTCTCTCTCTCTCTCTCTCTCTCTCTCTCTCTCTCTCTCTCTCTCTCTCTCTCTCTCTCTCTCTCGCACGCACACACGCACGCACGCACGCACGCACGCACGCACGCACGCACGCACGCACGCACACACACACAACACACACACACACACACACACACACACACACACACACACACACACACTCCGACAGGCAACACCGCACACAGACAGAAAGCACAGCGAAAGACTGACAGCCACACGTCACGGGACACGGCCCCAGTACCTGGTGCGTTCCTATATTGTGGACGAGGTCATGGCACCAGCCGTAGTGCCGGTCCACGGAGCTGAGCTGGCCGCGGACATAGTTCCACAAGCTGTCGTCGAACCACGGCACGTCCTCGTCCGTGTGGTGCAGGAAGGTGGTCAGCACCAGGTAGGACGCGAAGACGAACTCGGCCACACCGTAGTGCACCATCAGCTTGACGGGGCCGGCTGTGACGGCGTAGTGCCAAAGACACGTGGCCCACACCGCCACCAGACTCACGGACACCGTGCAGGCCGCCATGTGGCGCGCCAGGAAGGGGTCGGCGGGGTTGAAGTGGTTGACGCAGCGGGGGTGGTAGCCCATGAAGAGGTAAGCGAACCAGGAGACGCCGAAGCCGAAGGCCGGGAGGAAGTAGGAGTTCTTGTCGTCCCTCTGGCGGATGGGATAGAAGACCTCGTCCTTGTCCATGTTGCCCGTGAAGGCGTGGTGCTGGCGGTGCGTCAGCTTCCAGCAGTAGTAGGGGCAGAGCAGGAAGCTGTGCAGCACGTTGCCCACCGCGTCGTTGAGCAGAGCGTAGCGGGAGAAGGAGGTGTGGCCGGCGTCGTGGCCCAGTACGAAGAGGGCCCAGAAGAGGGTGCCCTGAAGCAGCCAGTAGACCGGCAGCATCAGGCACAGCAACCAGCCCGGCAACCCGCTGCTCGACCACAGCCACTCCGCCAGCAGGTACAGCCCCACCGCCAGGGCCACGTCCTTGGCCACGTAGTAGAAAGAGGTGCTGAGGCGGGACTGGAACACGTGGCTGGGCAGCGCGCGCTTGATCTCGCCCAGAGTGGGCAGAGTGTGAGGCAGGTTGTGTTCGCTCAGCGCCTTCTCCCGCTCCTCCTTCGTGGCTGCGTTTTGGCCCGGCTCTTCCGGGCTCGGGGAGGAAGAGGAAGCGTCTGTTTTTTGCGGCGTGGAGTGGGGCTGGTTGGCGTACCCGTTGGTGGTGAGCACGCCGGCGGCGCCGTTGTTGCCTCGCTGAGTCGCCATCGCCTGCAGGCCGGAAGAGGCAGTGGCACGGATCCAACGCCTTCTGTGCGACTGCCCTGGGTCGGCTGAAGTGTGTGACCGACAGTCCACTGGCAGCTCGCGCAGAGAGCCGGGCCCGCCTCGTGAACACTGGCCGGAGTCTGTCTCTCTCTCGGCGTCACGTGCTGCGCTCCTCGGACGGTGTTCTATTCTCTGGCTCAGTTCTGCATGCTAGGCTAGGTGCGTCTCTGTGCGCTGAAATGTTAAACAACAACGGATTAGACTGAACAGCCCGCACGTCCATGTGACGTCACACGGCATCAACTAACCCGGATAACGATAATAACATCAGCAATGTTACGCAGGGGAAGTCGACTGGCATTCAGCAAAGGTAGAGACTGTATAAAGCGACTGTCGGACAGCGTTCGCCACTAACCTCTGTCCCAGACTGTCGGTCACGGGGTTTGTTACTTGACAGCGTTCGCCACTAACCTCTGTCCCAGACTGTCGGTCACGGGGTTTGTTACTTGACAGCGTTCGCCACTAACCTCTGTCTCAGACTGTCGGTCACGGGGTTTGTTACTTGACAGCGTTCGCCACTAACCTCTGTCCCAGACTGTCGGTCACGGGGTTTGTTACTTGACAGCGTTCGCCACTAACCTCTGTCTCAGACTGTCGGTCACGGGGTTTGTTACTTGACAGCGTTCGCCACTAACCTCTGTCTCAGACTGTCGGTCACGGGGTTTGTTACTTGACAGCGTTCGCCACTAACCTCTGTCCCAGACTGTCGGTCACGGGGTTTGTTACTTGACAGCGTTCGCCACTAACCTCTGTCCCAGACTGTCGGTCAC
>OY757548.1:21236183-21251183 GCA_963584105.1 Alviniconcha strummeri
TATATAGTGCTATTCTCTGCTCTCAAGCAGACTCACTTTGCTCATGAGTTTCCGAACAAGTAACTGTAGCCCTTTTTATTGCATGTTTTGAATATCCGCCGGCGAAGCGGCGTTTTTACAGCGCTGTTCTGTTGTTACATGGCTGATGCCACGTGAAACTGCTACCGTCTCGGCGCATGTTCTGTGTACGCCATACAACCATGCACCAGTTTACATTGTCACTTCACTCGAAACCCCATACGTGGGGTACATATGTATTTAGCTGTAACCTGCTACCTGCACTTTTGGCAGAATGACCGGGATCTTTTATTTGCTAGTGCGGTAACACGGGAATGAAACGGATAGCGAAGCCAGAGTAAGCACAGAAAGTTGACATTAGAGCTCCTGCCGCCGGGACTCGAACCCAAGACCTTTCGAACACGAGTCCTGCGCTGTACCACCGAGCTCCCCATCATGAAATAAAAACAGAACAGGTCCAGGAAGAACATCCAAGCTGACCAGTGACAGATGGGGCTGACTGGTGATGATGTAGAGCTTAATGTCCTCGGATGTCGGGTTGACATAATTATTACGGACAAACTGTGACCAATGCGTGTGCATGGTTTAATGAATGTTGCTTTACGTCCACAGAAACCATAAGGTTCATTGGGACGAGGTGCCCAGGACGGCCACCTCGACGTTCCCAAAGCTCCTGAACTCTGGGGCTGACCATCGATGATGATGGAGTGATGCTTAATGTCCTCAGATGTCGGCTGACATTTTAGGGACAAGCTGAGACCAATGCCGAAGCATAGTTCAATAATTCTTTATGTCCACGGAAGCCAGAAGGCTCGTTAGGACGGACAGCCCAGGACGGCCACCTCGACTCTCACACAGCTCCTGAACTATGCTGCCCATCGACTGTTTCATACTCCTGTATAATTACTGTCCCTGTGGCAAACTCCTGGTGTTCAGCCCGGGATGGGTGTTGGGCGCGTGCACTCGGCCGCTGCGAGACGATGCCAGCCATCCCAGGATGTGGCGGCAACTCCCATCGTCCTGTCGGTCCTTCCTTGGATGGCTTACCGGCGTCAAAAGACAAAATTACGAATGATGTGCTCATAAATTCAGTTATGTACACATGACTGCTAATTTTGTCTCCACGTAATTGTAATTATGTACTTTTGACGCAAGTAGGCCGTTGGAAGCAGTACGAAAAGCTTACAATTACCGTTATATGCTCGTAATTATTAATTATCTCTACATAATTATGAGTAAATCTGTCTTTCGACGCTTGTGTGTGTGTGTGTGTGTGTGTGTGTGTGTGTGTGTGTGTGTGTGTGTGTGTGTGTGTGTGTGTGTGTGTGTGTGTGTGTGTATCTGCGTGCGTGCGTGCGTGTGTGTGTGTAAAACAAAGAACAACTTTGGCAGGGACCTACATAGGCTTTTTTTTATTTATAGCCGCTGTTTCTTCTTCTTCTTCTTCTTCTTCTTCTTCTTCTTCTTCTTCTTCGTGTGTCTGTTTGTGCCTTATTTGTTTCTCTTTATTAACTAGGTGTTTGTTGAAGTAATATATCCGAGTTCTACTGCACGGACAGTTAGTAAGTGGGATCTGACGAGCTCTCCACCAGACCGAGCCACATCAGAAGAAACACAATGACAAATAATGGTTGCAGTGAACAGCCAGTCACTGAATTACATCACTTCAGTCAAAAGCCGTTCAGCAGAAATACTAAATCGACTCGCATTACAGCAGACTTTTGACAGATAAATCTCTGGTGTGTACAAGTAAGTAACTTGGTGATTTACGCCCAATCAGCCAGTACGGTTATTCCAGGGCAACCAGTGTTTACAGCTAAGTAACTTGGTGTTTTACGCCCAGTCAACCAGTACGGTTATATCTGGGTGACTAGTGTTTACAGCTAAGTAACTTGGTGTTTTACGCCCACTCAACCAGTACGGTTATATCTGGGCGACTAGTGTTCACAAATTATTCATAACTCTCAATCGGAGCGGATACTGTGAGCCCTGGGTTAGTGTTATAGAAATTACCCGCTGAAATGATTTGTAAACAAACAAAAACAAGGAAATGGACAGACGTTACTTTTTCAGTTTTTGTCATGGACAACTTTACCGCCAGATCTAAACGTAGCCTACTTTTGAAGAAGAAAAAAAGGGGGGGGGGGGAGGGGAGACGGTGAAGGGGGGCGAGGGGGCTAGATAACAGATATAGACTTGGCCATCTCTTCCATCAACTAGATCTAGATGCAAGCATAACAGCAACACACACAAAGCAAGCGCTCCTCACATAAGTAATTAAATTTTGGCTTTTAATATATTAGTTCTAGGATTTTAACGTCTCGCCAACTGCAGTGGGGTACAGGAAGACACTCCTAGTCGTAACAGTAAAAGTGAGTCAACACCGAACAGTGTCGAAATGGCGGAGTAAACCTGCACTTCGGTGCAGATAGGGCAGACCCAGATTCTGGATCCGAGTCATCGTGGTTTACTTTAGCAACACTCCTGCGATCTCTACGAGGTCTTTAGGCGCGAAAATGCCAACCTATCGACATCTCCGGTGGTATTCTTATTCTCGTTTTCTGGGTCAAATGATTGCACTAGAGTCGTCTAGTGCGTGGGCCATTTTCAACTTGTCAGAAGGAAGAGTGCATGCTACGTAATCGGCTAGGCTAACGCGAATAAATGTAAACAAAAAAATAACAAAACAACAACAGCAACAACAAACAGTTTAAATTGATGACGTCAAGCAAACTTGATTGCATAATAAAAAGCATTTAAAAGGAAACAAGAAAGAAAAAAGAAAAAAAAGAAAAAAAGCGAAATGCACGGTTGCATTGTGCCCGGATCTTGTAAACCGTCTCGCTTTGCTTACTTGCAAGAGTTCGAAATGGCCGATGCCGCAGATGACGGGTCGATACAGTAATTTCAAGACGTAAACAGCAAAATAATAAAAGATGAAGATGTAAATAAGTTGACGTTTTCACGTCTAATGACCCGATAGACATCATGTGAGTGTTCCAGGAGCAAACCACGACGAATACTCCCTTCCCTTCTAACAGCAACAGTTTGAAATGGCCGAAGCAGCAGACGATGCCACGCCTAATGATCTCGTAAAGACTGCTAGGGTGTTGCAGAAGTAAAAACACGACGACTCACATCCATAGTCCGGGTCTGCCATACCCAGCAACGAAAGCGCATGCTAGACTGTACCAATCTTGTGTTGTTGTTTTTGTTGAAAAATCTCCCAAGCACTCACATTAGACGAAAGTTCCAGCTTTACTCTTCCTTACTTGACACTGACAGCTTTCATTTCTAGTCAACAGGTACACCGCAGAACTGGTGCAATCACTGATGGTCTTATCTCTTTGTCTGGTATTTGTGATTCCAGAAAATACCGTTCACTTTCCGGCGGAGCACAGGTCTAGACTAGATCTACACATGAAACCTATGCAGACTGGCGCTTGGGTGTTCCTCCCTCACAATGTCAATTTACCTGAATGAGATACTTCGACGATTGCGCACAGATGATTTTGTGCATGGCTAAAAGGCGACAGGGACGTGTAAAATGGAACTTCGCAGCCACATCCTGCACCGCGTCACCGCGTCGACGCGCCCCCTAGATCTGTCCTATTTCTGCCTCACCTGGATCTGGATCTGGATTTGGACATTGCAGGGACCATTTTTGGCCACTTTTGCAATGGAGTTGGGAGAGCGCAATGCAAATATAAAAGTTTTACTTAAAAGGAGTAGTCTAAAACGGAGTTGGAGCCAGCTACAATAATAATCAGTTTTTCTCTCCGAGTAGGCAATGCCTGGAAGAATTGGGCACTTTAATAATAATAATAATAATAGCGGTCATTTCTATAGAGCCGTATCTCGCCGACATGGGTGAGCACAACACACTTTACAAAATCAACACAAATGTGCACATTAAAACCTCAAGAACATTAATTGTATCTCTAGAGTATTATTATGACTGTAACTGTAATTATTGTAAATAATAACTATGTAGTCATAACATTGTATAAGTTCCTCGCACGCCACACGTACAAACACACACACACACACACACACACACACACACACACACACACACACACACACACACACACACACACACACACACACACACACAGAGAGAGAGAGAGAGAGAGAGAGAGAGAGAGAGAGAGAGAGAGAGAGAGAGAGAGAGAGAGAGAGAGAGAGAAACGGGCGAATATAAGGAATATAACGAGGAATGAGGTACACACACACACACACACACACACACACACACACACACACACACACACACACACACACACACACACACACACACACACACACACACACACACACACACACACACATACAGAGAGAGAGAGAGAGAGAGAGAGAGAGAGAGAGAGAGAGAGAAACGGGCGAATATAAGGAATATAACGAGGAATGAGGTACACACACACACACACACACACACACACACACACACACACACACACACACACACACACACACACACACACACACACACACACACACACACACACACACACACACACACACACACACACACAGAGAGAGAGAGAGAGAGAGAGAGAGAGAGAGAGAGAGAGAGAGAGAGAGAGAGAGAGAGAGAACGGGGCGAATATAAGGAATGTAACGAGGAGTGAGGCAAGGTTAGAGTGGTTTGGATGGGAGGAGAACCAAACGAGATATGTATCATTTGTTGTCCTCAAGACTTTGCATTATTTTCTCTCACCACGGTCAGTCTCTGTCTTATCTGTGTCTGTGTCAGCGGTGTTTATGTGTTTCTTTCTTTGTGTTTGTGTTCAGTGTCTCATCCGGTGAGTAAGTAAACATGGTGCTTAACGTCCACAGAAATCACAAGGCTTATTAGGGACGGGGAGTAGGGAGAGAAAGGGGTAAGGAGGTGGGGGAAGATGGAGACTATTATACCTATCGCTACACTGTCACCACCAGAATGACTCCTGCATTAAGATGGGCAGTGATGAGAGCCATTTTAATGTTTCATTAATTGTGAGGAACAAAGTCACAAGACAGTGTCCACAGACCACAGCTTTTGAAGAGAAAGGAGAGCCGAAGCGGATTCGAACCGAGGTCCCTCTGCTTAGCAGCCTAACGCCTGACCGCTAGACCAAACCGGCTCACACAAGTCTCATCTGGCATGCGACAGACATAAATAGCTGGTATTTAATCACCAGTCAACCATGGCGGTTAGTTATAGCAGAGCGAAGTGGCATGCGGGTAACTATAAACTCTACCAAGGTCACAAGTGAACCCAGAACGCGTATCACGTGTGTGCGTGCGTGCGTGCGTGCGTGCGTGCGTGCGTGCGTGCGTGCGTGCGTGCGTGCGTGCGTGCGTGCGTGTGTGTGTGTGTGTGTGTGTGTGCGTGTGTGTGTGCATGCGTGCGTACGTGCTTGCGTGATTGTGTGCGCTCGAACGCGCGCGCGCGTGTGTGTGTGTGTTCGATATATGTTTGTTGACACGTTACTTTCTTTGACTCGACTCGTGTAATACGTAATCACCAGGCAGAGTTTCGCAGTGGATACAATGCTTCAGCTTTGCCAAAGTGGTAAGCGGTACTCACTCAAACTGCAGGGAAACGAGAGTTTTGCTTGGGAGCTAAAAACTAGAATACACACCAAACAAAGAAAAAGCGAAAGAAGAAGGAAAAAAAGAGAGAGAGAGAAAAAAAAAAGCGGATGTCTACTGCAGGGCTGTGTCTGGTTTCAGGGGAATGATTTTATTTATTTAAATTTTTGATGAAGTGACCCACTGTATCGGCGTGTCCCACTGTATCGGCGTGTCCCACTGTATCGGTGTGCCCCACTGTATCTGCGTGTCCCACTGTATCGGCGTGCCCCACGTGTCCCACTGTATCGGCGTTCCCCACGTGTCCCACTGTATCGGTGTGCCCCACGTGTCCCACCATATCGGCGTGTCCCACTGTATCGGCGTGTCCCACGGGCCCCACAGTATCGGCGTGTCCCACTGTATCGGCGTGTCCCACGGGCCCCACTGTATCGGCGTGTCCCACGGGCCCCACTGATCGGCGTTCCCCGCTGTAATGGCGTGTCTCACTGTATCGGCGTGCCCCTGTGTATAGTCGTGCCCCATATGTCCCACCATATCGGCGTGTCCCACTGTATCGGCGTGTCCCACGAGCCCCACTTTTTCGGCGTGTCCCACTGTACCGGCGTGCCCCACCCACTGTATCGGCGTGCCCCACGTGTCCCACTGTATCGGCGTGCCCCACGTGTCCCACTGTATCGGCGTGCCCCACCCACTGTATCGGCGTGCCCCTGTGTCCCACTGCATCGGCATGCCCCACGGGCCCCACTTTTTCGGCGTGTCCCACTGTATCGGCGTGTCCCACTGTATCGGCGTGCCCCGCTGTATCGGCGTGGCCCTGTATCCCACTGTATCGGCGTGTCCCACCCAATCTATCGGCGTGCCCCGCTGTATCGGCGTGCCGCTGTGTCCCACTGTATCGGCGTGCCCCGCTGTATCGGCGTGCCGCTGTGTCCCACTGTATCGGCGTGCCCCGCTGTATCGGCGTGCCGCTGTGTCCCACTGTATCGGCGTGCCCCGCTGTATCGGCGTGCCGCTGTGTCCCACTGTATCGGCGTGCCCCGCTGTATCGGCGTGCCGCTGTGTCCCACTGTAACGGCGTACCCATGTGTTCTGTCGTGCCCCACGTGCCCCACTGTTTCGGCGTGCCCCACTGTATGGGGGTGTCCCACTGTATCGGCGTGCCCCACTGTATCGGCGTGTCCCACTGTATCGGCGTGTCCCACTCACACCTGTACTGCTCAGCTTGCGTCCAGAATCGATTACTGCCAACAACTGTAAGATAAAAGCCGCGTGCACGTTTCGCGTCGTTCCGCTTTTCTTTGTCTTGTAGCTTTCACGTGTTTGTATGAATTCCTGCTTGCTTTGTTGGGTATTGCATCATCTGCCTTGTTGTATAAATTCCTGTTTGCTTTGTGGTTGGTGTAGCATTCGCGTTATTGTATAAATTCCTGTTTGCTTTGTGGTTGGTGTAGCATTCGCGTTATTGTATAAATTCCTGTTTGCTTTGTGGTTGGTGTAGCATTCGCGTTATTGTATAAATTCCTGTTTGCTTTGTATTGCATCATCTGCCTTGTTGTATAAATTCCTGTTTGCTTTGTGGTTGGTGTAGCATTCGCGTTATTGTATAAATTCCTGTTTGCTTTGTATTGCATCATCTGCCTTGTTGTATAAATTCCTGTTTGCTTTGTGGTTGGTGTAGCATTCGCGTTATTGTATAAATTCCTGTTTGCTTTGTGGTTGGTGTAGCATTCGCGTTATTGCATAAATTCCTGTTTGCTTTGTGGTTGGTGTAGCATTCGCGTTATTGTATAAATTCCTGTTTGCATTGTGGTTGGTGTAGCATTCGCGTTATTGTATAAATTCCTGTTTGCTTTGTGGTTGGTGTAGCATTCGCGTTATTGTATAAATTCCTGTTTGCTTTGTGGTTGGTGTAGCATTCGCGTTATTGTATAAATTCCTGTTTGCTTTGTGGTTGGTGTAGCTTTCGCGTTATTGTATAAATTCCTGTTTGCTTTGTATTGTAGCATTCACATTGTCATCTTTTAAACCAAACTGAAAACCTTCCTCTTCTCAAAGTATTTCCATCCTAACTAATATCAATACCCAGTTTCTGCTACAGTCACTGTGTGTGTGTGTGTGTGTGTGTGTGTGTGTGTGTGTGTGTGTGTGTGTGTGTGTGTGTGTGTGTGTGTGTGTGTGTGTGTGTAGTGCGTTGTTGTTGTTGTTGTTGTTGTTGTTGTTGTTGTTGTTGTTGTTGTTGTTGTTGTTGTTGTTGTTTGTTTTGTTTTTAAATTATTATAATACTTTGTGTAAATTGTTTTGGTAGGACTATGCTCTACATGTGTATAGAATATCATATTTAGGTTAATATGTATCATGTGAGCGCACACTACTATAGGGGTCACGCCACAACGGGCGTACTACCATGGACATACTGTAGTGGTCACGCCACAACGGGCGTACTACCATGGACATACTGTAGTGGTCACACTACCATGGGCACACTATAGTGGTCACACTACCATGGGCACACTATAGTGGTCACGCCACAGTGGTCACACTACCATAGACGCATTATAGTGTCACGCTACAATGGGAACACTAATGTGGACACTCTATAGTGGTCAAGCTACAGTGGTCACACAACCATGGACACACTGTAGTGGTCACACTACCATGGACACGCTATAGTGGTCACGCTACAGTGGTCACATATGGACACACTGTAGTGGTCACACTACCATGGACACACATGGACACACTGTAGTGGTCACGCTACAATGGTCACACTTGGACACACTATAGTGGTCACACTACTATGGACACCCTATAGTGGTCACACTACCATGGACACACTATAGTGATCACATTACCATGACACAATTGAGTGGGCACATTATAGTGGGCACTCTACAATGACATATTACAGTGGTCACGCTACTGCAGACATACTATAATGATCATTCTACCATGACACACTACAGTGGTAACACCTAAATGGACACACAACAGTAGCAACACTACCATGACACACTACAATGGTCACGCTACAGTGGTCACTCTACCATGACACACTACAATGGTCACGCTACAGTGGTCACTCTACCATGACACACTACAATGGTCACGCTACAGTGGTCACTCTACCATGACACACTACAATGGTCACGCTACAGTGGTCACTCTACCATGACACACTACAATGGTCACGCTACAGTGGTCACTCTACCATGACACACTACAATGGTCACGGTACAGTGGTCACTCTACCATAACACACTACAATGGTCACGCTACAGTGGTCACTCTACCATGACACACTACAATGGTCACGCTACAGTGGTCACTCTACCATGACACACTACAATGGTCACGGTACAGTGGTCACTCTACCATAACACACTACAATGGTCACGCTACAGTGGTCACTCTACCATGACACACTACAATGGTCACGCTACAGTGGTCACTCTACCATGACACATTACAATGGTCACGCTACAGTGGTCACTCTACCCTGACACACTACAATGGTCACGCTACAGTGGTCACTCTACCATGACACACTACAATGGTCACGCTACAGTGGTCACTCTACCATAACACACTACAATGGGCACACTACAATAGCCACACTACCATGACACATTACAGTGGGCACACGCATTACAGTGGTCCACTACAGTGGTCACACTACCATGACACTACAGTAGTCACATTACCATGACACTACTGTGGTCACACTACAGTGGTCACACTACCATGACACTACAGTGGTCACACTACCATGACACTACAGCGGTCACACTACAGTGGACACACTACCATGACACTACTGTGGTCACACTACAGTGGTCACACTACCATGACACTACAGCGGTCACACTACAGTTGACACACTACCATGACACTACTGTGGTCACACTACCATGACACTACAGCGGTCACACTACAGTTGACACACTACCATGTCACTACTGTGGTCACACTACAGTGGTCACCCTACCATGACACTACAGTGGTCACACTACAGTGGTCACCCTACCATGACACCACAGTGGTCACACTACAGTGGTCACCCTACCATGACACTACAGTGGTCACACTACAGTGAACACAGGTACTATATTGGTCATACTACAGTGGCCACACTACATGACACACTACAGTGGTCACATTACCATGACATACAACAGTGGTCACACTACAGTGGACACACGCAATACAGTGGTCATACTACCATAACACACTACAATGGACGCACGCACTACAGTAGACACACGTACTACAGTGGCCATACAGTGGACGCACGTACTGGAGTGCTCACACTACCATGACACATTACAATGCTAACACTACAGTAGACGCACGTAGTAAAGTGGTCACACTACCATGACATATTACAATGCTAACACTACGATGGACGCACGTAGTAAAATGGGCGCACTACCATGACATACTACAATGGACGCACGTACTAAAGCGGTCACACTATCATGATGCACTACAATGGTAACACTACAATGGTAACACTACAATGGTAACACTACACTGGACGCACGTAGTAAAGTGGTCACACTACCATGACATACTATAATGCTAACATTTCAATGGACACACGTACTAAAGATGTCACACTACCATGACACGCTACAATTGACGCACGCACTACCACGAACTGCTACAATGGCCGCACGTACTAAAGCGGTCACACTACCATGACACACTACAATTGACGCACGTACTAAAGATGTCACACTACCATGACACGCTACAAATGACGCACGTACCAAAGTGAAGACAGGACAAAAGTAACACCAAAATTGCCCCTTGTCCAGTTCGGCTGTGTAATTCACACTACAGTGGTCACGCGAACAACTCTGTTCACTGGAAACAACACAGTTTTTGTTTTTGGGGTGGGTGAGGGGGGGGGGAAGGGGAGGGGGAGGGGGGGCGGGGAAGGGGGAAGGGGCGGGGGAAGGGTGTCAGTTGATTCAGCATATTCTCGCAGACTTTAGACCTGTCTGTCTGACGTCGACTTAACACAACACCGAGACATACATTTCCATCTTCATACCTTCACTCGTGGCCTGGACTGTAGACGTTGTCTTCGGCAGCTGACAAGAATGGAGGGGGAGGGGCTGTGTATTCCGTAAGCGAATGACATCACAAGTGGCGCATCTTCTTCACACTGTCCTGTACTCAGCCACTCGAAGCGCAAAGGGCTGGAGGAGACAGCCGCTTAAGTCACGGGGGGTCGTCAGGAAGGCGACGGAAAGATGCTGTCCGCACGGTCACTGGGCGCCGGTTGGTAGGAATCGGGTACTGTCCGTCCCTTTCCGTGTCTTCCTGCCCTTGTCTGTACCGGCATGTACAGATCTCTTCCTGCCCTTGTCCGTACCGGCATGTACAGATATCTTACTGCCTTGTCCGTACCGGCATGTACAGATATCTTCCTGCCCTTGTCCGTACCGGCATGTACAGATATCTTCCTGCCCTTGTCCGTACCGGCATGTACAGATATCTTACTGCCTTGTCCGTACCGGCATGTACAGTTTTCCTGTCCTTGTCCGTACCGGCATCCAGGACAAAGGTTACGTCTACCCTCCTCTCTCTCTTTACTCTCTCTGCCCCGCTCTCGCTCTCTCTCTGCCCCTCACTCCTTCCGTCATTCCCTGCTGGTGGTGCCAATGAGACGCACGCTACTTGGCACAGACGTGTGGAGCAGCGACACCGCCAGCACAAGCGGCGCGGCGCGGCGCGGCACGGCGCGGCACGGCACAGCACGGCACGGCGGCAGATCGATAGACGAGCTGCATGGACATGGAAGGCGCAGGACTTTGCTGGAGTGCCGACGCACACGGTGTGAGGCCTGTCGCACACGTGTCTATGCAGCAAACAAGCAGTCGACACACGCCACGTCAAGTCTGAATGTCCGGAGACACACCACGTCAAATCTGAATGTCTGGAGACACACCACAATGTCTGGAGAAAGACCACGTCAAATCTGAATGTCTGGAGACACACCACAATGTCTGGAGAAACACCACGTCAAATATGAATGTCTAGAGACGCACCACATCAAGTCTCGATGTCTAGAGACGCGCCACGTCAAGTCTCGATGTCTGGAGACACTACGTCAAGTCGAGATATTTGTAGACTCACCACGTCAAGTCGAGGTGTCTGGAGACACACCACGTCAAGTCAGAATGTCTGAAGACACTCCACGTCAAGTCAGAATGTCTGGGGATACACCACGTCAAGTCTGAATGTCTGTATAAACACCACGTCAGGTCTGAATGTCTGGAGACGACCACGTCAAGTCTAGATGTCCGGAGAAACACCACGTCAAGTCTGAATGTCTGGAGACACACCGCATCAGGTTTGAATGTCTGGAGACACACCAAATCAAGTCTGAATGTTTGGAGAAGCATCACGTCAAGTCTGAATGTCTGGAGACACACCACGTAAACTCTGAATGTATGGAGACACACACGTCAAGTCTAAATGTCTGGAGACACACCACGTCAAGTCGGAATGTCTGGAGACACACCACGTCAAGTCTAGATGTCTGGAGACGTACCAGGTCAAGTCTGAATGTCTGGAGACACACCGCGCTAGGTCTGAATGTGTGGAGACACACCACCTCAAGTCTGAATGTCTGGAGACACATCACGTCAAGTCTGAATGTCTGGAGACACATCACGTCAAGTCTGAGTGTGTGTAGACACACCGCGCTAGGTCTGAATGTGTGGAGACACACCACCTCAAGTCTGAATGTCTGGAGACACACCACCTCAAGTCTGAATGTCTGGAGACACATCACGTCAAGTCTGAGTGTGTGTAGACACACCACGTCAGGTCTGAATGTGTGGAGACACACCACCTCAAGTCTGAATGTCTGGAGACACATCACGTCAGGTCTGAATGTGTGGAGACACACCAGGTCAAGTCTGAATGTCTGAAGACACACCACGTAAAAGTCTGAATGTCTGGAGACACTCTACCTCAAGTCTGAATGTCTGGAGACACATCACGTCAAGTCTGAATGTCTGGAGACACACAACGTCAAGTCTGAATGTGTGGAGACACACCACGTCAGGTCTGAATGTGTGGAGACACACCACCTCAAGTCTGAATGTCTGGAGACACACCACCTCAAGTCTGAATGTCTGGAGACACACCACCTCAAGTCTGAATGTCTGGAGACACACCAGGTCAAGTCTGAATGTCTGAAGACACACCACGTAAAAGTCTGAGTGTCTGGAGACACATCACGTCAGGTGAGAATGTCTGGAGACACATCACGTCAAGTGTGAATGTCTGGAGACACACCGCGTCAGGTCTGAATGTCTGGAGACGTACTACGTCAAGTCTGATATCATGAGACACGATGTGGGTAAGGAGAGGGGAAGGAGGGGGGTGGACGGGTCAGTGTTTCACGTGGTAGGTGTGCCGGGACTTGCAGCAGTCCAGAGCAGCGGCCCCCACGGGCTGCATAGGCAGTCCATTCCAGCCGGCACTGAAGTTGACTCGTGTGCCGTCCTCAGATCGATTTCCCAAAGAAAACGTTTTCCATACTGTGTCGGCACTCGGTGTGCCGTCTTATCACGTGACCCCCCCCCCCCCCCCTCTCCAGCGGCTTGGTTTCCATGACGTCACTCAGCGGACACACGTAGCCTGTGCAACTAGGCCCGACACTAAGCTGACACACGTAGCCTGAGCAACTAGGCCTGGCCCTCAGCGGACAAAGTAGCCTGTGCAACTAGGCCCGGCACTCAGCGGACACACGTAGCCTGTGCAACTAGGCCCGGCATTAAGCGAACACGCGTAGCCTTAGCAACTAGGCCCGGCCCTCAGCGGACACAGGTAGCCTGCGCAATAATTTAGGCCCGGCCCTCAGCGGACACAAGTAGCCTGAGCAACTAGGCCTGGCCCTCAGCGGACAAAAGTAGCATGTGCAACTAGGCCCGGGACTCAGCGGACACACGTAGCCTGTGCAACTAGGCCCGGCATTAAGCGAACACGCGTAGCCTTAGCAACTAGGCCCGGCCCTCAGCGGACACAGGTAGCCTGCGCAATAATTTAGGCCCGGCCCTCAGCGGACACAAGTAGCCTGTGCAACTAGGCCCGGCACTAAGAGGACACACGTAGCCTGAGCAACTAGGCCCGGCCCTCAGCGGACACAAGTAGCCTGTGCAACTGGGCCCGGTACTCAGCGGACACATGTAGCCTGTGCAATTAAGCCCGGCCCTCCGCGGAAACAATTAGCCTGCGCAACTAGACCCGTGAGGGAGAAGGGAAGAGGCTGCAGACCGTGGTGCTCACTCGGACCTCGGACACAAGGGACGCTAATTCATTAGACCTGCTCCACTCACACGCGTCCGAGGGATGGCTATGCGGGTACGGGGGGGGGAGGGTGGAGAGAGAGGGGGGTGGAGAGAGAGGGGGGTGGAGAGAGAGAAAGAGAGAGAGAGAGAGGGGGGTGGAGAGAGAGAGACAGAGGGGGTGGAGAGAGAGGGGGGTTGGAGAAAGAGAGAGACAGAGACACACGGAGAGAGAGGAGAGAGACAGACAGAGAGACAGACAGAGAGACACTGACAGAGAGAGACAGACACAGAGAGAGACAGAGAGACACAGAGAGAGACACAGAGAGAGAGAAACAGAGAAAGAGAAAGTAGTGACGTTTGCACCAATCAATATGGTGGCTATGGAGCTTTTACGTCCTGACCGCTGCCATGCAATGGACGGAATATTGTGTCAGCAGAGCGGAGGCGCGAGCCACGCTAAGTCCCCGCTCTAATCGATAAAGGGGGTGGGGGGGGGGGGGTAATCCTCTCCCACCTACACCAGCACTCCTCGGTGCGTCTGCACCCTAAGCATGTGACGTCATACATCCGCTGGGTGCTGGCCGGATTCTGACGTCACGGGGTTGATGGTGTGGGGCTTAATGTCCGCGATGTCGGGCTGACATTTTAGGGACAAGCTGTAAAAACGCCACGGGGAACGCTAATAATTAAACACAGCGTGGACTGGGGAGGAAGGCTGCAAAAACGTGGTGGACTGGAGAGGAAGACTGCAAAACAGTGGTGGACTGGAGAGGAAGACTGCAAAACAGTGGTGGACTGGGGAGGAAGGCTGCAAAACAGTGGTGAACTGAAGAGGAAGACAACAAATCATTGGTGGACTGGAGAGAAAGACTGCAAAACATTGGTGGATTGGAGAGGAAAACTGCAAAACACTGGTGGATTGGAGCGGAAGACTGCAAAACATTGGTAGATTGGAGAGGAAGACTGCAAAACATTGGTAGATTGGAGAGGAAGGCTGCAAAATATTGGTGGATTGGAGAGGAAGACTGCAAATCCTGGTGGATTGGAGAGGAAGACTGCAAAACATTGGTGGACTGGAGAGCAAGACTGAAAA
>OY757548.1:21259287-21266787 GCA_963584105.1 Alviniconcha strummeri
CGCTGTTACAGATTGTCTGCTGTTACAGGATCGTCCGCTGTTACAGGAACCTCTGCTGTTATATGATTGTCCGCCAGAATCGTCAGCAGTTACATACATGAGTGGTGTTACATGAGTGTCTGGTGTTACCTGACTGTCTGGTGTTACAGGATCCTCCAATATCAGCAGGAGTATCTTGTGTTACAGGAGTATCTGGTGTTACATAGATATTTGGTGTTACATTAGTCTCTGGTGTTACAGGAGTGTCTGGTGTTACAGGAGTGTGTGGTGTTATAGGTTCCTCTATTATCAGCAGGAGTATCTGGTGTTACATAGGTAACTGGTGTTACAGGAATACCTTGTGTTACATAGGCAGCTGGTGCTACAGGAGTATCTGGCGGTACATAGGTAGTTGGTGTTGCATGAGGATCGGGTGTTACATAGGTAGCTGGTATTACATAGGTAACTGGTGTTACAGAGATAGCTGGTATTACGGGATTAGCTGGTGTTACGCGATCTGCAATACAAGCGGGAGTATCTGCTGTGACCGGATTACCTGGTACACGCCCCGCCAACGCCTGGTGTCACGCGATTTTCTCGTGTTATGCGACCCGCCACCACAATCAGGTTAGCTGGTGTTACGGGATTATTTGGTGTTACAGGATCTGCCAAGAACATGTCACCGATTTTCCCGCTGTGGCAACACTTGTAACGGACGGCGGCAATATCAGTGGAAATGTAGCAACTTCAAACAGAGCTGGGTATCACCTTGAGAGGACTGAGTACTTCCAGTGAAGGCATTAGCGGAGAGGAGTCCTGCAGATTCCCACTGTCGTAACGTTCAGGGAACGGTCAAATCTCCGCTGGTCAACGAACATTATACGTTACGTATGTTTTGCGCCGTCGCTGACAGTGAGTATTGCCATACGTCAATGCAGACTAAAATTACACGTTTCTTTTTTCATAAAACGTGGGTGCAGATCTAAGACCTTGAAAGTGTCGAATCAATGAACGGGTTCTAGACTCTGTTGTCGCCACACCGCAGGTGTGAGCGGTGTGAACTATCCGATGCGGTGAGAAACCGCTGCAGTGAACGTGTTACACAGGTGCTGATCATCCAAAGTGTGTTGGAAGTGACAATTGTCAGGTGCCACAGTCTTTGAACGTCCAGCACAGGTGTGTGTTGCAGCGCTGTGACACTGATGGAAGTCGCAACTGAGGAGGTCACTAACGTTCTTCAACGGTGAGTTCCTGCTACTGTACGAGGACGGGAAATAGCTCAGTGGGTAGAGCGTGCGGCTGAAAAAGCCAGGCACAATACTGACGCGGGTTCGAGTCTTGGGTACTGCAGGGGATTTTTCTCCTAGAGTCAGCTTCCAGTGACTCTCTTACGGTGTCCGTGCAGTACCTGTGTGCAATCGCATGCATCAACATCTGTGCGCACGTTATCAATCCCAAACACTGGCAGTCATACCACTATTTTTGGACACACGAAAACACTGCACACACTGACAGAAATGGGTAGCGCTGCTCTTGCGGCTGCTGTTTCTTACCCGGGTAAGGCGACCCGAATTTCCAGGAAGGGACAAGGAAGAGTTTTGTTTTTGTTTATGTTTTTTTTAATCTCTGTATCTTTTTCTTAGCTATTAATAGATCATCAGCTTCTTTGTCTCCGCTTCTGTTGCACCAGTTGTCTTCTTCTTCTTCTTCTTCTTCTTCTTCTTCTTCTTCTTCTTCTTCTTCTTCTTCTTCTTCTTCTTCTCCTCCTCCTCCTTCTTCTCCTTCTTCTTCTCCTCCTCCTCCTCCTCCTCCTCCTCCTCCTTCTTCTTCTCCTCCTCCTCCTCCTCCTCCTCCTCCTTCTTCTTCTCCTCCTTCTTCGTCTTCTTCTTCTTCTTTTTCTCCTCCTCCTCCTCCTCCTCCTCCTTCTTCTTCTTCTTCTTCTTCTTCTTCTTCTTCTTCTTCTTCTTCTTCTTCTTCTTCTTCTTCTCCTCCTTCTTCGTCTTCTTCTTCTTCTTTTTCTCCTCCTCCTCCTCCTCCTCCTCCTTCTTCTTCTTCTTCTTCTTCTTCTTCTTCTTCTTCTTCTTCTCTTCCTCCTCCTCCTCCTCCTCCTCCTCCTCATCCTCCTTCTTCTTCTCCTCCTTCTTCTTCTTCTTCTTCTTCTTCTTCTTCTTCTTCTTCTTCTTCTCCTCCTCCTCCTCCTCCTCCTCCTCCTCCTCCTCCTCCTCCTCCTCCTCCTCCTCCTCCTCCTCCTTCTTCTTCTTCTTCTTCTTCTTCTTCTTCTTCTCCTCCTCCTCCTCCTCCTCCTCCTTCTTCTTCTTCTTCTTCTTCTTCTTCTTCTTCTTCTTCTTCTTCTTCTTCTTCTTCTTCTTCTTCTTCTTCTCCTCCTCCTCCTCCTCCTCCTCCTCCTTTCTTCTTCTCCTCCTCCTCCTCCTCCTCCTCCTCCTTCTTCTTCTTCTTCTTCTTCTTCTTCTTCTTCTTCTTCTTCTTCTTCTTCTTCTTCTTCTTCTCCTCCTCCTCCTCCTCCTCCTCCTCCTTTCTTCTCCTCCTCCTCCTCCTCCTCCTCCTTCTTCTTCTTCTTCTTCTTCCAGGATAGCTTGATACTTTATTTATCTTGAAAGAAACTTTCAGGTGTGACTCTATCATCACTATGAAAAATATTTTTTTAAACAACACCTTATTAGCGTCGTCTTATTCTTCCTCCTCCACTTCATCTTCCCTTTTTTTCTTTTCTTCTTTTTTCTTCTTCTTTTTTGTAAGACATGAAAACAGGTAGGACAGGTAACGTCATATTGACAGCTGACGTCACTAACACAGGTAACGTTAGTAAGGAAAGGGACAGTAAGACGTAAAACGTCACTAAGGTCTCGACCCTAACACAGATTACGTCAGTAGTCAGACAGGTAAGGACAACAAGATAGGTAATGTAAGTGACACAGGCAACATCACTGATATGGAACAACAAGAAGACAGTAACGTCAGTAAGATCGGTAACGTCAGTGAGACTTACAGTTAACAAGACAGACAACACCTGTAACACGCTAACAAGACAGACAACACCTGTAACACGCTAACAAGACAGACAACACCTGTAACACGCTAACAAGACAGACAACACCTGTAACACGCTAACAAGACGGACAACACCTGTAACACGCTAACAAAGACAGGTAAGGACAACAAGACGGGTACCAACTCTAAAACAGGTAACTTGAACAAGACAATTAACGACAAAAAGACAAGTAACGTCAGTAATGCAGCCAACGTCAGTAAGACGGGTCACCACAGCAACACTGATAAGGATAACGTCAGTAAGACGGGTCACCCCAACACAGATAACAATAACGTCAGTAAGACGGGTCACCACAATACAGATAACGTCAGTAAGACGGGTCACCACAACAACACAGATAACAATAACGTCAGTAAGACGGCTCAACACAACGACACAGATAACGACAATAAGACACACAACGTCAGTAAGACGGGTCACCACAACACAGATAACGACACTAAGACAGATAACGTCAGTAAGACGGCTCAACACAACAACACAGGTAACGACGCTAAGACAGATAACGTCAGTAAGACAGCTCAACACAATGACACAGATAACGACAATAAGACACACAACGTCAGTAAGACGGCTCAACACAACACAGGTAACGACACTAAGACAGATAACGTCAGTAAGACGGCTCAACACAACAACACAGGTAACGACACTAAGACAGATAACGTCAGTAAGACTGCTCAACGCAGCGACACAGATAATGACACTAGGACAGATAACGTCGGTAAGACGGGTAACGACACAGAAAGCGGCACGGGAGTTGTGCGGGTTTATCGCCCTGAATGCACCCCGGAGCCGTCGCCAATTTATTGCACACGACTTTCCCGACACGCCTTCGCAGCTGACTGTGTGTTTTTCCCACTTCTGTCTCGCTGGGGAAAAGACAAAAATTAACCGAAGTTTTTTTGGGCCTAAGCTTTTTACTTTGGGTGTGAACTTGTGCAGAGTGATTTCATCAGTTCATTCCCCAATGACTTTCACCGTCAGTTTGACCTGTGCTGACGTCACCCGTTGGTGTAGATCAGTGAGCGACATACACATAACACAGTGTTGTAGATCAGTGAGCGACATACACATAACACAGTGGTGTAGATCAGTGAGCGACAAGTGGTGTAGATCAGTGAGCGACAAGTGGTGTAGATCAGTGAGCGACAAGTGGTGTAGATCAGTGCGCGACATACAAATAACTTCAGTGGTGTAGATCAGTGCGCGACATACAAATAACTTCAGTGGTGTAGATCAGTGAGCGACATACAAATAACTTCAGTGGTGTAGATCAGTGTGCGACATACAAATAACTTCAGTGGTGTAGATCAGTGAGCGACATACAAACAACTCAATGGTGTCGCTCAATGAACGACATACAAATAACTCAGTGATGTACATCAATGAGCGACATAAAAATCACTTCAGTGGTGTAGATATCAGTGAGCGAATATAAATAACTCAGTTGAAAGTTGAGCATTCGGCTCAACAATACCAGTGCATATCAAGACTGATTAATTATTTGGTCTATCTTCGTGGTGTGCCTCTTTGGTCTATCTTCATGGTTGGTCTGTCTGTCTGGTGTGCCTCTTTGATCTATCTTCTTCGTGAGCCTCTTTGGTCTATCTTCATCGTGTGCATCTTTGGTCTATCTTCATCATGTGCCTCTTTGTATCTTCATGGCGTGCTTCTTTGGTCTGTTTTCATGGTGTCCCTCTTTGGTCTATCTTCATGGTGTGTCTCTTTGGTCTATCTTCATGGTGAGCCTATTTGGTCTATCTTCATGGTGTGTCTCTTTTGTCTGTTTTCATGGTGTCCCTCTTTGGTCTATCTTCATGTGTCTCTTGGGTCTATGTTCATGATGGGCCTCTTTGGTCTATCTTCATGGTGAGCCTGTTTGGTGTAACTTCATGGCGTGCTTTTGTCTGTGTTCTTGGTGTCCCTCATTTGTCTATCTTCATGTGCCTCTTG
Source organism: Alviniconcha strummeri (assembly GCA_963584105.1). NCBI lineage: Eukaryota > Metazoa > Mollusca > Gastropoda > Provannidae > Alviniconcha > Alviniconcha strummeri. The sequence continues at coordinate 21,264,293 of OY757548.1, forward strand.
GGTCTATGTTCATGGTGGGCCTCCATAGCGACTACCGCCGTGGGGAACGCCCCTTGAGGCGGGATCTGGGAGAGGGAGACCCTTTAAATTCACTCTGCCTTTCTCCTGCCTGCAATTTGCGATCAGCGGTTGCTTAAGTCAACACTGAGTGCCTTGTAGCGGCCTGCTCAACAAGAGCTCAGCGCGCTCAGAGGAGAGCGCCCCTTTGAAGAGAGCGGTTGACTCAGTGCATGGCGTTCGCTCGTCTGGCGTTTTGCGAAGGCCATAAGCCTGCTTCCTTAAACACCATTATCATAGCTGTGTGCTGGTTTCCAGCGTGAGCGCACGACTATTAAACCACGCGCGATGGTACACACGTCTATGTGTGAGTGTGATGATTGTCTGGGGTACTGGTACTTAATCTGATGATTACCTGGGTACTGAGTGTGATGATTGTCTGTGGTACTGGTACTGAATGTGATGATTACCTGGATACTGGATACTGAGTGTGATAATTGTCTGGGGTACTGGTACTTACTCTGATGATTACCTGGGTACTGAGTGTGGTGATTGTCTGGGGTACTGGTGCTGAATGTGATGATTACCTGGATACTGGATACTGAGTGTGATGATTGTCTGGGGTATTCGAACAGATGTAATGATTGTCTGGGGTACTCGAACTGAATGTGATGAGTGTCTGGGGTACTTAATGTGATGATTACCTGGGTACTGAGTGTGATGATTGTCTGGGGTATTCGCACTGAATGCAATGATTGTTTAGGGTACTCGAACTGAATGTGATGAGTGTCTGGGGTACTGGTACTTAATGTCATAATTACCTGGGTACTGAGTGTGATGATTGTCTAGGGTATCCGAACTGAATGTAATGATTGTCTGGGGTACTCGAACTGAATGTGATGAGTGTCTGGGGTACTGAATGTGATGATTACCTGGGTACTGAATGTGATGATTGTCTGGTGTACTGGTAAGGAATGTGATAATTGTCTGGGGTAGTGAATGTGATGGTTGTCTTGGGTACTGAATATGATGATTGTCTGGTGTCTGGGTACTGGTACTGAATGTGATGATTGTCTGGGTACTGAATGTGATGATTGTCTGGGGTACTGAATGAGATGATTGTATAGAGTACTGAGTGTGATGATTGTCTGGGTACTGAATGTGATGATTGCCTGGGGTACTGAATGTGATGATTGTCTGAGGTAGTGAATGAGATGATTGTATAGAGTATTGAGTGTGATGATTGTCTGGGTACTGAACGTGACAATTGCCTGGGGTACTGGGCCTAGCTGTGCATCGACTCCTAATCCCACACAAAATTCAGTACAGGATAATGACTGTAATCACGTGTTGCGAGGCACGCTACCTGATAATTAAACAAAATGGCGCCTGTTCGAGAATCAGCATCATTAACTAATCAGATGCATACAAATATTTTATGCCTCCATCACTGAGAGGGACAGAAAGTGTTGTCTGGAATAACATAACAGCAAACCGACCGATTGTCCCTAGTACCCTACCTGTATTAACCACGGTAATGATATCGCTTTTGGACAGCAGGTAAGTGAGGCCCACACTGCAGCACCAGCCGACCGAGACTGTAAATTGGCGCCACTGGGCTGCTCTGCGAGTGCCGCTTGTCCCCACTGTTCCAGCGGAGAGGGGAGTGAGCAGAGCTGAATGACTTACTGCAGTTAAAGATGATAAATGTATTAAAAATGTATTTATAATCTTTGCTGCAGTCTTCAGCCCCACACCATCATCTTCAGCTCAGTGCGTCCTGTGATCACGATGGGAAGGGAGATAACGCCGAGAGTTGAAAGATTGCGGGACTTGCTTTGATTAGCGAGTAGTCCGCCCGGTCCTGCCCACTTGGGGAGCGGGGATAGCTCAGTGGTTAGAGCGTCGGACTCGTGATCGAAACGTCCCGGATTCGAGTCCCGGCAGGAGCGGCGGGAGAATTTTCTTCTCCAGGGTCAACTTTCTGTGCTCTTATATGGGTATCCGTTCCAACCCCGTGTTACCGCAGAAGCACGTAAAAGATCCCGGTCATTCTGCCGAAAGTGCAGGCGACAGGTTACAGCTAAACACACATGTATACACCCTACCTATGTGGCTTTGAATGAAGGGACATTGTAACCTGGTGCATGGTTGAATGGTGCACACAGAACTTGGGCCGAAACGGCAGCATTTCACGTGGCACCAGCCATGCGGCAACATCCACAGAGCGCTACCAGTACACCACTTCCGTGGATATTAATAATACGCGCTACAAAAGGACCTAGTCACTCATTCAGAATCATATGCCAATGTGCGCAGTGAGTCTGCTCGAGAGCAGAGAATAGCGCTATATGAAAGCTATGAATAATGATAATAATAATTGTAATGTCTCCACTCAGTTCCACAGGCTAATAGCTTGTGAACATACCCCGCCTCCAGCACGAAGACGTTTGGCTGATGGTTGCACCCGATAATTATGGTTGCACCGGCTAGTGAGA
>OY757548.1:21279279-21295677 GCA_963584105.1 Alviniconcha strummeri
GATGCTTAGGACCGATGAGATAAATACTGCAAAGATTAACTGACCGATTTACTGACTGATCGCTTTTATAATTAATTGCGCTGTTCGCCGCTCTCGAACACCTTGACCGCGTTCATCACTATAGGACGCTCAGGAAATTGACAACTGTTGGTACAGTCACTTTGTCAGTCAGTCAAGCGAATGCCTATCGAACTGAATGGGTTCACGGCACCTTCACTTTATGTCAATTAATCAACTGACGGTTCACGGTAACATTCACTTTGTCAGTCAGTCAAATCCATATCGAATCGGAATGGGTTCACGGTAGATGTCTAACCACTGAATCAGTCGAATGCGTATCGACTCGAATGGGTTCACGGTATAATATTCCTCTTTATGTCAATCAGTCACTCAACCAATCGCATGCATAATGGGTTTGTGTGTATGTATAAATATATATACTAACTTTCATCAGCTATAATAACAAAATAATTAAAGTATTTATAAAGCGCACAATCTTGTCCATAGAGACTATTCAGAGTGCACACACACACACACACACACACACACACACACACACACACTCACACACACACACACACACGCACGCACGCACGCACCGCACGCACGCACGCACCATACACACACACACACACACACATACACCCCCCCCCCCCCCACACACACACACACACAGCATGTTCATGCCGCGCGCATACACACACACGCGCGCGAGCGCGCATGAACATGCACGAAAGCATGAAATGAACCATTCTGTTAAAATAACTGCTTTTGTACATGCCCTGGTTGTTTCCCCTTATTTAACACGACGGTAGAAACTCCCACGGTGATGACGATGATGATGGCAATGAATGAATCAATGGATAACTGAATGGATGAATAAACAGGCAAATCAGTTAGGGAAAGAACGAATTGTGTCATATCGCTCAGTCTTGACCTCACACATGTATCACTGAGGGATTTGGCGCAACAGAAATGTAGTATCATTATTATTATTAATAATAAGCAAACCAATCAAACAGCGCTGTAATTACACCACCGTGGTAGATATTCAGAAGAAGAAGAAGAAGAAGAAGAACAACAACAACCCCCCAAAACAAAACAACAACAACAACAGCAAAAAAAAAAAAAAAAAAAAAAAAAAAAAAGAAGAAAAAAAAAAGAAGAAAAAAAAGAAGAAGAAGCTACAACCCCCCAAAACAAAACAACAACAAAAGCTACAACCCCGAAACAACAACAACAACAACAACAAACAAACGCGCTATAAAAAAGATACAGTCACTCCTTTAGAACCACATGTGACGAAAGCACAGCGAGTCTGCTCGAGTGTTGTATAAAAGCGATCATCATCATAATCATCATCATTATTATTGCGGTCCTGCAAATGACCATGAAGGCAGAGATAACACTGACCACAGACAGACAGCCGTTGGCAGTTCATTTAGAACTGAACAGACAGCTGTTGGCAGTTCATCTTGAACTGAACTGAACTGAACAGAGAGCCGTTGGCAGTTCATCTTGGACTGAACTGAACAGACAGCTGTTGGCAGTTCATTTTGGACTGAACTGAACTGAACAAAGAGCCGTTGGCAGTTCATCTTGGACTGAACTGAACTGAACAGACATCCGTTGACAGTTCATCTTGAACTGAACTGAACAGACAGCTGTTGGCAGTTCATTTTGGACTGAACTGAACAGACAGCCGTTGGCAGTTCATCTTGAACTGAACTGAACTTAACAGACAACCGTTGGCAGTCCATCTTGAACTGAACTGAACTGAACAGACAGCCGTTGGCAGTTCATCTTGGACTGAACTGAACAGACAGCTGTTGGCAGCTCATCTTGAACTGAACTGAACTGAACAGACTGCCGTTGGCAACCGACAGACGAGGGCCGGCCTACCTCAGTTTGTAGTAGCACACGTCGGACTTGCTGGCGGCGTTGACGCAGTGCCCCATCTCGATCTGCTCGAACCGCTGGAACACGTTCACCGTCTCCGCATCCGTGTGGCACATCGAGGCATTCGGCGACCTCCCCGTCCACCCGGTACACCGCCCTCACTCGGGCCACCACCAATATCTCCCGGTCTCTTCGCTCAATATCAGTTGGTGTGGATTCCTACTCTCCGTCTGATATCTGGATGGATTCCACTTTCCCGTCTGATATCAGGATGGATTCCACTTTTCCGTCTGATATCAGTATGGATTCTACTTTTCCGTCTGTTATCAGTTAGTATGGATTCCACTTCTCCGCTTGATATCAGTTAGTATGGATTTCACTTCTCCGTCTGATATTAGGATTCCACCTCTCCCTTTGATATCAGTTAGTATTCCACTTCTCCGTCTGATATCAGTTAGTATGGATTCCACTTCTCCGTGTGATATCAGTATGGATTTCACTTCTCCGTCTGTCAGAGTTTACCTCTCCGTCTGATTCAGCGTGGATACACACATACCCCTCCTTCGACTGGTATCACGGTATGGATTCCACTTCTTCGACTGATCAGTTAGTATGAATTACACTTCTCCGACTGTTATCAGTTAGCATGGATTTTTATCTTCCCGTCTGATATGGATTACTATAACAAATTCCCCCTCTAGCGCGTGGGATATCCGTCAACACTGGCAATTCCTCGTATCGATCTGATACTGGTAAATATCAACTCCACCTCTTGGTCTCTCTTGTGAACATTGGCTCCTGCTCTGCGCGATTCTTTTAACAGTGTGACGGAACTTTCTTCATTCCAGGATTTGTTTTCAGTAATTAAAGAAAATCAAACCCGGCCCACAGGCTTTTTCTCTTTCTGTTTGAAAGAGAAACTGGAAGGATGGAAGGAATTTTCTCGTCGTTTCTGCCACTTGATGAAAAAGTGGCCAAGCCCTCGCTAAATCTCGATTGCCGAAAGTTTGTGTATTCCTTCTCTATCCATTCCCGTACCACACCTTTACCACAGCTCACCCTATTCACGCTCACCAACAACACTGACGGCAGAGCCGGTGCAGGTGTAAACCCGTCTTCGTATCACACCTCCTCAGCCGCGCGCACAGCCAGCCACACAGCCATTTCGCGCAGACGACTTGACGTCAAGGAGCTGGGACCAATCGGAAGGAAGTTTACACGTCTGCCTTGCTTCTGAGCTCGTGAATGAACGGGAAGGCACGTAACCTTCGACCTGCTATCAGTGAGTGTGTATGTCCTTTTAAGGAAGTATTCATGACGTAAGTGGGTCAAAGTGCAGGCACTGACGACGACTCCCGGACCGAAACGCACAGCTGGGCGGCGGTGACCCGTCTCGTTCAAAGCCACACCCACCACATTATGAATGAAATTTCTGTTAGTCAAACACTACCGCAGCGTGAGGCGCTAGCATACCACCGATACAGATTATATTTCATGACTGTGCGTGGGAGCGTGTTTTCTGCTGCGGTGACGTTCTCAATGTCCGGTGTGGTATTCGATTGAACACGCATCGGCATTGCCAAGTCGTGAGTCACTGAGTCACAACATACGTTTTACATTGACTGCTTACAAAAAAATAAACAAAACAAAAATAAAAGAAAAATAAACGTCACGGGACATTGAACATAACACAGCCTGCCCCTCGATTCAGCCACAATATTAATTATGAATGAGGTAATTATAAGGATGATTAAAAAAATTAATAAAAAAATCCACACCTGAAAGGCTTGTTGAGGGGCTGTGTAGCTAGCGGAATTATGTAATGTAAAGGAGTATTTGTAAGGCGTACACCTAACGTGAGCCCGAACACACGTTAGGACATCCAGTCAATGGCGCCTTGTCAGTCTGATTACTGACCACTTAGTAACTGATTATTAAGGCCCTGAGTACATTTTGCTTTACGTCCACAGAAGCGAAATGGCCTATAAGGGACGGGGAGTAAGGGGGGGGGGGGGGGGGGACGAGAGAGTGAAGGCTCGACCGCGGATACCGCCCGAAAAAGACCGGAGACACCGTGGACCTCCGTCAGAACAATGGAAGTGTTAAAGCGGTGTCCCCTCGCCATTGCGCAGCGACTAGTGTACCGCGCAATTGCTGTTTTAACTGCCGTGCTGGGCAGGGTCACAATAAGGCCTTGTCAACCGCAAAGGGTCACCTCAGGACGGTCAGTCTAGCTCTGCCATAAGGAAACACATAAAAGGTCCAAAATGCCGCTCTGTATGAGGACAAAACACAGCACGCGAATTTTCCGGGTAATCCCCTTTATCAAGCTACAAAACGGCACTTAAACAACAATTAAACGGTGAAAAAAAACAAAAACAAAAAAAAACCCCATTAGATGGAGAGCTAAGCCCCTTATCTGTTTTGGGGTGAGCTATGTCCGGTGCTTGGAAGATTGTTCATGTTGTGTTTTGTCCTAATGAATAGCCTTCTTTTGAATGTTCATGTTATGTTTTGTCCTAATGAATAGCCTTCTTTTGAATGTTCATGTTGTGTTTTGTCCTAATGAATAGCCTTCTTTTGAATGTTCATGTTGTGTTTTGTCCTAATGAATAGCCTTCTTTTGAATGTTCATGTTGAGTTTTGTCCTAATGAACAGCCTTCTTTTGAACCTTTCATGTCTTTGGATCTAGTTTCAGAACGCTAGCAGTCATTCTTGTTTCCGATTTCTGCCAAAAGCAAATGCACATTTTCGAAACACTTCTCCTATATTAATCCCTTTCTCGAGTCTAATCTACGAAATGAACCCAGAACGACTGAAGCGATGGGAAGTCAACTGAAACTGTCAGGTAGTTTGACTTGTGCAGATGTGCTGTCTGAAAGATGACACACGAAAACATGCCCAAGGGAATTCCTCATCAAATGTCAAGGCCATGCTTGTTGCGAAGAGGACTGAATACTGCCGTTTTCAGTCACCCAAAACAACATGTTCTTGTAACTGAGGTGGCCCTGTGCGGTTGACTCTCAGGACGTCAAACTCCAATAAGTATTAACCAACTCCTCCGCAAGAACAAAACGGTAACCAATATACTAATTAGGCTACTCTAACTTTGTGTGACCATGTTGACCCTCAGGACGTCAAACTCCAACAAGTATTAACCAACTCCTCTGCAAGAACAAAACGGTAACCAATATACTAATTAGGCTACTCTAACTTTGTGTGACCATGTTGACTCTCAGGACGTCAAACTCCAGTAAGTATTAACCAACTCCTCTGCAAGAACAAAACGGTAACCAATGTACTAATTAGGCTACTCTAACTTTGTGTACATCACTCGTGACCGCCATATAGCAGCAGCACGTGAAAGATCCCTGTCATTCTGCCAAAGGTGCAGGTGGCATGTGACAGCTAAACTCAAATGCACGTATGTGGCTTTGCATCAAATGACACTGTTGGTTGCATGGTGTAAACAGAACGTGCGGCGAGAAGGCAGCAGTTTCACGTGGCATCAGCCATGTAACAACAAAACAGCGCTGTTTAAAACCCGCTACAAAAGGCTACAGTCACTCATTCACAATCACATGCAAAACGAGCGCAGCGAGCCCCCTCGAGAGCGGAGAACAGCGCTATATAACGGCGACCAGCAACAAAATCAACACGTGAGCCGGTTTGGCCTAGCGGTAAGGCGTTAGGCTGGCAAGCGGAAGGACCTCGGTTCGATACCGCTTCGGCTCTCCTTTCTCTTCAAAAGTTGTGGTTTGCGGACACTGTCTTGTGACTTTGTCCGTCACTTCCTACTGAAACATTAAAACGGCTCTCATCGCTGCCCATCTTAATGCAAAAGTCATTCTGGTGGTGACAGTGTAGCGATAGGTATATAATCTCCCTCTCCCCCCACCTCCATACCCCCTTCCCCCCCTTCTCCCCGTCCCTAATAAACCTTATGGTTTCTGTGGACGTTAAAATCAACACAGTCAGCCGGTGTGGCCTAGCGGTACTGCGTTAGAGCTGGTAAGCAGAAGGACCACGGTCCGATTCCGCTTTGGCTCTCCTTTTTCTTTAAAAGTTGTGGTTTGTGGACACTGTCTTGTGACTCTGTCCCTGTATCTGTTGTTGTAACTTATGCATAGTGTGTGTACTAGAGTATGCGTGTGCCTGTGTGTTATATGCTGTTGTAACTTGTGCATAGTGTGTGTACTTGTGTATGCTGGTGCCTGTGTGTTATTTGTTGTTGCAACTTATGTATAATATGTGTACTTGTGTATGCTGGTGCCTGTGTGTTATTTGTTGTTGCAACTTATGTACAATATGTGTACTTGTGTATGCTGGTGCCTGTGTGTTATTTGTTGTTGCAACTTATGTATAATATGTGTACTTGTGTATGCTGGTGCCTGTGTGTTATTTGTTGTTGCAACTTATGTATAATATGTGTACTTGTGTATGCTGGTGCCTGTGTGTTATTTGTTGTTGCAACTTATGTATAATATGTGTACTTGTGTATGCTGGTGCCTGTGTGTTATTTGTTGTTGCAACTTATGTATAATATGTGTACTTGTGTATGCTGGTGCCTGTGTGTTATTTGTTGTTGCAACTTATGTATAATATGTGTACTTGTGTATGCTGGTGCCTGTGTGTTATTTGTTGTTGCAACTTATGTATAATATGTGTACTTGTGTATACGGGTGCCTAGTACTTGCTTTACCAAATCCTTGATTCCACTGAGCTCTCGCGCTCTCTCTTTGTCTCTCTGTGTGTGTCTGTCTCTCTCTGTCTATCTCTTTCTCTCTCTCTCCCCTTCTCTGTCTGTCTGTCTCCTTCTCTCTATGTCTCTTTCTCTCTGTTTCTGCCCCACCCCCCCTCTCTTTATGGCATTGTCGTGTTTATTTGTGTTTGTAGGATAGCAAGGACTGGCTGTTAGATAGGTCCAAATAGACCTAACGCTACTATCCTTGAGTATTAAAGTTTTCGAGTTCGAGTTCTCTCTGTCTCTCTCTGTGTCTCTGTCTCTCTGTCTGTCTGTCTCTCTCTCTCCCTAACCCTGTTGCTACCGTTCTGTAATATTGTGCGAGTTTTGAAAGTGTCACTGATAGTCTTTACATGCGTTGTCTATGTAGCTTAGCAAGGACATATTGTAAGAAGAGGCTACTGCCTAAAATCTCAAAAACATTGAGCAATAAAGTTCTGAGCCCTCTCTCCCTCTCCCTCTGATAGCTATGTGATTGCTTCTCCAGTGCCTTAATTGCTTCCAATAGCAAGCTCTCTCCCTCTGTTATTGTTATTGATAGCCAAGTGCTTGCTCAGCCAGCGCTAAGGAGCGGCACCTGGGTGATGCTGAGCCCCCCCCTCCCCCCCCCCCCCCCGTCCTCCCTCCAGACTGCCCCCCCTCCCCCCCCCTCCCCCTGCCCCCCTCCGTCCGGCCTGTAGACTACTTGCCCCTAGTAGAAGAAGAAGAAGGTAAAGGAGAAGGGAACGAAAGGAACAGAAGAGAAGCACACTGTGTTTCCTGTGCTTGTCTGGGAAATGTACGCTTACGTTACATGTATGAATACATTCTGTTTAAACCAAACACTAAACTCAAACCAGGTGACTGTAGTGCAGTACTGCGATCACATTTGACACAGGCTACTACTATGGCCACCTGGATGGCAACACAGACTACTGGTATGGCCACCTGGATGGCAACACCGACTACTGGTATGGCCACCTGGATGGCAACACAGACTACTGGTATGGCCACCTGGATGGTAACACAGACTACTGGTATGGCCACCTGGATGGCAACACAGACTACTGGTATGGCCACCTGGATGGCAACACAGACTACTGGTATGGCCACCTGGATGGCAACACAGACTACTGGTATGGCCACCTGGATGGCAACACAGACAACTACAATGGCCACCTGGATTACAACGCAAACTACTACACTGAATGGCCGCCTGGATTACAGCAGTCCCACCGATTAGGACCAAAGTAAAAGGTAAGGCCAAAATTACAAGATTAAAGTGCTCAGGGGTAACTTGTTGATTTTTTTGGATTTTTAAAATTGTAATTTGATAAAGCACTATTCGCTCTCCAGCAGACTCACTGCGCTCTTATCACATGTGATTCTAAATGAGTGACTAGCTTTTCACAGCGTGTTTCAAATATCCACCGAAGTTGTGTACTTGACAGTGCTGTTTGGTTGTTACATGTTTGGTGCCACGTGAAACTGCTGCCATCTCGGCGTACGTTCTGTGCACACCGTACACCTTGACCACAGAGGGAGAGGAAGCCGAAGGGAAGACAGAAGCCTGTCCGGGTCCCAGGGCTGGGTTTGAACAGCTCACGTCCGAAGGCTGGCTTTGAACAGCCGCAGGTCTGGCGAGAGTCACTGACAGCAGTCACAGGAGTGTGCGAATCCCTGAACATTCTGACGGTCAACAGACGGCGCTGCTGCACGCGGTTCCCGCATCCACTGTTGGCTGTGCACGTGCCGTCAAGTCTCCCCCAGTGTACCCGCAGAGAGTGCACACTAAGCCGGGTGGCCGTGGGGGTCGGGGTGGGGGAGTGGGGGGGGGGGGGGGTGTAGGTGGGAGGGGGGGTGCTGAGGCAGCAACGTGTCACTGGAGACACATATCCTGACCATGGCTGCGTTTTGCACTGTGTGATGTAGCAACGCACCTTGCACTGTGTGATGTAGCAACGCACCTTGCACTGTGTGATGTAGCAACGCACCTTGCACTGTGTAATATAGCAACGCACCTTGCACTGTATAGCATAGCAATGCACTAAGCACTGTGTAATTTAGCAACGCACTTTGCACTGTGTAATATAGCAACGCACTTTGCACTGTATAGTATAGCAATGCACTTTGTACTGTGTAATATAACAATGCGTTTTTCACTGTATAATATAGCAACGCATTTTGAATTGTATAATACAGCAATGCATTTTGCACTGTGTAATATAGCAACGCATTTTGAATTGTATAATACAGCAATGTATTTTGCACTGTATAATAATGATAGCAATGCGTTTTGATCCACTCCACACTGTGCTTGGCTGTATTTTGCAATGTGTATAACGATGTATTCCGGGCTGCACTGTCATGCACTTTGCACTGCCCTTGTTGGCACGTTGCACTGCCCTTGTTGGCACTTTGCACTGCCCTTGTTGGCACTTTGCACTGCCCTTGTTGGCACTTTGCACTGCCCTTGTTGGTCCTTTGCACTGCCCTTGTTGGTCCTTTGCACTGCCCTTGTTGGCACTTTGCACTGCCCTTGTTGGCACTTTGCACTGCCCTTGCTGGCACTTTGCACTGCCCTTGTTGGCACTTTGCACTGCCCTTGTTGGCACTTTGCACTGCCCTTGTTGGCCCAAGGAGCCGCATTCGCAGAGAAGCTGTGGGGCTCCGAGAGGACCTGGTACAGACAGCCAACTTCACCAGTGCCATCAAACCAGACGTCTGGAGACAATCCCGGAGCGCCGAAGAAGAAGAGGAAGAAAGACCGGTTCTGTGGCACGTGATCACTGAACTAGATGGAGTGACGTGCACAACACCAGGGTAGGCGAGACCCAAGACGTTCCCCTTAACGATAAACAGTGCACAACACCAGGGTAGGCGAGACCCAAGACGTTCCCCTTAACGATAAACAGTGCACAACACCAGGGTAGGCGAGACCCAAGACGTTCCCTTTAACGATAAACGCGACGCAAGGCTTCTCTTGTTTACAATGCGGTCCTTGGGGATTTTCATCTTTCGTGTAGGCCAGGTAAAAACTATCATAGGCGATTCGAACGTCTATGGTTGCGTCCCGGCTTTGCTATTCATACATGCACCACCAGCCGACCAGTTTTAATTCCCTTTATTGATTCAAGAAGAAGAAAAGTTATGTGTGTACGAGAGAGAGAGAGAGAGAGAGAGAGAGAGAGAGAGAGAGAGAGAAGAGAGAGAGATAGAGAGAGAGAGAGAGAGAGAGGATAATTTTTCCAGTTGTGTATATTTCACTTCCTGACCTCGCCCCACGTCGTGAAGAAAAGCGAGTTTGTCGGTCAGTCAGTCAACAAATCCCCCGAGTTATTCCCCCTTGCAATCATCTCCTGTCAAAGGGGAATTGTGCTTGCGTGAAGGACTGTGGGAGAATCAGGTACAAAAATGTAATTAGTGCTGTGACGTTGGCAAGCTGTTGGTTGCAACAATATGCTTGTGCTTACAGACAACCGTTACTTAATTGTGTCTGTGCTTACAGACAACCGTTACTTAATTGTGTCTGTGATTACAGTCAAACGGTACTCGTGTCTGTGCTTACAGACAACCGTTACTTAATTGTGTCTGTGATTACAGTCAAACGGTACTCGTGTCTGTGCTTACAGACAACCGTTACTTAATTGTGTCTGTGATTACAGTCAAACGGTACTCGTGTCTGTGCTTACAGACAACCGTTACTTAATTGTGTCTGTGATTACAGTCAAACGGTACTCGTGTCTGTGCTTACAGACAACCGTTACTTAATTGTGTCTGTGATTACAGTCAAACGGTACTCGTGTCTGTGCTTACAGACAACCGTTACTTAATTGTGTCTGTGATTACAGTCAAACGGTACTCGTGTCTGTGCTTACAGACAACCGTTACTTAATTGTGTCTGTGATTACAGTCAAACGGTACTCGTGTCTGTGCTTACAGACAACCGTTACTTAATTGTGTCTGTGATTACAGTCAAACGGTACTCGTGTCTGTGCTTACAGACAACCGTTACTTAATTGTGTCTGTGATTACAGTCAAACGGTACTCGTGTCTGTGCTTACAGACAAACATTACTTGTTTTCTGTGGTAACAATCAAACAGTACTTGTGTTTGCGATTCGTCAACGTTGTTCGTGTTCGTGCTTGCAGCCAGTCATTACACTCGCATCCCTGAATATTCTAAAACCTTTCTGTGTCTGTAATTATAATCAGTCGTTACTAATTATGTCTGTGATCAGTTTAAAGTTTCTCGTGTCGTTAATTACAGTAAGACTTCTTTTTATTTTTCTTCCTTTTCTATTTTTTTGTTTTGTTTTAAACTCTTTTCACACAGGTGATATTAGACTGATTACAGTAAGACGTTATGTTCGTTATTACGTTACTTCAGACGTTACTTTCTGTGCCCGTAATCAGTCAACCGGTACTTCCTACGTCTGCAATGACGCTACTTGCTGTGGGTGTCCGTGATTACAGTCAAACAGTTGACGTTACCTACTTTGTTCGTGATTAAGTGAAACGTTATTTACCTGTTTGATTGCATTCAAACGTTACATACTTTTTTTTCATGATTAAATGAAACGTTACCTAGTGTCTTGGTGATTACAGTCAAATATTGCTTGCTATACCCGCAGTTACAGTCCAACATTATTTGTGTTTTGTGTGTTTACAGTCAAACTTTACTTGTGTTTTGTCTGTTTTACAGTCAAACGTTACTCGTCGTGTCGGTGATTATAGTCACACGTTATTAGCTGTACCCGTGATTACAGTCCAACGTTACTGTGTCCATGATTACTGACTATGTTACTGACTGTGTCCATGATTACAGTCCAGCGTTACTGTGTCCGTGATTACAGTCCACGTTAGTGACTGTGTCCGTGATTACAGCCCAACGTTACTGTGTCCGTGATTACAGTCCAACGATACTGACTGTGTCCGTGATTACAGTCCACGTTAGTGACTGTGTCCGTGATTACAGCCCAACGTTACTGACTGTGTCCGTGATTACAGTCCAACGATACTGACTGTGTCCGTGATTACAGTCCAGCGTTACTTACTGTGTCCGTGATTACAGTCCAACGTTACTTACTGTGTCCGTGATTACAGTCCAACGTTACCGTGACCGTGATTACAGTCCAACGTGACCGTGTCCGTGATTACAGTCCAACGTGACCGTGACCGTGATTACAGTCCAACGTGACCGTGTCCGTGATTACAGTCCAACGTTACTGTGTCCGTGATTACAGTCCAACGTTACTGTGTCCGTGATTATAGTCCAACGTTACCGTGTCCGTGATTACAGCCCAACGTGACTTGCCACAGTCTCTCAGTCTGGGCAAGCACGCCGTGAAGATGTCCACGTCTCAACGGGGCGGTTAAAGCGTGGGCTTGGCAGTAAGGACGGCTAGACGGTCTGATGGGATGGGGAAAGACGCAGCAGCCGCGAGGAGCAACAAGTACCCGATTGTCAAAACAAGCAGGCGAGGAGAATGCCAGCAAGCAGTCAACATCGAGAGGTGTGCACGTGAAACACGAATCAGGCCGTCAGGGACTGGAACTGGGTCTGGCTGGGGGGCGGGAACCTTTGTTCTTGGGCACACAGCAATGTGTTTGACAACGCGCTTTCAACAACAGGCGGCAGGGTGGCCGAAAGGTGAAGACCCTAGTCTCGCCTCGCGGTCTGGAGGCTGCGGTTTTGAACCCTAGTTCGTCTTTTCCGCGGGCACTCAGTACGAGGGACGAGCAACTGAAAACCGAGAGAACAAATTAAACAGTTTTGAAAGAAGACTCCAAAGACCAAAAGGAACACCGCATGACAACGGCCTTGTCAGTTTCAAGTTCAAAGTTCAATTAAAGTTCACTACGATTGCAGCAGACGCCGATGACCAACTGACCCCCTTCCCATTCGAGATTTTCCTGTCTCCTCTTCACCGTCTGTGTTGATTATCATGTGTCCGTGAATCCAAATTTTCCTGAATAATTTGCGGTCTTCAGTGGTAGGTGGGACGACATCGGTCTGTACAAATTTTCGCTTTCTCCTCAACAGTAGTCGCAGTCGGTAACGGCAGCATCAGAGCCGCCATGTTTTGGCGTGACCTACATTTTGATAGGGCGTTAAGGCGATTTAAAAATAAAATAAAATAATAGTGGAAACTTGTAAGTGCCCTACCTATCAAAATATTCTAACAGCCCAAGGCGCGTACACAGGCAAGAATAGAGACAACATACTACAACATAAACAACAAAACTTTTAACAAAAATACACATTCACTTACTTCATAGCACACACACACACACGCCAGCACACACACACGCACACACACACACACACACACACACACACACACACACACACACACACACACACACACACACACACACACACACACACACACACACATGCACGCACAAGGCACATACACACGGAAACAGGAAGGCGTGCAGCATGTACGCATCGATACAGGCACGCGAACAGGAAATAGACGAACGTTACTGTGTCCGTGATTACAGTCCAACGTTACTGTCTGTGTCCGTGATTACAGTCCAACGTTACTGACTGTGTCTGTGATTACAGTCCAACGTTACTGACTGTGTCCGTGACTACAGTCGAATGTCACTGACTGTGTCCGTGATTACAGTCCAACGTTACTGACTGTGTCTGTGATTACAGTCCAACGTTACTGACTGTGTCCGTGACTACAGTCGAACGTCACTGACTGTGTCCGTGATTACAGTCCGACGTTACTGACTGTGTCTGTGATTACAGTCCAACGTTACTGACTGTGTCCGTGATTACAGTCCAACATGGCAGCGAACCAGTCTGGTCCATGGGCTGAGAGGAATAGTGTGGTTTTGGGTTGTTTTGAAAGTAAACAAATTAGTCTACAACTTTAAACATGGCATGTGCTGAGCGCATCCACGCATGCCAGTTTTTTTAATTTTATTTTTAAGGTGTCACCATTTAGAAGACGAAGCGAAATTAAGGGACTATTTGCATGGCCAAAAAAGATAATATTTCGCTTCTCATCACATTAATTTTTTTCCCTTTTTCACCGTTACCTGTCGTTTAAGTGTCGTGTTGTAGTTGACAAAGCTTCACAAAAAAGAAAAGAAAAAAAGGTTGTGTGTTTGTGTCCTAATAAATAAACGTGTTTTTTTTTTGGTGCCTTTTATGTATTTGGACCATGAAAGATGGGTTCCGTTTCTGTGGCCCAGCAGCGTCCCATAAACCGCCCAACGTGTCCAGGGCGCCACCTGCCCGTGCCTAGACTGCAGGGTGCGTGGTGTGTGTGTGTGTGTGTGTGTGTGTGTGTGGGGGGGTGATGGGGGGGGGGGTGGTGGTGTGGGGGGTGGGGGGTGGTGATGAGGGTGGGGGGGGGGTGGGGGGGTGGGGGAAGGGGCTCGTGGCGGTTCTCTCTCCTAACCGAAGAACCTAAAAGAGAGCCAAAGGGGAAAAACCGGCAGAGGAAGGAATGGGGACAGTTGCAGTCACCTTCACAACCTGACCTGCCCCTCCACCTGGCGTGACCCCAATTTCTCACCTGGCGTGACCTGTTTCTGCGGAGGCCAAGGGGCTTTTCGCCCCTCACAGCAAGCAGTGACCCAGAAAAGAAGAGACAAGAGAAGCGACGTGTCTGTGTGTGGGAGGGGGGGGGGGGGGGGCTGCAGGGAGGAGGGGGGTGGAAGGGTGGGTGGGTGGGTGCGGTGGGGTGGGGGGGGGGGTGAGCAAGCGGTGTGCGTTGCTCCGTGGAGGATTTCTTACCGTTCAGGCTGCATCCTGTGCTAGGTGATAAGGTTCCGGAATGAGCAACAGATGTCCAGGTAACACGCACCTGCACTTTCTGTCTGTTTGCTTGGACGAGACTAGACCTGTTTGCCCAGAATTACATGGACCTGACTAGACCTGTGAGCCCAGACCTACTTAGACATGGCTAGACCCGTCTGTAGGTCTATTTGCCCAGACCTGATCAGGCCGGATTGGATCTGTGTGCCCAGATCTACATTGACTTGACTAGGCATATGTACCCGGACATACTTTGACCTGACTAGACCTTGTGCCTAGACTTACTTTGACCTGACTAGACCTTGTGCCTAAATTAACTTTGACCTGACTAGACCTTGTGCCTAGACTTACTTTGACCTGACTAGACCTTGTGCTTAGACCTACTCTGACCTGACTAGGTCTTGTGCCTAGACCTACTTTGACCCGACTAGACCTTGTACCTAGATCTACTCTGACCTGACTAGACCTATGTGCCCAGGCTTACTTTGACCTGACTAGACCTGTGTGCCTAGATCTAATTTGACCTGACTAGACCTTGTCCCGACAGTGGGAAGAGGGAGACTATACCTGTCACCACCAAAATGGGAAGAGGGAGACTATACTCACGCTAAACTGTCACCACCAGAATGGGAAGAGGGAGACTATACTCACGCTAAACTGTCACCACCAGAATGGGAAGAGGGAGACTATACTCACGCTAAACTGTCACCACCAGAATGGGAAGAGGGAGACTATACTCACGCTAAACTGTCACCATCAGAATGGGAAGAGGGAGACTATGCTCACGCTAAACTGTCACCACCAGAATGGGAAGAGGGAGACTATACTCAAGCTAAACTGTCACCACCAGAATGGGAAGAGGGAGACATAAGATAGCCAACACCTGACGCTAAACTGTCACCACCAGCCATGACTGCAGGAAAAACAGCTGGGGGTAGAATTCCCAACAGCAGCCGAAGGTTACACAGGCTTATCAACTCCAGGCTCGACGGATTTCCTGCACGGAAGCTTTGAATGCTGTGGATTCGAGAGAAAGAGAGAGAGAGAGAGGGGATGAGGGGGGGGTCCGGCACATAAACTCTGATGGCTGCGGATTTTCAAGTGAGAAAGAGAGAAAGAGAGAGAGGGGTGTGTGTGTGTGTTGGGGGGGGGGGGGGGGGTTATTTGCACAGAGGCTCTGACAGCTGTGGATTCCCGGTCCTGCCCCCCGCCCAACCTAAACCCCGGGACTGAGGATGTCTTGTGTTGCCGGGCAACAATATGTCCTCGCCACAACGTCGGCATCACCCCCGCATTACCTCGCTACCTCTGGCATCGCCTGGCGCTATCACCATCACCCCGCATTCCACGACAGCCGCACGTTATCCTCCACTCACTGACGTAAGCTGTCAAACATGTTCTCCTAGCATGCAGCTTGCTTTCGGGTCATCGAGGTCAGTGCGCCGACTGCCGATGGGGTCAGCAGTGCCACGTGCACAGACAGAGCGCCCCCTGTCGCCTGGAGTCGCAGTTACGTCTGCGTTTCTGGCTCATCAGCCGCCGTAACTGCGGAATGTCGTGTCATTACAGAGTTGCGCCCCTGCCGAGCTGGTGTGTGTGTGTGTGTGTGTGTGTGTGAGAGAGAGAGAGATGAGAGAGAGAGAGAGAGAGAGAGAGAGAGAGAGAGAGAGAGAGAGAGAGAGAGAGAGAGAGAGAGAGAGAGAGAGTGTGTGTGTGTGTGTGTGTGTGTGTGTGTGTGTGTGTGTGTGTGTGTGTGTGTGTGTGTGAAGGATGCGTGCGTGCGCGAGCGGAGTTATGTAAACACAATGAGACATAGAATCTTAGAAACCGACTGTCCATGGATAAAACATACACTACGGAATATTTGCCTTTTGCCTGACTCAAGAAAAGGCAGCACTGTAAACAAGACACCTGACTGAAAAACAGCTGGGGATCGGGGATAGCACAGCGGAAGAGCACCGGATGCTTGATCGAAAGGCCGCGGGTTCGAGTC
>OY757548.1:21295877-21349151 GCA_963584105.1 Alviniconcha strummeri
CGGACAGCCCAGGACGTCCACCTCGACTCTCACACAGCTCCTGAACTATGTGCCTTAACTGATGATCTGATCATGGTTTAAATCTTTGACAGACTGTCGGGGTTGTCGCCCTTTATGGGGGACACGGAACAGGAAACGCTGTCCAACGTCACCTCGGCCACTTGGGACTTCAACGCTGAGGAGTTCGACAGCATCTCCAAGGAAGCCAAGGACTTCATCTCTAAGCTCCTCGTCAAGGACCCCAGGAAACGGATGTCGTCCGCGGACTGCCTGGACCATCAGTGGCTTAGGGTCAGTCTGTCTGTCTCTCGCTCACTCTCCCCTCCTCCCTCTCCCACCCCCCCCCCCCCCCCCCCTCTTATTACCGATGCTGTATTTGTCCATAGCCTTTTGTCATAATAGTTCACTGTGAATGTCTTGGTTATAAGTAGTACTGTAGCAACGGCTGATGTGTGAGTCTGCCTTTGTGCTAATATCTTCACCGTTGAGAAATAAAGTTCAGTCAATCAATCTCTCTTCCCATCTCTCTCTCTCTCTCTCTCTCTCTCTCTCTCTCTCTCTCTCTCTCTCTCTCTCTCTCTCTCTCTCTCTCTCTCTCACACACACACACACACACACACACACACACACACACACACACACACACACACACACACATACACACACCACACACGATATCTCTTTACGGTCTGTTTGTTTGAGTGTTGTAGTTTGCAGTATTACACGCCATCACTGTGGTTGGTATAACCTAGCCTACGTCGTCATTCTGTCGGCACACGTCACTATTATTGTTACCCGTGCCATTATTATGTCAGCTGACGTCATCAGTGTTGTGTATAACCCACGTTGTCATTCTGGCATCACACGTCATCACTGTGATAAACTACGTCATCATTTTGTCAACACACGGCATCGCCTGCGTGAACGCGTCAACACTCGGTTTATAACCCACGTCGTGTTTGCACACGTCAGTATCAACGCATTTAGAAACCTGGCCGTCTCCCTGGATTGTTATAAGCTCCTTCATTCACGTTGGTGACGTCTTGGTTTTGTGTTTGCAGAGGTCAGTGAAACGAGAGAGCCACATACCGGAGCGGTCGCTGTCCAAGAAACGCCTCAGAAAGTTTGTCTACAGGAGGAAGTGGCAGGTGTGTCTAAACTCTCATCTCGGGGGTCTAGGTTTCGGTCTGGGTCTGGCTCTGTCTTTGCGTCACTGGTCTGGGTCTGTGCCCTTATGTCACAGGGTCTGTGCCCTTATGTCACAGGGTCTGTGCCCTTATGTCACAGGTCTGGCTCTTTACGTCATAGGACTGGGTGTGCCTTTACGTCACAGGACTGGGTCTGTGCTTTTACGTCACGAGTCTGGGCCTGTGCCTTTACATCACAGCCCTTGCGTCACAGGTTTGGGGCTTAGTGACACAGGTTTGGATCTTAGTGACACAGGTTTGGGTCTTAGTGACACAGGTTTGGATCTTAGTGACACAGGTTTGGGTCTTAGTGACACAGGTTTGGGTCTTAGTGACACAGGTTTGGGTCTTAGTGACACAGGTTTGGGTCTTAGTGACACAGGTTTGGGTCTTAGTGACACAGGTTTGGGTCTTAGTCCTCATCATCACAGGTCTTGGTCAAAGACTGAACTATTCTATCGTGGGACATATATATATGCGTGCGTGTGCGTGCGTTCGTGTGTGTGTGTGTGTGTGTGTGTGTGTGTGTGTGTGTGTGTGTGTGTGTGTGTTTTCGGTCTCTTTCATTTCACTCTAAATGTCTCTGCGGACTGTTTGCGTGTGAAAGTCCTTTCCACACTTCATTCTACACCGCCAAATGAACGTCTTCCGTGCCTGTCTCCCTGTCATTGTTCTACCACTCCATCAGCTTCGTACTCAGTGGCTGAGAGGCCAAGGAGCATTTTAAGATGCAAGAAGCAATTAGCTCAGCAGTGCCTCAGTGTAAGACGTCTCTTTGTTGCCGGTCTGACAGAAAGCCATCAACGCCATGCTGGCCTTACGCAGGATGGGCGTCACCCTCTCATAGCCACCGGCTCTCGGCCAGGTCAGTCTCCTAGCAACTTCATCAGCAAAGGGGAGGGGGGGGGGGAGGGGGAAGCGGGGGGGGGGGGTCATCCAAAGAGGTGCGGGATGGTTATGCAAAGGGGAGGGATTCATCAAAGGTGTGTGGGGGGGGGGGGGGGTAAGAGGGAGCGGGGGTGTCATCAAAAGTGTGTGTGTGTGAGTGGGGGGTCATCTAGGGGGTTGGTTAATCCGAAGGGGTGGGAGTCATCAAAGGTGTGTGTGTGTGGTGGGGGGGTCTTCAAAAGGGGGAGGGGGGTAATGCAAAGGGGTGGGATTCATCTAAGGCTTGTGTGTATCTGAGGGGGGTCATCAAAGGGGGGGGGGGGGGGGGGGTTAATGCCGAGGGGAGGGATTCATCAAAGGTGTGGTTGGGGGGGGTCATCAAAGGGGGGGGTGGGGTTAATGACAAGGGGAGGGATTCATCAAAGGCATGTGTGTGTGTGTGTGGGGGGGGGGGGGGCATCAAAGTGGGGTGGTTAATGCCAAGGGGAGGGATTCATCAAATGTGTGGGTGGGTGGGGAAGAAGGGGGGTCATCAAAAGCGGGGGGGGTCGAAAGGGGTGGTCTTCATCAAAAGAGTTGTTATCCAAAGGGGTGGGGGTTCACCAAAAGGGGCTTGTTAATCCAAAGGTTCATCAAAAGGGGTGGGGGTTGTTAATTCAAAGGGGAGGGGTTCATCAAAAGCGGTTGTTTAATCCAAAGGGGAGGGGTTCATCAAAGGGGGGGGGGGGGGGGGGTAATTCAAAGGGGCGAGGTTCATCAAAAGCGGTTGGTTAATCCAAAGGGGAGGGGTTCATCAAATGGGGATGGTTAATCCAAAGAGGCGGGGTTCATCAAAAGGGGTTTGGGGGTGTTAATCCAAAGGTGCTGGGTTGATCAAAAGGGGGTAATCCAAAGGGGCGGAGCTCATCAAAAGGGAGGTAATCCAAAGGGGCAGGGTTCATCAAAAGGGGGGTAATCCAAAGGGGCGTGTGTGTGTGTGTGTGTGTGTGTGTGTGTGTGTGTGTGTGTGTGTGTGTGTGTGTGCAGGTTGGTTGTAAACCAAAGAACACACCTATCTATTTTCAGAGGGGACCCCGGGTGACCTTTCGCCAACGTTCGCGGGGAGAAATACAGCTGTCGGAACAACGTTGCTCCGTGACGTCGGCGCGGCTGTTAATGGTGATGACGTCACACCACCAACCGTTTCGTGACGTCACCTCGCCATCTTAGTGACGTTGCACAGGGAATGCTGGAAGTCTGAGGCAGCTGCTAAACACCCGCATGTGCCATGTTCTGTCAAAATCCAAGTACAAAAACTGTCGTCCGACATTTCATAGACTTCTGTCTTTTTTTTTCTCTTTTTTTTTCTTTCTTTTTTTCAGTTCGTCCATCACGGCAGGAAGAGAGCCGTGTGTTCTGACATAGAGAATTTCTTTGAAAGCTGTCTCTCAGCTGCCTTTGATGGCGGTTACGCGTCAGCAAACGGCCCGCTCGTCTCTTGCTTTGCTGGAGGGGAAAGTGGGGATATGTAAACGCCCGCCCGTCTCTTGCTTTGCTGGAGGGGAAAGTGGGGATATGTAAACGCCTGCCGCGGAGGCCGAGCGGAAACCAAAACAACGAATCTTGCACACGTTTTCTGTGGGAACCGGAGTATTGAGAATGTACAGATCTAGCCATTGGTATTGTCACGGATATTTTGTTCTTGTCGTTCTTCGTCTTCTTCGGGTTTCTATTTTTGCTGTTGTTGTTGTTGCTGTTGTTACGGTTTGCAGGGGTCGGGGCCTCAGTGTTTAGTTTCTTCTTGTTTTCCAGGGATGGGGTGGGGTAAAAACTGAACGGGGGACGTTTCTTGACGATTGGTAATTAACCGTGAAAGCTTTCCTGGAGTCTGCTAAGGGATTAACGGACCTGCCGGTAAGGTGTAGGCTGGATACAACTGGTGTCCGCAAAGTGTGCGTGCTGTCCGCAAAGTGTGCGTGCTGTCTGCAAAGTGTGCGTGCTGTCTGCAAAGTGTGCGTGCTGTCTGCAAAGTGTACGCGCTGTCTGCAAAATGTGCGCGTTGTCTGCAAAGTGTGCGTGTTGTCTGCAAAGTGTGCGTAGTGTCTGTAAAGTGTGCGTGCTGTCTGCAAAGTATGCATCGTGACTGTAAAGTGTACGTGCTGTCTGCAAAGTGTGCGTGTTTGCAAAGTGTGCGTGTTGTCTGCAAAGTGTGCGTGCTGTCCGCAAAGTGTGCGTGCTGTCCGCAAAATGTGCGTGCTGTCCGCAAAGTGTGCGTGTTGTCCGCAAAATGTGCGTGTTGTCTGCCAAATGTACGTGTTGCGGCTGCTGTGCCGTACCCAGGTAAGGCGACCCGAATTTCCCACAAGGGACAAAGAAGTACTTAAAAAATGCAATCAGGGTAATCTACTGGGGTAATAACCTAAAGATGCTTGAATCATTTTTGTGTTAAACCTGTTTTTATCCACCATGCCTGTGTGCATACACGTTGTAGGCTGCGGGCCTGTGTGAATTATGTCGTGTCAGTATCATCATCCAAATTTGGGACCGCCATTATCTTTTTTAAACTCTTGGCTTAGTTTTGTTTTTATCGTGTATAGGTGTTGTGTTTTGCGGCCCCTTTATGTACAGATTGCATGGTCATGTAACGTACGCCGTTATGTAATTTTCGTATCTTCTGAACATTTTGGTGAATGTATAACCCCTACCCCCACCCCATGTTGGTGAGTGTATAACCCCTACCCCCACCCCATTTTGGTGAGTGTATAACCCCTACCCCCACCCCATGTTGGTGAAAGTGTAACCCCCACCTACACCCGCACCATGTCTGTGTGCATACACATTGTAGGCTGCGGGCCTGTGTGAATTATGTCAGTATCATCATCAAGATTTGTGAAAATGTAAACAAATCTTTTAATAAAGCAAGGTAAAATGCCAAGCATATTTCACTTGGGCTTGATGTTTGGTCAGAACTGTGACAGAAGTTTCAGAAATGTTTCAGCAAAAGTGTTACAGTTTTCTTCTTGTGGGAATTCCGTTCAATGTTTAGCGAAGCAAAGGCTGCAAGTGTCATTTTAGTTGCTTCTTCTTCCCGTTCTTGGACCGAGTGGTCGTACACACACACACACACACACACACACACACACACACACACACACACACACACACACACACCGCACGCGCGCGCGCACACACACACACACACACGCACACATACACACCGCACACACACACACACACACACACACACACACACACACACACACACACACACACAACAACAACAACAACAACAACAACAACAACAACAACAACAACAACAACAACAACAAACTTCCCTTACTTGATTGTCGTGAAAACTTTGAAGGAACACATATCCCTTTTGTGACGTTCATAATCTGAAACTGTTAGTAGTTGATGTTACCGTTACATTAATGTTTGATATGTACTTTTGCTTTGTAAATGTGCAGTACATCAGTATGTGAACGATTGTAAACTTGTATGAGGAGGCTGATGGGCCGTTGTGCAGGACAGTCGTCCCCCCCACCCCCCACCCCCACCCCCGCCTTAACCCGCATATCCTGGTACATATTGAATAACCCGGTCACCTAGCAGCTTCTGTAGCACCACCCGCCCCCTCTCCTCCACCCTCTCACTCACTCACTCCTAACCACGTTGAGCCTTGTACATACTGAATAATCCGGTTACCTAGTAGCCACATACCCCCTAGAACCCCCCCCCCCCATACACACCACCACCACCACCACCACCACCACCACCCCATCCCACCCCAATCCATTCTTATAGGACTCAGCGAAGTAGGATTGGATTTGTTATGTTTCAATTAAAACAGAAAACATTCACGGTAGATGTTCTCAGTGCAGCTGGTTAAAAATCGACGTTTGACAGTGGGAAAGACACCGCAGTGAGCGCTGCTTGTTTGTGTCCGGCGGTTTCTGCGTCCCACCCCGTCCAGTCTTGTGTGTGTGTGTGTGGCTTTTCTGCACCGCACTGGCTACCCACCCCTTCCAGACTCCCACCCCATTCACTCGTGTGTGTGTTGTGTGTGTGTTGTATATGTGTTGTTGTTTTTGGTGTATGTGTACCCAGTAAGGTGCCTTACATCTTCATGCCACAGTGCCTATCTGCCGTGTCCAGACTCCCACCCCATCCAGTCTTGTGTGTGTACCCAGTAAGCTGCCTTACATCTTCATGCCACAGTGCCTGTCGGCCTTGTCCGAACTCCCATGCCACCCCACTAAGTCATGCCTATACTAGGCAGCGGGCTATTTTTCCACACCCAACTTCCACCCCATGTAGTATTGTATATAATCAGATATACCCAGCGAGTGTGATGTTGTTGTTTCTTTAATTCCCAACCAGCCTCCCCGTCCGGCCCTGCCGTTGTACTGTATACAATGTATACAGCCGCAGAGGTCTGGATACTTGTGACGGTATATAATTATAATTATACATGAACGATCTCGCTTACGTCTCACAATGTGTCTAATTATGCTTTCTGGGTCTGACTGTGACGTCTCTGAGTTTTGTCCTCAAATGTACATACTTCCACTTTCTGGGGTTTGTCTTCAAGTGTTTATACGTCTACTTTCTGGTCGTTGCCTTCGGGTGTTTACGACTCATTTTTTACGCCTTGCTGTCGCATCTGTGTATACGTCTATTGTTAGGCCTTGCCGTCTGCTCTGTGTATGTGTCTACTTTCTGGGCCTTGCTGCCTAGTCTATGTTTACGTCTATTTTCCGACGTCTACTTTCTGGGCCATGCTGTCTGGTCTATGTATACGTCTACTTTCTGGGCCTTGCTGTCTGGTCTATGTATATGCTTGCTGGGCCTTTCTTTCTGTCATAATGTCTGCGTCTACTTTCTGGTCTGTGCATACGTCTACTTTCTGGACCTTCCTGTCTCATCTACGAATACGTCTAATTTCTGCACCTTGCTGTCTGGTGTATGTATACGTCTACTTTCTGGGCCTTTGTGTCGGGTCTGTGTATACGTCTACTTTCTGGACCTTGCTGCCTGGCCTATTTATTCGTCTACTTTCTGGGCCATGTTGTCTGGTCTACATTCTGGGCCTTTCTATCTGGTCTATGTATACGTCTACTTTCTGGACCTTTCTGTCTGGTCTATGTATTCGTCTACTTTCTGGGCCTTGCTGTCTAGTCTATGTATACGTCTACTTTCTGGGCCTTGCTGTCCGGTCTGTGTGTACGACGTCTACTTTCTGGGCCTTGCTGTCTGGTCTATGTATACGTCTACATTCTGGGCCTTGCTGTCTGTTCTATGTGTACGTCTACTTTCTGGGCCTTGCTGTCTGGTCTATGTGTACGTCTACTTTCAGGGCCTTGCTGTCTGGTGTATGTAAACGTCCACTTTCTGGGCCTTGCTGTCTGGTCTATGTGTACGTCTACTTTCTGGGCCTTGCTGTCTGGTCTATGTATATGACTACTGCAGCTTTTGTTTCCAATTCCCCAGTCATCTAGTCTTTCCCCCATTCCAGAACAAACAAGCAAAAAACTTTCTTCTTTCACTTCACAACTTCAAACAGAAGCTCTAGAGAAGGGGCCTGTCCGCAATCTTTGATATCAAAGCCGTGATGTTGCTTTCATTTCTTTTCTCCTTTAAAAAACAAAAACTAAAAAACTAAAATAAATTCAGCTAGCTGAATTGATACCCCCTCCACCCGTCGTCATCCGATTGTTCGTGTCCTGAAAACACTTTTAGTTTTCATGTCGTACACGAAGCAGGGTAGAAGTGAGGAAAGGCAGGTCCATTCATGGCCATTTTTATAGCCTTGACTGTAGGCACACTCATGGCCATTTTTAGCCTTGACTGCAGGTCCGCTCACGGCCATTTATAGCTTCGACTGCAGGTCCATTCGTGGCCATTTATAGCCTTGAATGCATGTCCATTCATGGCCATTTATAGCCTTGACTGCTGATCCATTCGTGGCTATTTTTATAGCCTTGACTGCAGGTCCATTCAGTCAACTCAAACAAAAATCATCCCACAAGGGGCAATTATGTTGTGGTCATGGCGGGCTCGTAAAATAATAAATACATAAAGTTAAAAGAAGAATACAACAAAACACCACCAACAAAAGGGTGATCGTAGATTCGTAGCCATTTATAGCCTTGACTGCAGGTCCATTCGTAGCCATTTATAGCCTTGACTGCAGGTCCATTCGTAGCCATTTATAGCCTTGACTGCAGGTCCATTCGTAGCCATTTATAGCCTTGACTGCAGGTCCATTCGTAGCCATTTATAGCCTTGACTGCAGGTCCATTCGTAGCCATTTATAGCCTTGACTGCAGTCAATTGGTGCTTAACATGGTGCCTAACGTCCACAGAAACCACATGGCTTATTAGGGACGGACAATTGACTGCAGGTCCATCCATGGCCATTTACAGCCTTGACTGAAGGTCCATCCATGGCCATTTATAGCCTTGATTGCAGGTCCATTCGTGGCCATTTATAGCCTTGACTGCAGGTCCATTGGTCGCCATTTCGCATTGACTGTCGATGTGCAAATCCACTGATTACTCAGTAGCCTGGGTTGTCAGTAAAGTCTTTGAATCACAGACTCTAACAAACAGAACTGTGAACTAGTCCCTTCACATAGCGAAGTCTCCAACATCCCACAAACTGTGTATTATGTAGGCTGTTATTCCTGTTGATATTAGAATATAACTTCTTGTACATTATTTCTAGAATATTTATGTTTGCAAGCCAGTTTGCCAACCAGCAATAAAATTACTTCGTGTTGTAAATGGTCTGGTCTTTTCTTTTCTTTTTCCCCACCTTCCCCACCCTTCCACCTCTCTCTTGTCTTTCTCTCTCTCTCTGTTTCACAAACAGGGGCAGAGGTGTGTGTGTGTGTGTGTGTGTGTGTGTGTGTGTGTGTGTGTGTGTGTGTGTGTGTGTGTGTGTGTGCGTGTGTGTGTGTGTGTGATACAGTAACAGGTCATACACAAAATTCCATAGAAAAAAATAGATCTATAGGAAGTCAGTTTCGCTCGTCCTTGATCAAAGGAAAGCGTTCTTCTCTCTCTCTCTCTCTCTCTCTCTCTCTCTCTCTCTCTCTCTCTCTCTCTCTCTCTCTCTCTCTCTCACACACACACACACACACACACACACACACACACACACACACACACACACACACACACTTTTTAGGATAAATTCTGCTCACCCCATTTTCTTCCCGTTGACGGATATCGCAAACAGCACGGCAGTGGCTTTATGATTATATAATGTACGGTGCTACAGTACTCTTGGGGAACTTACTGTCATCTATTAGCTTTGGGCCTCTGGCCCTAATTTTACCATCTGGTTTACATTAAAACATTCATGATTTGTGGCGACATACTTATTCAAGTATAACTGTAAGATATAATATCACTGACTTGCATCTGTGGCCTGTACAAGAATCCTATAGGGTGATTGAGGCACCGCCTCCCGAGAATTATTTGACTCAACAGAAATCTGGTAGACTCATTCCAGCCCGACAACAACCTGGCTACGTCACAACCAACACCAGTGGTGACTCCATAAGAAACAACGATCGATAAGGCCTACATGATTCCACGCTTCCGCACAGACCAATTATGAAACTCCTTTGTCAAGACTGCACCTGACTGGAACCACCTGGACAACACCACTGTCCACGCAGCCTCTGTCTAGCGGTTCAAGGCCCTAGTAGCGGCCACACAACACCAGGAGGCCGCCGACGTGCAGTCCCCACTCCGCTGCACTAACCTGCGACTAGCCACCAGGACCGACCGTTCATTGGTTGTTTAGGTCACATGATTTACCTTCTAAATTTAGTGCGATAACTTGCCGCATATATGATATAACAGGGCAG
Organism: Alviniconcha strummeri; assembly: GCA_963584105.1. Classification (NCBI taxonomy): domain Eukaryota; kingdom Metazoa; phylum Mollusca; class Gastropoda; family Provannidae; genus Alviniconcha; species Alviniconcha strummeri. The sequence goes on from OY757548.1 coordinate 21,305,812, forward strand.
TGAGACACATGTACGTAATCTCGTTGTTGAGAAATTTTGTTGTTGTTTCAGCTGTTGTGCCAATTTATAGAGGATCATACAGATTTGAAAATGCACGATCGAAATCTAAAGCAAGAGTGCTCAGTATTTTATAGCTTCAGTTGTAGTTGCACTCGACTGTATCTAGAAGAATCGTTACAAGTGTGATCTCAACAATGGAAACTACAGTGTGTGATTTCTTGATTGCAACGAGGCAGTTCATGTGTTTGAAACAACCTGAAACCCAAAATTGTCGTCTGCAGATCTGATGCGTCAGATGCATAAAAGATGAGGTGATGACACTGGCCATCCAGGAAGCGAACGCAGATCTAGATCCGCGGAGCAGCGTCTTTCGTCCGTGAACACTCCTGAGTGTCTGCGGACAAGGTGTATATTCGTTGCCAAGTGTCAATACACTGACTGCACGAGGAATGTTTTGTGGTGCCAAGTACACTCATCACACATTCATTCCACTCATAAAACATTAAATTACAACAACAACAAATAAACATCCTTGTAAAAAGTCATAGATAAAAACATGAAAAATCCCTCTGGCATCAAGCTGTGCATATTATAAAATTGCCACTTCCCGAGGACCCCCTCTTAAAAGTTTCTGTCCTAATAAAAGCAATTTTACGAACTATCTACAGCAAATTAATTAATTAACCCTGCCGGCTTACTCCGCTGGCCGCTATCACCCTGTCAGTTGTACTCTAATCATGACCCTAACACATCCAAGAACCTACGCACTAAAAACATCCCCGCCTGGGCTCAGTTGACGTGGGAGTGGGCCTAGTGCAAGCTCGCCAATCGCCAATAGACGTCACTAGCCTGTTACACCCAGCGTCACCACCACCCACCACCACCCCAACCGCTACCCCCAACCCTCACCTCGAGCAACAACACAACACGTGCGTGCGGTTAGGGGAAACTACTCTAGACAAAGCCGGAGAGGAAGCAGACGGTATTCGAAGGCGAAATTGAAATATATATAGTGTTTGGATACCCTGAGTACCATGGATATGGTGCATGTTCTTCATATGTAAGTAAAGGATTTTAACTGAGTCACTGCAAAGAATAACAAAACTCTAGGAATCAAACTTGCAGACTACTTCTGTAAGACTACGTGCAAGTGCAGTTGACCCAGAGGTCATGTCAGAGACAGAGGAAACTATCGTTGTGTCGGGGAACCTAGGTCACATCATTTGCAAATCAAAAACTATAAAACAAGGTAAAATAAAATAAATAAAAGTCTCACTTCCATACACGATCATCAGCATATGCCTCCCCCAAGCCTTTCGGTATTCACATAAGAGTAAAACTGGCTGAACAATGAATAAATATAAAACGTATATGTAAGATTAACAACCAGCAGGCAAAGCATCAAAATATAAACATTAAGACTGATTTGATCCAGTAAAAACAGATGCTCAAAATGGTAACAATATCAGATAGATGAATTATAATAGGAAACCATGTAGGCCCCTACATACAGGGCTTTAGGCTGCAAGCGGGGAGCATGGGTCGTTCTATCGGCTTGGGGCTAGAGCTAACACAATCATAAAATCATAGCCCTAGCCCAAACACTAGCCTAACCCTAAACATGCAAAACGTGTGCTACTGAGGCACATTGTCTCTATATTTAGAAGATAATTCATCTGATCGAAACAACCAATGAACGGTCGGTCTTGGTGCGATGGCTAGCCGCATGTGCTGCACTAAGCTAGACTACTGGATGAAGCAGCGTACATTTCAAGATCAAGATCACATTGCATCTATATCATTACAAATCTGAAACAAAACGAGGCCCGCAGCGCTCGTGCAGAATCAACACACAAGGGAGTTAATTAGCGCTCGAAATACATAACAAGTACAACAAAAACCAGAGTCGCCTACAGTAACTCTCACCTTGCATGCGTGTAAATACAGGGTACATAAACCCAGGATGTACCTCTGGTGGAGATTATGTACCTTTACCTGCATGCCAGTGAGAGTTACCGGGGGCGACTCGGGTCTTTGTTGCTGTACTTGTCTTACGTATTTCGAGCGCTGATTAACTCCCTTGTTTGTTTATATCATTACGTTATAATTTTGTTTGACGTCACTGTCTAGATACAGCGTCAACTCTTTCTTGACGTCACAAAGTACGTCAACTTCACTTGCTACTTCGGGGGTCAAGCAGCCAGTTGAAAGTCCTCAAATCCAACACCTTGAAATGCTTTAGGCCAGCCTTTGAGACTTGCAACGTCACCACAAAGAGTGCTGCCATTCTTTTTCAGCCAGTGCGCATCAAAAGAAGATCAGTATTACCCCCACCACATCCAAGATGCAAAATATGCCAGAGTCCACCAAGGTCCCCGGGACGGTTGTGATCGGGAAGATCGGGAAGTGTGGAGGGGTGTCCATTCCCGAGCGTGTGGTCGCCCCTCTCATCGGGGCGGGCGCTAACGTGTACATCCTGACCAACGAACTGACTCAGAGTATGCGGGCGAAACTGAGCAACTCCTTCCCCTTTCTACAGGACACCCTCAATTCGCGCTACGCCAAACTGGTGGCAGGAGGCGTACTGGCCAGTGTCGCCACCATCATCTTCTGGAAAATCCTCAAACGTTTGTTCAAAGCCAAGGTGAGTTCATTCACTTTTGTTCAGACAAAGTTGTCTTTGGTCAGACTGAATCAGTTTGAGAAGCGAGTGTTTGGGAAGACGCAATATGCGTAGCGTGGCCATGTCCAAACCGTCAATCGCTGACCCATTCTCTCCCAGTGTAGTGTGGCCGTTGAGTGGTCTATTCATCACCATCATCATCATCATCGTAGTCACCACCACCACCGATGCCAAAGCTCTGCAAAGCTCTGACGACCATGACCTTTCAAGGTTACGGTAAAACTACGAGTTTTATTGGATGTATTTCAACTTTGCATGCCATTACCGATAAAAAATAAATAAGGTCAATTTCAAGGTTGCAGAAGCATGGTAGAGGTTAAGTCGAAAGCGGTATTTAAAAGGATACAGTCACTCATTCATTCAGAATCACATGCCACGTGCGGGTAGTGAGTCTTCTCGAGAGCAGAGTACAGCGCTATATAAAAGCGATGAATAATAATGAATATTTCTTCACGTCCTTTTCTGATGTCCTTTGCCTGAAATTTGCATATCGGTACATTGCAAGCAAAGACGTGCGCAAAATTGTAAAATAAATTACACAAATATATATCTGCTCAAGCTCTGAAGTCGAGCACCTTTTCGCAACTATGCACATATGTTTAAACCCCAGTAAACCAGCTCCACAAAACGTCTACAGATGGATTTTATTTACTCCATTCTACAAGCAATCACTTACACACGTACATTACAACGCGTCGAGGACACGTGAGAAATGTGCCCGATGTGCGTAAAAAATGACCAATTTTGCCAGTATTGCCTACGATTGAGTGCAGCAAGTAAGGAGTCATTAAAGTATTTAAACTAATAAGCAAAGCCTTGGCTTAGCTCAACATGCAATTGCTAGACAATTTCCAGTATCAGCTTACAGTCAGCAGACTCATTGCTAAGCATACAGACAAAAATATAATTTTAAAGATGTCTGTAAAAGTGATCGTAGATAGTAGCAGTAAGTTGACAAATCATTACTGATGATTCTGAAAGTATTATCTGACTTTATTTGATGAAAATATAAAACGTATTACATTCCCTCTTTCTTAGTTGTTTAACCTTTTGGCATGAGTGTCGAGAAAAGTCAGTGTATTCAATGATCAGTGTTAGCGATTGTGGCAAAAACTTCGATTTTGCTATGTTTTCGGAAAGCAAATTTGGAACAAATGTCAAATTTTGAACCATGGTTGCTCCAAAGTCAGTACTCATTGAGCTTGACCCGTCAGAATTACTTGTGACCTCGGCCACAGTTCTTGTTCACATCGGCGTCAAACACTGAAACAGTGGCGGGAATGGAAAACTGTATTTCTTGTCTTATTGAAACGATTAATGGTTTGCATATATGTACAGGGACTAGACTGGGGCATGCATAATGTGCCTTTCTTCTTCTTCTTCTGCTTAGGAGATAACTGAGACATTTTATTTTCTATATCAACAAAAACTTTGGTGAATGGTTGCTTTTAAGTTTTTCGGACACCGTATCTTGGTGGTTTTTCATTTTCAATCTGTGCATGACGATAAGCCTCTTGAACACCACCAACGTGTCATCTTTGATGACCTTGGCCTTATTTAAGGGTCGCCAGGGTGTCCAACGTAAAACTACGATTAGCATTTTTTACAAAAACGTTCTCCTTCCGTGCAGTTTAAACTTCGTGTACTTCTTAAATACACAAACAAGCTTGCAATAAATTGCTTTTTGCGAGTTTGGTGTGTATTTTAGAGATATTTTATGGATTTGAGAATTTGGCGAAAACATCTAACGTGAGCCGAAAGCTTCTGTAATACTGTCTGAGCGAGAGTTTACACACTCTGCAAGATACTTGATAGCAGACAAATTGCAAACATCTGGCCATTTTCAGACCAGTTTTGGTGGTCAAGGGCACAGCGGCACGGGAAAGATTGAACTGAATATTTCTCAACAAGTTCTTGTCTGGTGCAATTCAAACAATGTGTGTATGTTACACACTCACTCACTCAGTTGAGCGCATGAGTAAAATAAATGTTTTGTCTACCGCATGAACTAAATTGTTATGTACAAAAAAGACTTCCCGGCTGTCAGTCATTCAGATGGCTTAGTCAATCATAACGACACGTAACACTCGACGAGAGAAGCGTATGTTTGTTCTACAAGTTATAGCAAGAGAGCAAATAAAACAACAAAGTTAGCAGACTGAGCAAAGCCTTCAAAACATTTAATGGCGTACATTCAACCGTGACTGCAGCCAAATGAAACAAAACGCATTGACAGAGCAAGTGCAAATGAATAATAATAACATCAACAGTAAAATAACAATAATAATAATAATAAACTGCAAAGGTCTAAATAATGGTTCGTGGTCAGCTCAGGTCAAATAAGCACTCGCAAAATCATCCGACGAGTTTATTTGGTCTACATTCTGTGACAAATCTGACTGCGATATGGTTGTAATTTCCGTAAAATCTGTGATGATCGGTGTCAATGTTGAAGCATCTGAACTGAATAAACATTGTTTTTATTTTTGTGACTGATTTCTTGCCTGATTGCTTGATATCTAGTTAAGACCTTGATATCTAGTTAAGACGATGCAAGCACGTATAACCATATAAGACCGATCTCTTACTCTATATCTAGACCAAGACCTTGCAAGCGTATATAAACATATTTTTATGACTGATTTCTTGCTTCATTGCTTGATATTTAGTCATAGTCATGTCTAGTATATCTATATAATATCTAATCAGATCTAGTTTAAACAAGTATTTTGTGTGACTTATTTCTTGCTTTATATAAACGTCTCTTTTTCATGACTGATTTTTTGCTTGGTTGCTTGATATCTCGTCAAGACCTCGCAAACATATAAACATAAATTTTTGGTCTCTTGCTTGATTACCAGTCAAAACCTTGCAAGAAAAAGAACCGTTTGCGTTTAGAATCCGACTGAAAGAAAGAATCGTAAAGAAATAATCCATTCATTCTTTCGTTACACTGTCGGGGGGGTGGGGGGGGGGGGCGTTCATTCTTTCGTTACACTGTCTCAGAGAGTGGCCGGGGGGGGGGGGGGGGGGTCATTCTTTCGTTACGCCTGTCTCGGGGGATGGGGAGGGGGAGTTGATTCTTTCGTTACACCTGTCTCCCAAGAGGCACCTGCGGGAACCGACATTCCTGGAGATGGGTGGAGGCGGAACTAGACCTAACTCTCATTAAGACGGGCAGGCAGCGGTGAGAGCCTTTGTTATGTTTGATTCATCGCGAGGGGCAAAGACACAAGACGGTGTCCACAAACTACAGCTGTTGAAAAAAAGAAAAAAAGAAAAGAAAAAAAAGAGCCGAAGCGGGGGAATCAAACCCACGCAGTCCTCATACCCGCCTAACGCCTTACCGCTGGGCCAAACCGGTTCATATGGAGGGAGACGAGAGGATTATACGATATATATCTATGATGTCATTCTGGTGTAATTTACACGCCAAATATTGTGATAAAAACGCCTATGTAATAAATGTTATATATTGCAATGACAATTTACAGAGCGCGCAAAACAACAAAACCAAAAACAAATATTTCCAGATTGACAGGACGTGTTGACAGCGCTGGGAAAAAAAACAGAAAGAAAAAAGAGAATGTACAAGCAAAACGAAAATAAAACCAAAATATAACACATGCGGGATTACCTAAAAGGGGCGAGGTTTGGTGAATTGATAAGACCGTTTATTGTCCATGCTAAAATCATACACGGAAATTTGGGGTTTGCTTCTGCATACCAGTTACTCCCAGCAAGGTCTTGGGCATTTAGTGCCATTTGTTGTGGTGGTGGTAGGTGGTAGGTGGTGGTTACCCACGTGAAGCATTCGATTCTCTGTCTTGAAGTATCTTGGTGTGGTCAAATCTGTAACGTTCGACTGTCTTGGACACTCTGAATGTGATCAACGTCAAAAGTTGCTCGATGGTAGTATTTATGGAGCATTTAGATGGTAGTAGTTACTGAGCATTTAGATAGTAGCATTTAGATGGTGGTATCTTTTCAGCATTTAGGTGGTAGCATTTATTGAGCATTTAGATGGTGGTACTTTTTCAGCATTTAGATGGTAGTATTTACTGAGCATTTAGATGGTAGTATTTACTGAGCATTTAGATGGTAGCATTTACTGAGCATTTAGATGGTAGCATTTAGCTTTACTGACCGAGTGCAGACTTACCGGAAGCAGTTGGGCTAAAAGCGACGGAGCGCATTTGTCTAGTCCACAGCGCAGCATTTAGACATTAGCTATGTTACTACAAACTGTTTTTAGTAGTTCCTATTTTTAGTAGTTCCGCCCCCTCCCCCCTTCCTTCTCCCCAAAGTTCTACATTTTTGGTAAACTGGGATCACTGTGTGCCCGAAACTCGAGAGAGCACGATTTGAGTGCAACTAGTGCAAGTCTGTTCAGGAATACATCTTAGCCGTCCAGTAAATTGAGATACTTCATGCTTGTTTGGCGCGAAATTAGAGTACGATTTGACTGCAACTAGTGCAAGTCTGTTCAGGAATACATCTTAGCCGTCCAGTAAAATGAGACACTTGATGCCTGTTTGGCCCGAAACACGAGAGAGTAAGATTTGATTGCAACTAGTGCAAGTCTGTTCAGTTACACATCTTAGTCCATTAAAATGAGACACTTCATGCTTGTTTGGCGCGAAATTAGAGTAAGATTTGACTGCAACTAGTGCAGTCTCTGTTCAATAACACATCTTAGTCCAGTAAAATGAGACACTTCATGCTTGTTTGGCGCGAAATTAGAGTACGATTTGACTGCAACTAGTGCAAGTCTGTTCAGCTACACATCTTGTCCAGTAAAATGAGACACTTCGTGCTTGTTTGGCGCGAAATTAGAATACGATTTGACTGCAACTAGTGCAAGTCTGTTCAGTTACACATCTTGTCTTGTCCAGTAAAATGAGACACTTCATGCTTGTTTGGCGCGAAATTAGAGTACGATTTGTCTGCATCTAGTGCAGTCTCTGTTCAGTAACACGTCATAATCCAGTAAACTGAGACACTTGATGCTTGTTTGGCCTAAAACTCGAGAGAGTAAGATTCGACTGCAGCTAGTGCAAGTCTGTTCAGTTACACATCTTAGTCCAGTAAAATGAGACATTTCATACCTGTTTGGCCCGAAATCCGAAAGAATAAGATTTGCCTGCACCAGCACAAGTCAGTCTCTGTTTAGTAACACATCATAGTCCAGTGAAATGAGACACTTGGTGCCTGTTTGGCTGGATGCTTGTTCAGTTTGAGTGGATGACATGAGGGAGGGGTTACCAGACTACCGGGTTTGGCTGTCACTGTCGCATGTCTGTTGGCCCACAATAACTGTGAACACGGTTTGCCTCGGAGTTGAAAACCTATAGTATAATTATGCATGTAGAGACAATTGAACGGGGAAAACAGAAAGAGTACTAATTACATTTTCCGATCATTTGACCGTAATATGTATAATAGGATGCTGCTTTTGATATACATATATATTCTAATGCTGCTTTTGATATCCATATATAATTTTGCTTTTGATATGCACATATAATGCTACATATCTAATGCTGCTTTTGATATGCATATATACATGTACATAATAAAATTATATTTAATGCTGCTCTTGAGAACTTTGTTGCACATAAGAATTCGCGAGAAGCTGGAATTCAAGCAGGAAGTTGTACAGCATCCTATAAGCAGGTGGAAATACTTTGCCGATGACATCATCTGACGTGAGGTCCTACCGGCAGAAAAAGGGTTAAGGTGGACACGAAGCGAGGGAGCACCTGGTTCCTATCCACACGGTCAAAACGGAATGTTCCAAAATACATTCACAGCACATTTTCGGTCGATTTCTGGTTTCGATTGTTAAAAGTCAGCTTCTGAAAATGCAAAAGCACGGCCGCAAGCGCTGCCATTTTGTGTATGGCACTCTGTGTCTGTGACGTCATGAAGACGTTCGGCATGTGTGATAGAAGTGTCAGTTACGTCACCACTCAACCTTTGTTGTTTTTTTGCTCTTCTTTGATAAAGAGCGAACCGTTAGTTATGGCTTCGTCCCAGGGAGCTCAAATTCGAAGCAAAAGAAGAGAAAGAAAGAATTATAAAAGAATCTTCTGTTCTATAACTATTGGTAGAACAATGACACGAAGCCTGCAGGCAAACTATTTGCACATTGCCGACGTTTTCAGCCCCACTGGCGCCTTCGCTTAGTGTCCCCCATGCCTTTTTCAGCCGGAAGCAGAAGAAGAAGAAGAAGAAGAAGAAATGATCAGAGGCAGAATAGAAAGAAGAAGAAGAAGACCAAGACGCGAAGCCTCGCCTTACAAGCAGTCTGTGGGCACTTGTGGGCGTCCTGATCAGGGTCCCTACGACAGCCTCGTGGACAGTGTGCCCCCACCTCCACCATCCATAGCCGTCCTGCCCGACACTGCCAGACCCTGGCAAGAGGACATTCCCGGGGATTGCCAAGGGACGCCAGTGGAAAGCGAACAGAAAAAAAGCACGACGCTAAGTGATGAACAGATGTGAAGCAAATGCGTAGAAAGTGCGAAAAGGCAAACTCTTGATGATGAACATAGGTCTTAAGGGGGGTGGTAGGAACGCCGAGCAATTTTATACAGTGTCTGTGGCGTAGCGGTCTGCTCAAATGCGCCTCCTGGGGGGACCCTGTCCTGCGGTTGACAGGACGTTAGAATCCAATTATGTTAACTATAATTATGTACTCACTGCCGCTCAAAAGCACACAGTACTGTCTTGAACTGTGATGCAGAACTAATTCTATGCCGACTAGTGTGTGTACGCCATCTCATTTTACGACTTTATTATATTACCATTCGTATACAGTCTTGCTTTTGCTTGCCTGTACGAATGCTTTCCTGTATGAATGCTCACTACGTTAGTACATGTGCTTTACTCTCTCTCTCTCTCTCTCTCTCTCTCTCTCTCTCTCTCTCTCTCTCTCTCTCTCTCTCTCTCTCTCTCTCTCTCTCTCTCTCTCTGAGATCATTCAGTCTTTGCCTGATTACTTTAACATCTGTTGAGTTCTACCCGTTTCTGTTACTGACGAAGACCTGAACTTTGTTTGAAGGTCACTACTGCCAGAAAGGCAACAGTGCGCATTGTATTTTCTCCTTCACTTATTTTTCCCATTTACGTTTCAGTTTTTGTCTGTGCACGTTCTGGTCTGGTCTACTTTAAACACATGTGTGAATGTTACATTACAAACACAACAAAACGATGTGCCCAAGTGTAAAAGAATGAAAATTGCCATATATGCAAGTTGTGTGGTCGATTCAGCCGTTCATGTAATGGTGACCGGAAAGGCCGGTCTGTGCAGCGGTGACATTGTGTGGTCTATGACCACGATTTGTCGTGGTGAGATTGGGTGATCTGTTTAGTGGTGAGGTGTTAGTGGTCTACGTGGTGGTATGATCAGTTTATTAGTGAAACTGGGTGGTCTATGCAATGATGATGTTTTGAAGCCTGTCTGGAGGGGGGACGCCGGGTGGTCTACGTAATGGTGACGCTGAGTGGTCTACGTAGCGAACGTCTATACAGTAGTAACGCTGAATGGTCTGTTTAGTGGTGACACTAAGTGGTCTAGGTAGTGGCGAAGTTGAGTGGTCTGTGAAGTGGTGAATTTGCTTGGTTTATGTGGTGAAGCTGAATGGTCTTGTGTATTGGTGACCTTGGGTGGTCTATGTAGTGGTGAAGTTGGGTGGTCTATGCAGTGGTGAAGCTGAGTTGTAGTCCATGGAGTGATGACGTGGATTCGAGTGACGGTAATGTAATGGTGACGCAGAGAGCAATCCCCGTGTCTATGGTGGAGAGGTTGGGTGGTTTGGGTTTCTCTCGAGCACCTGCTGATGATGCTGGTGACATAGAGAGCAGTTTTCGTGTCTATGGTGGAGAGGTTGGGCGGTTTGGGTTTCTCTGGAGCACCCGCTGATGATGCTCAGAGTGGCTTAGTGCTGAGTAAGGGGAGGGGAGGGTGAAGGAAGGGGGAGGTAACGCTGGGTGTGAGGAGGGGGGTGAAGGAAGGGGGAGGTAACGCTGGGTGTGAGGAGGGGGGTGAAGGAAGGGGGAGGTAACGCTGGGTGTGGGGAGGGGGTGAAGGAAGGGGGAAGTAACCCTAAGTGTGGGGACGGAGGGGGGTGAAGGGAGGGGGAGGTAACCCTAGGTGTGGGGACGGAGGGGGGTGAAGGGAGGGGGAGGTAACCCTAGGTGTGGGGATGGAGGAGGGTGAAGGGAGGGGGAGGTAACCCAGGGTGTGGGGACGGAGGGGGGTGAAGGGGGGGGTATCGCTGGGAGGTGTGTGGGGGGGTGGGGGGGGGCGCTGTGTTTGTGTGTGGGAAGGATTAGGGGCACTATACAAATCTCCTTTGTCATCATTACTATCACTGGGCGTGTGCGGGTGTGTGCGTTGGTGTGGATGTAGAGGGTGGGGATGTCTGCATTTGTTTGGAAAGAAGGGTTTGGGGTACGCGTTGCATGTATGTGCAGGAGGGACATGGTTGGGGGGTTGTGGGGGGGGGGGGGGGAAGGGTCCAGCCCACCGTGTGGAGTGGTGAATGCCTATCAGTCTCCCTAGGCTTACAGGGTGGCTTAGAGCAGTCCCCGTGTCTACGGTGAAGAGGCTGGGTGGTTTGGGTTTCCCTGGAACACCTGCTGATGATGCTGGTGACGCAGAGAGCAGTTCCCGTGTCTATGGTGGAGGGGTTGGGTGGTTTGGGTTTCTCTGGAGCACCCGCTGATGATGCTCAGAGTGGCTTAGTGCTGACGTGCAATGCTCTACAGCCGGCGGAACGTGACGAAGAGGTGGTGCAGTGGACCGGAGCCAAGACGTTCCAGGTGATGCCGGTGTCGGAGGCGTACGGCAAGCCGCACGCGGGGCGGCCGGAAGGAGAGGCCCTGCCGGTCCACATGCTGCCGCACAAGATCCAGCTGCGTATGGCTGAGGCCCCGCTCGTCGCTGCCAAGGCGCAGGAGGCCACAGACCCCCTCATCTGCAAGGTGCGTGTGGGGTCGGGGGGGGGGGGGAGGTGGAAGTGCGTGAAGGGGGTATAACGCTAGGTGTGGGGTGAAAGAAGGGGGAGGTAACGCTGGGTGTGGGGAGGGGGGATGAATGAAAGGGAGTTAACCCTGGGTGTGGGGTGAAAGAAGGGGGAGGTAACGCTGGGTGTTGGGGAGGGGGGATGAATGAAAGGGAGGTAACCCTGGGTGTGGGGTGAAAGAAGGGGGAGGTAACGCTGGGTGTTGGGGAGGCGGATGAATGAAAGGGAGGTAACACTGGGTGTGGAGTGAAAGAAGGTGTTGGGAGGGGATGAATGAAGGGATAGGTAACGCTGGGTGTGGTGTGAAAGAAGGGGGAGGTAACGCTGGGTGGGGAGGGAGTGATGGAGGGGGAGGTAACACTGGGTGTGGGGAGGGGGTGAAGGAAAGGGGAGGTAACGCCGGGAGGTGGGGAGGGAGGGGCAGTTAACGATAAGTGTGTTGGCGGGTGGGCGTGTTTTGTGTGTGTAGAAGGTGAAGATCTCTGTGTTCGTGTGGAGAGAAGGGTTTGGGGTACGCGTTGCATGGATGTACAGAAGGGATATGGGGGCAAATTCCGACCCCAGCTCACCGTGTGGAGTGGTGAGTGCCTGTCAGTCTCTCCCCAGGCCTGCATTATTTTGTGCGTGCACATGTTCGTGTCTCTTAGGGCCCTGCTTGACACGTGCACACCACCAAGCCGTTTGTTGAAGTAGCTATGGCCACTTAGCCAGGACATCGCCAAGGCTTGTTTTCCCTGAAAAATTACAGCGCAAGTCAATGCTCGAATGTCTTAGCATGTCGCAGTACAGCTAAGCTGACGGCTGATTGGTCAGTTAGTTTATCGCACGTGACCGGGTCGTCGGCCACTAGACGGAGTTAGTACACAGGTGGTAGTGGTAATGGTAGTGGTTAGGTAACTGTTTTCTGTTGTGACGTCAGCAATTTGTGTGCTGATCAAAGGTCACAGGTCCGAGGTTACGAGGATTGTTTACCACACGGCTCAAGTTCTCGTCTACTGCTGAGTTCTTACCACAGTGGATTCGTAGGGACCATTTCCACTTTATTTTGCTATGTGAACATTAAACTTATACTTTTCTTTATAGATTAGCATCGTATGCTTGTATGAGATTGCTGTTTGGGTTGCTTCTGTTGATTTCATTGCTGTTTTAGCTTTACGGTGGAACCGTATCAGTTTCCTCCGAAATCAGAATGGTGGACCGTAGTGCAACTGAAGTAACCAGCTGCAAGAGTGCGTGTTTGTTGTCAGTGTTACGAGCAGTATGTCGCAAAAGACTGTAGTCTGTAAAGTTTGTGACTGGATGAACCTTCTCAAATTACTCTTCTGTGTGAAGGGGCAGGTGTTTGCGTAGCGATCTGTGCGACTTGGACTACGCGCACAAGCGTAGGTAGACAGTCAGGTTACGCCACTACCTCCACCATTACCACTACCACCCGTGTACTAGCCCTCTCCATTAGATTCTACACCGAGACGTCTCGACCTGCGAACCGTAAAAGAGGAAACTGCCACCACTGAGAATAGAAAGACTGAAGATTTTATTGCCAAGTTTTGTCCCGAATGTGTCGGCCGACATCCGAGGACATTAATTTAAAGTCTCGGTGGTGGTTGTGTTGCATAATGTCCTCGGATGTCGGTTCACATATTAGGGACAAACTAGGACCAATGCCGAAGCATGGTTCAGTATTGCTTTACGTCCACGGAAACCATAAAGCTCGTTAGGACGGCCAGCCCAGGACGGCCACCTCGACTTTCACACAGCTCCTGAACTATGAAGTCTCGGTTCCCGAAGGTATACGCACTCGCGTCAATCTTAATTTTGGGCAAAGGGGCGGGGCTTTGAGGGGCATCAATCGTGAACAGAGAGACGCAGTTCAGTAACTGTTTGAAAGTAACGGCTGGCCTTGAAATGTTAAAGTGACCGATGTGTGTGAAACTGAAAGCACAGCATTGTCCACGTCACTAGATAAGTCCCGCCCATTTGTATTCAAATCGTCCTCTCTTCAAAGCTTTTGAATCTTGAAATAAGACAAAATTCACTTTCATCAACACAATGATTTAGCAGATAGAAAGCTGAGAGTGAAATTTACGTCTGTGCTTCTCATATTCAAGTGATGGTTTCACTTCCAGATATTTGTGATAAACCAGCAGCGACGTGACCGTGTCATACTTTGAAGAAAATAAATTTCAAATTTCCCGGCCCGCTGTTTATAGGCAGGCTGACCCTTTAAGTCCCATTCTCAGAGTTCAGGAGCTGTGTGAAAGTCGAGGTGGCCGTCCTGGGCTTCCCGTCCTAATGAGTTTTACGGTTTCTGTGGACGTAAAGCAACACTGAACCATGCTTCGGCATTGTCCCTAAAATGTCAACCGACATCCGAGGACATGAAGCTCCACATCATCATTTAAGTTCCATTCGCATCGCAGTGCCCATTTGGAGCATCAGTGGATGCTGTGGGACCCATCTAAGCAGACACAAAAAGAGATGTGCTTTTGCGGCAAATCGCCGAAGATTTGGGCGGTGATGGCCCGATGTTTAATACCGAGGTGCCCGAAGACATCTTCGCCAAGTGGTCCTTCGCCAAGTCGGCTAGACTATAATAAAAGCGCCTTTTTCAGCCCGTATTTGTTTGTCCCCGATATGTCAGCCGCGATACTTGAAGACATTAAACCGCATTCTTCTTTCACGGCGCTTTACGTCCACAGAAACCATAAGGCTTATTAGGGACGGGCAAATGGAGGTGGGGAAAGAGGGACATTATATGCCTATCGCTATACCCAATGTCACCACCAGAATGACTCCTGCAGTAAGATGGGCAGCGATTATAACCATTTTAATGTTTCATTGATTGTGAGGGACAAAGTCACAAGACAGTGTCCACCAACCACAACCGTTTTGAAGAGAAGGGAGAGCCGAAGCGGAATCGAGCCGAGGCCCTTCTGCTTACCAGCCGAACGCCTTACCGCTAGGCCAAACCGGCTCACAAACATTGTTCGAGTACAATTTGCTTTGTCCACAGAAGCGAGATGGCTTATTAGGGACGGGGGCGGGGGGGGGGGGGGAGGGGACGAAAGAGTGAAGGTTCGACCGCGGATACCGCCCGAAAAAGACCGGAGAGACCGTGGACCGCCGCCAGAACAATGGAAGTGTTAAGGCGGTGTCCCCTCGCCATTGTCCAGCGACTAGTGCACTGCGCAGTTGCTGTTTCAACTGCCGTGCTTGGGCAGAGACACAAGGACAATGTCCGTTGCACTGCTGTTCAGGAACAACTCGAAGCGAAAGAAGTCCAACCTTCCCAGCCCAGCTCCACCTCCCTACTCATGATCTCTTCTAGGCTAACCTGAATCTCCAGCTCCACCTCCCTCCTCTAGATCTCTTGATCTTTTGATTTCGCCTGTAACCTTGAACCTCGTTCGCACCGCACCTAGCCTCTATACCGTCAGCGGATCTCAGTGGATCTGGAGCATTGTGTCCCAGGTGACACATCCGAACATTGATCGCCGATACATTCAGTGGATGATCGGTGCCTCGAGGTGTGTGTCTGTGGGAGCAAGTTGGTTTCGAAGCTTTCGCAGTCTGAACTCAGCGTACAGTTAGCCATAGCATTTTCCACGTCCAGTCCACCTCCCGGGGTCCGGTGCTGGCGACCTGGTGGGGAGACAGGTGGATGCGGGCTGGGTCTTTGAGCGCTCTTGGGGACTGCTAGCGGTGTGGAACGGTCCGAGGCCGTCGGGCTCAATCACCTGCTGCTGGTCTGTCCACCCGTCGCCAACAGCAACGTGGCTTAAACCCTCCCAGTTCCTCACCGCTTCACTTTCCCGCCAGCACGCTGCCTGGCTTCTCTGGCACACAGGGGTCTGTGCTCAGCGGGGATCCTCGCGCCCCCCCCCCCCCCACCCCACCCCAACCCCACCGTCCCCAACTACCCTGGGGTGATGTGACCTCATTTCCCATTTCCCCATTATAGTCAGCTCCCCCCTCCCCCCCCCCCCCCCGCCCCCTTGTCCAGTCACCCCCCACGCCAACCCCCCCCCCCCTCCCCACCCCACTCCCCTGGTTGTGCTGCAAGATGGTGTGCCGTGACGGTGGGTGTTTCTGTTCCAGGCCCGGGAAGCCGCCACCCGTAACCGCCACACCCGCCACAGGGAGCACCCAGGGGAGCTGGCCGGGGGGGACCCTCACAGCCCCTGGCACAGCGAGATGGCGGAGCAGGAGTGCTCGTGCCCTCCCGAGACGTGCGTGCCGGCGGCGCCGCAGCCGCGCCTTCTGTACTCGCTGCGGGAGAGCCGCGTGGTGCAGCGCGCGCTGGACCTCTCCGACCCGCGCCTCGTCAAGCTCCTCACCTACGCCTCCAGCCCGTCCTCGCTCTGCCCCGCCGTCCTCGGCCCGCCCTCGCCCGGCCTCTACCCGCCCTGCGGCCCCCCCGCCACCCTCGTCTCCCCCCCGGCCCCCGGCTACTACCCCGTGGCCGACTACCTGCCGCAGCGGGTGCCCCCGGGGCTGTACCCGTTCCCGGACCAGCTCTGCCCCTACCACACGGAGGAGGGCCCGCACAACGCGCTCGCCGCCGCCGCCGGTCCGCCCTTACCCCTGCAGACCGCCGGTCCCATCTGCGCGCACGGCGGGGCCGCCTGCCTGGCCTCGCAGCCCCCCGACCTGGCCCGGACCGGCGACTGCCGGTCTACCGGCGTGGAGGCCGGCACCTGTCAGCCGGTGACGGCGGGCAGCGAGAGTCGCGCGCGCTCCGTGTGCCAGCAGACGGACGGCAACCCGGTGGAGGAGGACCTGGACATGCCCAGCCACGCCGCCGCGCGCAGCCACCACAGCGCCGCGCAGCACGTTCCCGGCACGCGCGCCGCGCCCAGCTCCGTCACGCCCTCCCAGTACAACAGCAGCGCCCCCTTCCAGACCGAGCACCCGCCCACCCACCTGCACGGCGCCCTGCCCTGCCCCGGCCAGCCGCCGCACCTGGCCCAGCCCTGCTCCCAGTACCACACCCACACCTTCATGTACCACGCCCCGGGCCAGGCCCCGCTGCAGCCCCTCGCCTACCACCCGCACTCCCACACCACCGTGCTGGGCACCTCGCTGCACCAGCACGTCATACACCAGCGCCAGCCGCCCGTGGTGCAGGAGCCCTCCGACTCTAGCATGTCGCAGGACAGCTCCGAGCTCAGCCCCTCCCAGGAGCGGCAGCGCGACGGGCCCCACAGCACCAGCAGCGGCCAGTCGACGGCCCCGCCCGACGTGGTGCCCCGGGACAGCCGGCCCGATCCGCAGGGCGCCCGCTGCTCCTTCCCCCACTCCTCGCCCAACACCCGCGCCATCGCCGACTACGCCCACAGCGACTTCCCCTGGCGCGGCCCCAACTCCCTCCACAGCTACCAGCCCACCCCCGTCTACGTCATCGGCATCCAGGCCCCCCACCCCCAGCAGCTGCCCCACCCGCCCTCCTGGCCGGCCCACGCCGGGGGCATGTTCCTGCCGCCCACCCCGCTCTCCAACCCGCTCTTCGGGCCGCCGTCGCACCCCGCCGGGCTCTTCGCCTCGTCCCCCGGCATGTTCACCTCCCCGACCCCGGGCCAGCTGTTCGTCAGCCAGTTCCACAGCCCATACAGCCCCTTCCTCTACCCTCAGACCGTGCTTCCCGACAGCAAGCCCATGGCCTTCAACCCCAACTTCAACCTCAGCAACTCCAACCCGCACGTCTACGTGCAGCAGGCCTTCCACCACCGGCCCTCCGTCGCCCGCTTCTACCCGGAGTCCGCCAAACTGCGGGTGGTGGAGTCCAACCACGCATTCGGCGCCGACGCTTCGGGGCACCTCGCCGGGTGCGCGCCGGCCCGAGCGTCCGCCGCCGCCTGGACTACTACTACGGAGGAGGACGCGCTGGGCTCGGACCTGCCGTCCCTGCCCCGGACCGCGTCGCACCTGGCCTGTCCCAGCGAGGCGTCCGCCTCGGGGTCCGCCGGGGAGCTGCCGGCACGGGCGTCAGGCTCCGAGGTCGGCCACGCGTCCCCGGTCCCGGCGCCTTCCCCCGGCCCCGCCAGCCCCGACCCCCACACCCAGCTGACCGCCTCGGAGGTCATCGAGGTGTTCCAGGCTGACGTGGCCTCCGCCGCCTCCTCCCCGGAACCCGTTCCCGCCTTCCCAGACGAGGCAGCCCCCTCAGAACTGGCCGACGTCTTCCCAGATGAGGCAGCCTCCTCAGAACTGGCTGAGGCGCTGCAGTCGGAGGGGTGGGCCCCTGGCGCCACGCACGCTGCTGCGGCCAGTGCCTCTTCTAGTAGCAGTGCCACTGCCGCCACGGAGAATTTCGGAACACAGTTATAGGAACTACCGGGATTCTTCTTCTTTTTCAGATTTTTTTTTTTTTTTTTAACACAATTAACAGTAGTAGGAAATGGTTGTCACAATTACTACGGACATGGAAAAAAACAAAGAGTGGAAGTAAACAGTTTTCATAACATGGAAGTGTGTTGCCAGCTACACAGGTACTCTAGGTGCCAACAATTGGAGTTCTCGGTGGTTTTAACCACGGCCTGGTTTCCGCCCGTCCCCGACTTACTGTCACTCGCAATGACACACCAGAGATACACAGTAATGCACTACATATACACAGTAACACACACAGATACACAGTAACACACCACATATACACTATTACACTCCACAGACGCACAGCAATACACAACAGACACACAATAATACACTACAGACACAGAAATACACCACAGAGAAACAGTAATACAGCACAGACAGCAATACACCACAGAGGCACAATAATACACCACAGACACACAAAAATACATAACAGAGATACAATAATACACCACAGACACATAGAAATACACCACGGAGACACAATAGTACACCACAGACACACAGAAAAACACCACGGAGACACAATAATACACCACACAGCAATACACCAAAGAGACACAATAACACACCAGACGCACAGCAGTACACCACAGAGACAATAATACACCACAAAAACACAGCAGTACACCACAGAGACACAATAATACACAACACAAAATAATACACCACAGATGTAGTCAGATACACACGACAGATTCACAACAATACACCACAGATCCACCCAGTATAACAAACGGCTCTCGACGTGATTCTGTCGGCATGTACTCACAGCTAACTCTACATTCAAGGAAGGAGAAAAACAACAAATCTGCATTCCTTCAGGTTTAAGCCTGAACGCACTTCCAGCTGAACTGTAAAAAAAAAAAAAAAAAAAAAAAAAAAAATGAATTAAATGAAAAATAATAATTAAAAGGCACATGGCTCTTGGGAAAATTTCTTTTTTTTATCTATTTTTTTTATTTTTTTATACCGAAATGAACGCCTCTCCCAAAAGCCATGAGAACGCAAATGCATGTAGAGGTGTTGGCTACTTTAAAGATATTATGTATTTTACTCGTCAGTGCCAGTGCTTGCAGTTTTGTCCCTGGAACAAAAAGTAGCTCTGAGTGTGGCAGAACTGACAATATCGCTTTTATGGTTTATTTTTTAAACCGTTTTTCTTCTTCTTCTTCGTGTTCTTTTGCAGATGTACATTGTATATTTTTAACATAGTTTACGTGGATTACAATACTATATTGATGAAGTAATTAAACGTGGCCATGATGCAGCTGACTCGTCATACCCTGTCTTGTGTTACAGTGTTGTGGGCTGCGGAAGAGACCCATGTGAGCCCGTATGGGGAGCTTCGTGATCGGTTGTGTCAAATCTATATTTAGCGGTCCAATGAGATCGATGGGACCCGCATTTCGAACACTCTGATTGGCTAAGCGACGACATGATAAATGACGGCTGTGCCTTGCCGGTAATAATGACGATCCTACCGGTGTAATGTTTGTGCTGTGTCGGCTAGTTTAAAAAAAAGAAGAAAAAAAGGAAGAAGCTTTCAAGCCAGTGATTCATAGTTAGGCTAAGCTTAGGGTTAGACGGTCTTGGTAATGATTCTTAGCTAAGCTTGGAATTAGACGCACTTGGTAGTGATTCTCAGCAGTTTAGCTTCGAGTTAGACTCGGTAGTGACTCTTAGCTTCGAGTCAGACTCGGTAGTGACTCTTAGCTTCGAGTCAGACTCGGTAGTGACTCTTAGCTTCGAGTTAGACTCGGTAGTGACTCTTAGCTTAGCTTCCAGTTAGCAGACTCACAAAAGATTAAGTCTTAGTTTTGTTCGGAGCCAAGTTTGGCAGTGATTCTCAGTACGCTTAGAAAGCCACAGCATCCGTATTTACATACCTGTCTATTGTATTTCTCAGTACGCTTAGAAAGGTGCAGTATCAGTACTTACATACCTATCTATTGTACTTCTCAGTACGATTAAAACTCTGCAGCATCCGGACTTATATACCTATCTATTGTATTTCTCAGTACGCTTAGAAAGCTGCACATCCGTACTTACATACCTATTGTATCTCAGTACGCTTAGAAAGCTGCAGCATCCGTACTTACATACCTGTCTATTGTCCGTCAAGCTCAAGTTGAAAGCGGAAAATCTATAACTGTGGAACACTCATAGATCAGGAGCTGTGTGAGAGTCGAGGTGGCCGTCCTGGGCTGTCCGTCCTAACGAGCCTTCTGGTTTCCGTGGACGTAAAGCTATACTGAACCATGCTTCGGCATTGGTCACAGCTTGTCCCTAATATGTCAACTGACATCTGAGGACATTAAGCATCACTTCGTCATCTGTGGAACACGCAAACGGAAAACAACCACGGAATATCTATATGACAGCAGCAAATGTTGTCTTCTACATGTGTGGACACTGAGCTTGTGCGCAGGTTAATTCGGTTCAATCGGTTGGAGTGGCCAAAGCTGGTATGATGGCATAGAAGCATTAAAAACTTCGCATCAGAAATGCAACAAGCATCGGTGCTTCGGTCACCTCTCAGATCCTGTCATCTCGTCCAAGATCAAGATCCCTCTCTTTGTGTGTGTGTGCGTGCGTGCGTGCGTGTGTACGTATGTGTGTGAGCGAGAGAGAGAGAGAGAGAGAGAGAGAGAGCACGCGAGCGTATGTGTGTGTGTGTGTGTGTGTTTGTCCATATGTACTACTGTTCTAGTTTTCTGTATTGCAACCATCCCCATTATATACGCAGCACCGTGAGGTTTTAATCCAACGATCAGCCCCGTAATTTAGTGTAAAACAATAAGCAGCATAAACTCGCATGACAATCTGTGAGTGTGATTCAATGTGGTGATCAGTGTTATGCTGTACCACATGGTTTTTGCACAAAAGACTGGAAAGGTACTCTCTACACAGACCTGCATATTTTCTTTCTTTCTAGGCAAGTAAAACGTACTGAGAAATGATGAAGCAGAAAATCATGTTGTTGTTTTTTGTTTTGTTTTTTGTGTGTGTTTGTTTGTTGTTTTTTTAATCTGAAAACATCTCTAAGCCAATCTGGTATATATATAAAAAAGTTGGTCATTTCATGACAATGTGAATTGCTAACCTGTTAGGCAGGGTTGTTTTGTCTGTTTGTTTGTTTGTTTTGTTTTGTTGTTGTGGTTGTTGTTGCTGTTGTTTGTGTTTTGTGGGAGGGGGGCAAACTTCAGTACCATTACCTTGTAAAAATAAAAAATAAATAAATAGACAATGAGCAAGATGATGTGTTAAACAACAACACCACACTTTTCTGCTCCTTCATCATTCCATGGACTTTTCAGCTCTCTCTAATGCAGCTGTGTACTCTGCTCAACAACAGCGCCGTTGGTGCATAAACGGTTCACAATCCACACTTACACGTATGACTTTATGATAATAGGTATTTATTAAGCCACACTTAAAAGTATGTTTTTATAACATTAAGTATCTATTTTATAGACTAAAACTCCCAACACTTCACATCTCTAGGCAAGACGGAGAACTTGAACACTGTAGATCAATTAAAACCACAAGAATACCGGGGCACTACATTCACCAGGATAAATGTGACATGACACCACTGCCTGGCTTAGCACTCTATTCCCTCCCGTAGTCAGGCAGGGAAAACCAAAACCAAATGTCTCATTCCTAGAACGACAATTAAAAGCATGCGGCACCAGCATGTTTTGGGCTACACATTACAGATCCCTATGTAGTAAAAAAAATCAAAGCAGACACTTGCTGTGGAAAATGCAAGAGGTGTTTTTCTGTAGCTGTATTATGTGACAGGTTTTTCTGCGTTTTGTAAAAGGTAAGCAAGAAAAAAATGCTGCTTGCTTCTGCACACATGAAACTCAATAGTGCCAAGCAGTGCTACTCTTGTGGTGGCTGAAGCCTCTTAAGGTGACCTAATTTTGTGGCTGCTGCAGCCTTCCTGGAGTAAGGTGACCTACTTTTGTGGCTGCAGTAGCTTTCCTCAACTAAGGTGACCTACTTTTGTGGCTGCTGCAGCCTTCCTAAAATGACCTATTTCTGTGGCTGCTGCAGCCTTCTTCAAGGTGACCTACTTTTGTGGCTGCTGCAACCTTCCTCAAATAGGGTGACCTACTTTTGTGGTGGCTGCAGCTTTCAAGGTGACTTTTTGCAGCAGCTGCATCCTTCCTCAAGGTGACCTACTCTGTGGCTGCTGCAGCTTTCAAGGTGACCTATTTTCGTGGCTCCTGCAGCCTTCCTCAAAAAGATGACCTACTTACGTGGCTGCAGTACCCTTATTACAAAGGATAAAATCAGGCATTATTCAATTTGTTGTTTGCTTTTAATGAGATGTTCAATAAAAAGATGAAATTGAGTTTTTTGCACAGATGAAATGACCACCAGGGCTACAACCAAGATTCATTCTTACAAAAATCATTTTTCATGAGAAGAGAAGACATTGTATCTCAACGCATATTACAACTCATACACTTACATTTTTTTAACACCTGGTGATTTACAGTCTTCAACAAGATGTGAAGCTAGCTGACAAATGATCACTGGACATGAAGACATGGTAATTGTGAAATGAACTCTGAAGATGACGACGTTTACATCAAAAACTGAACATCTAATGTGATTACTTGGGGTAAAAAGGCTTGCTGGTTCTCCATTACCCTTCGGAACAACAGCTTAAAACATCCCACTTCATACGCAGTCATACCCTCTCTACCAGTCTCTCTTCTAAAGCATCAACAGTTCAGGCACACACGCACACACAAATGCACGCTTGCACAAGCACTCACACACACACACACCACCACACATACCACCCACACACACACACTGTCATCACTTCTGGGCCGTGCGAGCTGAGGGTCGTTCAAAGTTCTGCTTGGTGCCGCCGCCCTTGGACGTGTGGAACTTGAGATTTTGCATGCTGTCGGCAATCCAGGGGGAGTCAAAGTGGGTCGTGTCCTGGTCCAAAAGGTGGGTGTACTTCGTGCGACCAGACCGGCCAAAGTTCTTCACCTGGGCAAACAAAGCGCACCCCATGGAAAACACATCCTGACTGGGTGGACAAATCACACCACATGAAAAACACTGATTCTGACTGGGCAGACAAATCGCATCACATGAAAAACACTGATTCTGACAGGGCAGACAAATCGCATCACATGAAAAACACTGAATCTGACTGGGCAGACAAATCGCATCACATGGAAAACACTGATTCTGACTGGGCAGACAAATTGCACCACATGGAAAACACTGATTCTGATTAGGCAGACAAAATGTGGAAAACTCTGATTCTGATTGGGCAGACAAAACATGGAAAACACTGATTCTTATTGGGCAGACAAAACATGGAAAACACCGATTCTGACTGGGCAGACAAAACGTGGAAAACACCGATTCTGACTGGACAGACAAATCACAGCACATGGAGAACACTGATTCTGACTGGGCGGACAAATCACAGCACATGGAAAACACAGATCTTCAGCTGGGCACAAAAGAACTAAATTATAATACCATCAGGGGCAAAGTCCTTCACATCAGACAAAACCATGCAACCCTTAAAGGGTCCCCAAGAACATCGGGTTTTGAGCTAACAACTTCACTGTTAGAAACAGTTCCTCTTGTTCTGTTCTGAGAGAGGCCTAAAGGGTGGAGGTGAGAGACAGGCCTAAAAAATTGGAGGTAAAAGAGGCCTAACAAAGTGGAGGTGAGAGAGGCCTAAAGGGTGGAGGTAAGAGAGTGGCCTAAAAATGAGGTGAGAGAGAGGCCTAACAAAGTGGAGGTGAAAAAGGCCTAAGAATATGGAGGTGAGCAACAGGCTTAACAAAGTGGAAGTGAGAGAGAGGCCTAAACATGTGGAGGTGAGAGAGAGGCCTGAACATGTGGAGGTGAGAGAGAGGCCTAACAAGGTGGAGGTGAGAGAGAGGCCCAACAAAAAGTAAAAGAGAGATGTCTAAAATGGTGGAGGCGAGAGTGAGGCCTAAAAAGATGGAGGTGAAAGAGAGGCCTGAAAAGATGGAGGCAAAGAGAAACCTAAAAAGGTGGGGGTGAGAGAGAGGCCTGAAAAGGTAGGGGTGAGAGAGAGACCTAACAAGGTGGAGGTAAAACAGAGACCTAACAAGGTGGAGGTGAAACAGAAGCCTAACAAGGTGGAGGTGAAACAGAGACCTAACAAGGTGGAGGTGAAACAGAGACCTAACAAGGTGGAGGTGAGACAGAGACCTAACAAGGTGGAGGTGAGACAGAGGCCTAACAAGGTGGAGGTGAGACAGAGACCTAACAAGGTGGAGGTGAGACAGAGACCTAACAAGGTGGAGGTGAGAGAGAGACCTAACAAGGTGGAGGTGAGAGAGAGATCTAACAAGGTGGAGGTGAGACAGAGACCTAACAAGGTGGAGGTGAGACAGAGACTTAACAAGGTGGAGGTGAGACAGAGGCCTAACAAGGTGGAGGTGAGACAGAGACTTAACAAGGTGGAGGTGAGACAGAGACCTAACAAGGTGGAGGTGAGAGAGAGACCTAACAAGGTGGAGGTGAGAGAGAGGCCTAACAAGGTGGAGGTGAGACAGAGACCTAACAAGGTGGAGGTGAGACAGAGACCTAACAAGGTGGAGGTGAGACAGAGACCTAACAAGGTGGAGGTGAGAGAGAGACCTAACAAGGTGGAGGTGAGAGAGAGACCTAACAAGGTGGAGGTGAGACAGAGACCTAACAAGGTGGAGGTGAGACAGAGACCTAACAAGGTGGAGGTGAGAGAGAGACCTAACAAGGTGGAGGTGAGAGAGAGGCCTAACAAGGTGGAGGTGAGAGAGAGGCCTAACAAGGTGGAGGTGAGAGAGAGGCCTAACAAGGTGGAGGTGAGAGATGTTGTGGGAGGCCTGACCTGCATAACCTTGGGCAGGATGGTCTTGTCAAAGTGGTCATCCAGTGTGGGCTGAGAGAAGTCCTGCTTATACTGCACATCTTCATCATGACTCTGAAACCACAAGCACACCACACAGCATTGCAACAGTTCTTTCTTGTTTTTCTAAAGCGGCACACATCCACTTCAGTCAATCACTCCCAAACTACACCCACACATTACTTCAATGGTTAAATCTGAAACGACAACCACACATCAACTCAATGAATCATTTCAAGACCACAATCATAAATCACGTCTATCAATTACTATCATACCACAACCGCACATCGTTTTAACTGTTAGTTCTAAAACCAGACTCACACATCACTTCAATTAATTACTCTCAATCCACAACCACATGCTGCATAAATCATTCACTCTCTTTCTCATACTCTGAAACCACAGCAACCACATACCATTTCACCCATTCATCACTTCTTACAAGCGCACACACACACACACTCTCTCTCTCTCCCAAGCGCACAGAAACACACTGTAAAGCTTAAAACATGGTGACTGCAAAACTCACAACAAAGAATGCTCCTCTGTGGTAGTATTTCTGCAGGAACTTGTATTTGCCCTTGGGTGCCTTGTTGGTGACCTGCTTGGGGTTGGCTCGGAACTCCTGGCGACGCTCCTCCTCCGTCATGTTGCGTATTCGGTCCAACTCCATCTTCTCCTTCTCGATCCTGTAAGGGCATGGCCATGGTCATTCAGGAGGACATTCTTAATCTTTACCTACGCCTTTTCACTCATATCTACAACTTTTCACATTTACCTACACCTCTTCATCTTTATCTACACCTCTTCATCTTTATCTTTACCTACACCTCTTCATATTCACCTACACCTCTTCAACATTACCTACACCTCTTCATCTTCATCTCTTCATCTTTACCTCTTCGTCTTCATCTACACCTCTTCATTTACCTACACCTCTTCATATTCACCTACACCTCTTCATCTTTACCTACCCATCTTCATCTTCACCTTTATCTTCACCTACACCTCTTCATATTCACCTACACCTCTTCATCTTTAAATACACCTCTCCATCTTCACCTCTTCATCTTTATGTCATCTTTATCTACACCTCTTCAACTTTACCTACACCTCTTCATCGTCCTCTTTTCATCATCACCTCTTCATCTTTATCTACACCTCTTCATCTTCACCTCTTCATCTTCACCTACACCTCTTCATATTCACCTACACTTCTTCATCTTTACCTACACCTCTTCATCTTCACCTCTTCATCTTCACCTACACCTCTTCATATTCACCTACACTTCTTCATCTTTACCTACACCTTTTCATCTTCACATCTTCATCTTTACCTATACCTTTTCATCTTCACCTACACCACATATTTACCTACTTCCTCATCTTTACCTACACCTATTCACCCACATCCAGATCTATTCACCTTTACCCATACCTCTTTGTCCTTATCTGCACCTCTTCATCTACATTTACGCCTCCATGTACTTACGCCTCTCTCTCTTCTCTGTTTCGCTTGATTCTCTTCAGCTCCCTGACTTTCCACCCTTCATACTCCTCCTCATCATTGTCGTCGTCAGTGTTGACATCACCAAGCATGTCCTCCACCTGCTTCTCCTCCTCCATCTCCCGCCGCAACTCCTGCTCTGCCATCTGTCAACAACCACAACACCTCTGTCAACAACCACAACACCTCTGTCAACAACCACACAGCAACCCTGTCTCCTGCTACAGCTCCTGCTCTGCCATTTGTCAACAGTCACAAAACCCCTGTCAACAACCACAACACCTCTGTCAACAACCACACAGCAACCCTGTCTCCTGCTACAGCTCCTGCTCTGCCATTTGTCAACAGTCACAACACCCCTGTCAACAACCACAACACCTCTGTCAACAACCACACAACAACCCCATCTCCTGCTATTCCATCTGTCAACAACCACAACACCTCCGCCAACAACCACACTACATCCCCATCTCCTGCCACATCTCCTGCTATTCCATCTGTCAACAACAGCAACACCTCCCTCCATCAGTACTCACAATTCACTTCAGTTTATAACAAGACAATACCTTGTTTAAAACCACCAAACATCTCCATCAACAATCACACGACATCTCTCCATTCCATGTAACCACACAGCATTTCCATCAGCAACCAGACCACATCTGTCTTCAACCAGGCCATGACCTTCGTCAACAACCACCAAATGCCTCTCTCTGTCAACAACCAGATGCCTCTGTCAACAGCAGGTGCCTCCATCAACAACACAATACACCTCTGTCTACAAAACAATACCCATGTTAAGAAACACATAACACCTCTGTCAACAAACACAAAATGTCTGTCAACAACCAGAAAACACATTTATCAGAAATCAGACACCACATCTACCAATAGCAGACAACAGACAAATAAATCTGCCGACAAACAAAATAAGTCCCAGATCGCACAGCTCTCAACAGTCAAGCTCCACACAAGATTAACTAATAATATGGATCAACAATTTCACATTAGACAGCATTTCATTCATCAGGCGTGTCCAGTAAAATTGTTCGTTTGTTTGTGCCATATCCAAGGTTAGAATGATTGTGTATTCCAGCATCCATAGTTCGTTTGTTTGTGCCATATCCAAGGTTAGAATGTGTATTCCAGCATCCATAGTTCCTTTGTTTGTGCCATATCCAAGGTTAGAATGTGTATTCCAGCATCCATACCCATGCTTGCATGCGCCCCCCCCCCCCCCCCCCCCCCCCACCACCACCACCACACACACACACACACAGCATACCTTCAGTGTCTGGCGGCGTCTCTCTTCAGCCAGTTTCTTGGCTTCCAACTCCAGCTCTTTCTGCCGCTGATCCTCTCGTTCACGCTCCTGAATTGTCACTCGCTCCTTCCTGAAATGCAGTGAGTGCAGGCCAAAGGTCAGAGAGCACACAGACATGATGGGTCAAGGTCTTTTTGTTTGTGACCTCACCTTGATACTTCTGAACCATCTCTCGATCCTTCCTGAAGAACAGCACAGGCCAAAGGTCAGAGAACGAAAATACAGCAAACCCTTGAAGAGGTGACTGACAAGAAGCAAAGCTGCTGGACAGCCAGTTTAGCAAGCCAGAGTGGCCATGTGGTAAAGCAATAGGCTGGTGAGCAGATGGATGTGGGTTTGAGTCTGCTTCAGCTCTCCTTTTGTGTCATGGTATGGACACGTCCTGTGACTGCCCCTCACAATGAACACGAATAAAATGGCTCTCACTGCTGCCCATCTTAATGAAGAATCAGAATGTGTGCTCTACACTCAACAGTACCTGCTCTACACTCAACAGTACCAGCTCTACACTCAACAGTACCACCCTGTGTGCTCTACACTCAACAGTACCACCCTGTGTGCTCAACACTCAACAGTACATGCTCTACACTCAACAGTACCAGCTCTACACTCAACAGTACCACCCTGTGTGCTCTACACTCAACAGTACCAGCGCTACACTCAACAGTACCAGCTCTACACTCAACAGTACCAGCTCTACACTCAACAGTACCAGCTTGTGTGCTCTACACTCAACAGTACCACCCTGTGTGCTCTACACTCAACAGTACCAGCTCTACACTCAACAGTACCAGCTTGTGTGCTCTACACTCAACAGTACCACCCTGTGTGCTCTACACTCAACAGTACCAGCCTGTGTGCTCTACACTCAACAGTACCACCCTGTGTGCTCTACACTCAACAGTACCAGCCTGTGTGCTCTACACTCAACAGTACCAGCTCTACACTCAACAGTACCAGCTCTACACTCAACAGTACCACCCTGTGTGCTCTACACTCAACAGTACCAGCTCTACACTCAACAGTACCACCCTGTGTGCTCTACACTCAACAGTACCAGCTCTACACTCAACAGTACCAGCCTGTGTGCTCTACACTCAACAGTACCAGCCTGTGTGCTCTACACTCAACAGTACCAGCCTGTGTGCTCTACACTCAACAGTACCAGCCTGTGTGCTCTACACTCAACAGTACCAGCCTGTGTGCTCTACACTCAACAGTACCAGCCTGTGTGCTCTACACTCAACAGTACCACCGTGCAAAACTTGGGGCAAGGGAAATAACTCCTTTTCTCTTTGTCCCAGCAGCCTTGACAGTTCGGTGGGTGGAGTAACAGCCCAGTTTTGACAGTGTGAGCCAGGACAGAGATCAAAACAAATCTGCTCAGCAGTTTTCTTTCACCTATGCTGACATCCAGCAAGGTAAGGATGGTGTTCACACACAAGTAGGAAATGTTATTTATAGACCAACATCCAGCAAAATAAGGATGATGCTCACACACAAGTAGGAACTCCGAACTGTTATTTATAGACCAACATCTAGCAAGGTAAGGATGGTGCTCACACACAAGCAGACACTGTTATTTATAGACCAACATCCAGCAAAATAAGGATGATGCTCACACACAAGTAGGAACTCCGAACTGTTATTTATAGACCAACATCTAGCAAGGTAAAGATGGTGCTCACACACAAGCAGACACTGTTATTTATAGACCAACATCCAGCAAAATAAGGATGATGCTCACACACAAGTAGGAACTCCGAACTGTTATTTATAGACCAACATCTAGCAAAAATAAGGATGACACTCACACACATGCAGGCACTGTTAAAAGTGTTATTTATACACCAGCATCTCGCAAAATAAGGACGATGCTTACACACAGCTACACACTATTGTTTAGATCAATATCCAGCTAAAGTAAGGACAGCCCTCACACACAATTATATACTGTCATTTATAACTATACAGACAGCCAGCAACATAAACACAACACTCACACACAATTATATACTGTCATTTATAACTATACAGACAGCCAGCAACATAAACACAACACTCACACACAATTATATACTGTCATTTATAACTATACAGACAGCCAGCAACATAAACACAACACTCACACACAATTATATACTGTCATTTATAACTATACAGACAGCCAGCAACATAAACACAACACTCACACACAATTATATACTGTCATTTATAACTATACAGACAGCCAGCAACATAAACACAACACTCACACACAATTATATACTGTCATTTATAACTATACAGACAGCCAGCAACATAAACACAACACTCACACACAATTATATACTGTCATTTATAACTATACAGACAGCCAACAACATAAACACAACACTCACACACAATTATATACTGTCAATTATAACTATACAGACAGCCAGCAACATAAACACAACACTCACACACAATTATATACTGTCATTTATAACTATACAGACAGCCAGCAACATAAACACAACACTCACACACAATTATATACTGTCATTTATAACTATACAGACAGCCAGCAACATAAACACAACACTCACACACAATTATATACTGTCATTTATAACTATACAGACAGCCAACAACATAAACACAACACTCACACACAATTATGTACTGTCAATTATAACTATACAGACAGCCAGCAACATAAACACAACACTCACACACACGCATGCAGCAGTCTCTACACTGACATCCAGCAAAACAATAACACTCACACGTTATCTAAACTGACACCAGTCAAAATAACCATGACACTCACAGGCAAGTAAGCACCGTTATTTATACTGACATCCAGCAATTGCAAAAATAACACACACAAGTATGCATTGTTATTTATACTGACATCCAGCAACAGCAAAAAGAACCCACACAAGTATGCACTGTTATTTATACTGACATCCAGTAAAAACAAAACGACACTTACATTAAGTACGCACTGTTATTTATACTGACAGCCAGTAAAAACAAAACGACACTTACATTAAGTATGCACTGTTATTGATACTGACATCCAGTAAAAACAAAACGACACTTAAACACAAGTATGCATTGTTATTTATCCTGATATCCCGTAAAAACAAAACGACACTGACATTAAGTATGCACTGTTATTTATACTGACATCCAGTAAAAACAAAACGACACTTAAACACAAGTATGCATGGTTATTTATACTGACATCCAGTAAAAACAAAATGACACTTGCACAGAAGTATGCGCTGTTATTAATTACATACCTTGTATTTACACACCTACCAGGTGAGTTACTGCAGGCAACTCAGGTCTTTGCTGCTGTGCTTGTGTGACACATTGACAGGCAATATCCACTTTTAGCCCCATTGGTTCGCTGTCCTCAAATGGTTTGAGGAAGCATGTGTGTGTGTGCTTGTGGCACTGGCTTAGTATGGAATAAACTGATATGTTGATATGCCAACGCAGCGCATACTTCAAGTCCATTCCATCCCCACACACACACACACACACACTCATACCATCTGAGGACCACGAACCAATGGGGATAAAAGTAGACATTGCCGTACGACATCTTTAAAGTGCTAATTAACTCCCTTGCGTGTCTATGTAAACACTGATTTAAAAAAAGAAAGCTGACATGCAGGCAAATATGCACCACTATCTATACTAATCCAGCTACAAGCATTTATTATTATTTGCAGTGATAACGAACCCAGTAAAGATAACATTTATACATAAGCATGCATTGCACTTTACTAGCCCCCGCTTACAGTAAAGGCATGTCCAGGAGTAAAAAGACCAAAAAAGGCACATTACTTTCTGACAAAGACTGGCTTCAGTCTGGGTCCCGTCTCTTCTTCCGAGTCTGTGTATTCCTCGTATTCCGACGACTCTTCTTCCGTCTCCCCCTCAGACTTCTCCTCTTCCACATCCATCACCTCCTGTTAGAAACAAACCTGGTCAGTCGGGCACAGGGAGCACAGCGGATGGGTGGTCTCAGTTATCCATAATAACAAGGTCATGTTGTGGGAAAGCCACTGGATACTTTTTTAAGACTTTACACACAAAGAGACTCTACAGAAAACTAATGCAAATATTAAATGACGCTACACACCCAATGAGACACTACTATGATAGCAGACGTAGCAACAGGAGTGGAAGATTTTTACTTCCAAGAACAAATACAAACCATTATAAAGCCTCGTTTTTGCCCTCGGCTCTGTCAGTTTTTAATGAAAATGATACCAGTCACTAACTGAATGTGTGCATGCGTCAAGACGTCTGTTGAGGATGATAACTTTCTAAGGGAGGGTTAAGGATGTGTGAACCTAATAATGTTTATATAATTTGGGAGTTTCTATGTTTTGGTCTGACAGAGAAAGCATTATTCCAGGTAATTTTGGGTTTGCTATTAGTGTATGCAGATTGAGAGAAAGGGAGCATATGTCTAAGAGTGTGGATGTGCGTGTGTTTCATGACTTAGAATTATTATGTTCTTTGTTGTGTGATCGAATGACAGCTTTAATTTCCCGCTGGGATGAATAAAGTATATTGTTATTGTTGTTGTTATTGTTAATGGCTATTTTATAGGCCTCATATCAGCCCCAAGCACTGCAGGGCCAGACACTTTAAACCAGAGGACAGACACTCTCAAACCCAACACACAAGAGAAACTCTGAGCCTGTGACAGAACCAAAGGACAGACACTCTCACACCTGATGCAAGAGAGAAACTCTGAAACCTTATTTGAACCAAGGACAAACATTCTGAAACCTAATGCCAAGGAAAAGAAACTTTGAAACCTGATGCCAAGGAAAAGAAACTTTGAAACCTGATGCCAAGGGAAAGAAACTCTGAAACCTGATGCCAAGGAAAAGAAACTCTGAAACCTGATGCCAAGGAAAAGAAACTCTGAAACCTAATGCCAAGGAAAAGAAACTCTGAAACCTAATGCCAAGGGAAAGAAACTCTGAAACCTAATGCCAAGGAAAAGAAACTCTGAAACCTTATGCCAAGGAAAAGAAACTTTGAAAGCTAAAGCGAAGGGAAAGAAACTCTGAAACCTGATGCCAAGGGAAAGAAACTCTGAAACCTAATGCCAAGGGAAGAAACTCTGAAACCTAATGCCAAGGGAAGAAACTCTGAAACCTGATGCCAAGGGAAAGAAACTCTGAAACCTGATGCCAAGGGAAAGAAACTCTGAAACCTAATGCCAAGGGAAAGAAACTTTAAAACCTAATGGCAAGGGAAAGAAACTTTAAAACTTAATGCCAAGGGAAAGACACTCTGAAACCTAATGCCAAGGAAAAGAAACTTTAAAACCTAATGCCAAGGGAAAGAAACTCTGAAAACTGATGCCAAGGAAAAGAAACTTTGAAACCTGATGCAAGAGAGAAACTGTGAAACCTTCTCTGTACCAGAGGAGAGAAACTCTGAAACCTGATGCAAGAGAGAAACTGTGAAACCTTGTACCATTCCTATCAGCGTGTGCTGTATTCTCATGCATCTAGACAATGGTATGGCTGCCAGTTGTCGTTTTTACGTGTGCACAGATGCTGATGCATGTAACTGCACATGGGGGCAGTAGGACACTGTAAGAGAGTCTGCACTGAAAGTTGACTCTGGGAGAAAAATCCCTTGCCACACCTGGGACTCAAACCCATGTCAATACTGCGCCTGGCGATTTTGGGGCATTTGTTTTGCACATGTGTGTGTGTGTGTGTTTGTGTGTGCAATGCCTTGTAGCTATCTTTGAGTGAGTAACTGTGACTTATGGTATGTTTGTTATTTGGAAACAAACTGAATAAAAAATATTGTTACAAAGTTTTTTTTAAATGAAATAAAAATACTGCGCCTGGCTTCTCAGTTGGACACTCTACCAACTGAGCTATTCCCACCCCTAAGGCCTTTATCTGTGATCTGATGAACTGCATTTCAACCCTGTATCAGAATTTGACCTTCGCTGTTGACCAGGAGTTAACCTGTTGTCTGCCAAAGAGTCTGTACTGCAGGTCCTGATTCCATCAGCGAATTGTCTCCTGAAGAGGTTTAGTGAGCCAGCAGCGCTCATTCAGAGACATTTGCTCCAGAGAAGAATACACAAAAAGTCTGAATGCAAGAAGGATGTTGTTTAATCAACAAATTAAATGTGAAGCACTCTTCTTAGGACATCAGATCATGTCCCAAGGGCAGAGAAAGGGTTAATCCATTAATGATCAAGGATGTAGCTTGTTTGTTGACTTGCTTACTCACCTCCTCCTCTCTCTTCTGCAGAGCTCTCTGTCTCCTGAAGGCTCGCCTCCTTTCAATTTCCTGGGCAAAAGAGACAGACAGACCCACGTCAATACTGCAACTAACACCACAGTGGTAGACATGCACATGGAAACACTGCTGCTAATACCACAGTGGCAGACATGCACATGTAAATACTACTACTAACACCAGAGTGGTAGACATACACATAAATACTACCACTAATACCTGAGTGGTAGACATACATACGTAAATACAACCACTAATACCATGGTGGTAGACATACACACATAAATACTACTACCAGAGACAGCTGTACACACATAACTACCACTACCACTACTAATACCATGGTGGTAAGCATACATACATGTATAAATACTACTACTACCAGAGACAGACATGCACACGTAAATATTATTACCACTACTCCTGAAAACCTACAGAGCATTGACCTACTCTGGCATCAAATAACTAACCACTTCACATACTTTCTTAACCTCTTTGCAGACTTCTTTCTATTTTGTGAGCCAGTTTGGCCTTGCAGCAAGGCATTACGCTGGTAAGCGAAAGGACCTCAGTTCGAATCTGCTTCTGCTATCCTTTCTCTCCAAAAGTTGTGATCTGTGGACACTGTCTTGTGACTTTGTCCATCACAATTATTAAACATTAAAATGGCTCTCATCGCTGCCCACCTTAATGCAGAAGTCATTCTGGTGGTGACAGTGTAGCGATAGGTATATAACCTGCCCCCCATCCATCCATACCCCCTTCCCCCCACCCTTCTCCCCATCCCTAATAAGCCTCACGGTTTCTGTGGACATTAAGCACCATGTTTACTTACTTACTTTACCTTTTCACAGTTGACTGGGTGTAAAACACCAAGTTACTTACTTACTTCCTTTTCACACATCTACCACTTCATTCACCTAGCCCTCTGTTTACCCGCTATAGTCTTATCTAGTTCTTCCTCTTTTTACCTCTACAAAGAGTTCTTCCCATCTTAAACTGTGTGCACAATTCTTCTCTTTTTACCTCTTCATTCACTTCTTCCTCCTTTCATCTCTTGATCTAACTTCCTCTTTTTAGTCTTCGTTCACTTCTTCCTCCATTTACCTCTTAATCTAATTCTTCCTCTTTTTACCTCTTCATTTACTTCTTCCTCCTTTCATCTCTTAATCTAATTTTTCCTGTTTTTTACCTCTTCATTCACTACTTCCTCCATTTACCTCTTAATCTAACTTCCTCTTTTTACCTCTTCAGTCACTTCTTCCTCCTTTTAGTTTTACCTCTTAATCTAATTCTTCCTCTTTTTACCTCTTCATTCACTTCTTCCTCCATTTACCTCTTAATCTAATTCTTCCTCTTTTTACCTCTTAATTCACTTCTTCCTCCTTTCATCTCTTAATCTAATTCTTCCTCTTTTTACCTCTTCATCCAGCTCTTCCTCTTCTTCCTCTTCATCATCACTGGCTTTGTCCTCCCGTCCCCTCTTTCCTTCATCATCTGACTCCTCCGCCAGGATCTCCGGTTCTATCACCTGACGTCTGTGACGTGCCACCCTGCAACACCAACTCAATGTTGAATGTGTGTGTGTGTGTGTGTGTGTGTGTGTGTGTGTGTGTGTGTGTGTGTGTGTGTGTGTGTGTGTATGTGTGTGTGTGTACATGACTGTGTGTGTGTACATGACTGTGTGTGTGTGTGTGTGTGTGTGTGTGTGTGTGTGTGTGTGTGTGTGTGTGATAAACAGACCAGGCTTGATTCATTGAGTCTGTAACACTTATGTATTCTGTGTTGATAACTGCACAATGCTATGTTCTTGCCATTTTATGTGTAAATTATTATTATCATCATTAATTGAGTATAACTGGCCATTTTACAGGTGTTTTTCATTGTCTACAGTTGATTGTTTTACATAATATATATACTTTTCATTGTGTACAACTGGCTGTTTTACAACTGTTTTTCATGGTCTACAACGTACATGTTCTTTTCACCGAGTATGCTAGATAGCTTTTCACAAGTGATTTTAACTCTCTACAGTTGGTTGTTTTAATCATTTACAAGTGTTTTTCACTGTCTACAGCTGGTTGTTTTAGTATTTTACAACTGTTTTTCATTGCCTACAGCCGTTTTACATGTAATCATCACCGAGTATGCTGGATGGCTGTTTTGCAAGTGTTTTCACCGTCTACAGCTGGCTGTTTTAAAAGTGTTTTTCCCTGAGTACTGTTTAGTCTTTTACAGATGTTTTTCACTGTCCACAGCTGGTTGTTTAAACATTTACAAGCGTTTTCACTGTCTACAGCTGGCTGTTTTATAAGTATTCTTCCTTGAGTACAGCTAGCTGCTGTACATAAAAGCATTTTTTACTATCTACAGTTGGCTGTTTTACAAGTGTTTTTCATCAAGTACAGCTAACCTTTGTACATGTATATTTTCCTGAGTACAGCTGGCTTTTTATATACAGCGGACTGCATGAGTACATTACATACATGTTCTTGTTACCAAGTATGCTGAATAGCCGTTTTACAAACCTGTGATTTTCACTGTCTACAGCTGGTTGTTTTAAATTGAATCATTTACAAGTGTTTTTCACTGCCCACAGCTGGTGTTTTTCACTGTCTACAGAGGGTTGTTTCAATCATTTACAAGTGTTTCTCACTGCCTACAGCTGGTGATTTTCTCTGATGACAGCTGGTAGTTTGAATCATTTACAAGTGTTTTTCACTGCCTACAGCTGGTGTTTTTCACTGTCTATATCTGGTTGTTTAAATCATTTACAAGTGTTTTTCACTGCCTACAACTGGTGTTTTTCACTGTTTACAGCTGGTTACAAGTGTTTTTCACTGCCTACAGCTGGTGATTTTCACTGTCAACAGCTGGTTGTTTCAGTCTTTTATGAGTGTAATCATTTACAAGTGTTTTTCACTGCCTACAGCTGGTGATTTTCACTGTCAACAGCTGATTGTTTTAGTCTTTTATGAGTGTTTTTTACTGTCAACAGCTTTACAAGCCCCTTCTCAGCGGCAACTTCATAACTCTGTCGCTCTGTACCTGTCTTCTTCATCATCACTGTCCCCAGTGATTGCTCGCTCCCGCTGCATAAGTCGTCGTAACCGTCGGTCCATGATCTCTTTCTGCTCCGCCTCCAGCTCATCTTGTTTCTCCTCCTCTTCCTCCGTCCTCGGCTGGGCAGTCTTTAAGGCCTGGAAGCCAAAATCATCCTCCTCATCGCTGCTGCTGTCTGGGGCATAGTCTGGCCGTTTCCCCGTCACATACCGCGTGACCTTCACCTTCTCCATCGTGACCTCCCCTGGAAATAGAAAATGCAAGAGTAAAAATCCCCTGACAGACAAATATATATGTGGCTTCTTATCCAAAGCATGCTCTCTTCAAATTTGACAAATAATTTCCCCAAAGTTATTTGCATTTTCAGTTTTTGGCTTTGGGTTTCTCAAGCTGCTTTTCTTCTGTAAGTGTTCTCATCACATTTTCTTTATTTTCTCATCCCATTTTCGAGGTTTCACTCTTCTGTCCCCCTTTCCCACTCATCCCCATCCCAAATAGGCCTTCTCATTTCCGTGGACGTTAAGCAGCAAAAATCAATCATTGTTGCTCACTGCAGTGATCTGTATCATCCCGCCCAGGTCCAGTCAGTGTAATAGTACTAAAAATTATAACTGATACACTCCACAAAAATACCTCTAGTCTGAGGGGGAATTTGTCTTTAGTTTATTTTACTAGTTTTAGTCTTATGCCAAGTTACAGCAGTTTTATGCTGCTTTTCTTTTCTGATACAGACCTTTATCTCTAAGGCTCTACTGTGGATTTCTGTGAGTCTACTCTGACTTGTTTCAGTCACTCTCTCTTTCCAGTCAGGTCTACCTTCTTTCCCATTCCACGCTAAGACATATTAATAGCAGGTTATTCTGTTTTGCATTCCAAAATATGGATCTGAAACGATAAGTCTTTAGTAAGACTGAATCTGTCAAACAGATCAAAAGCAAACAGAGAATGATGGGAGAGAAAAAAATAAACTTTTTTTTTACCTTTTGCAAATTGAAAATGCAGTTCTAACACTAGTAACAGAATAATATTCGTAGCTACAGCTGATCTTGATCTTTGATATGGTACATCACCAGATGAGTTGATGCTTAATGTCCTCAGATGTCATTTGACATATTAGGGACAAGTTGTGACCAATGCCGAAGCACGGTTCAATAAAATCCACATACGTAAGGTTATGCGTGTTTAGCTGTAACCTGCCACCTGCACTTTTGGCAGAATGACCGGGATTTTTTACGTGCTACTGTGGTAACACGGGGGTGGAACGGATACCGAAATAAGAGTCAGCACAGAAAGTCGACCCTGGAGAAGAAAATTCTCCCGCCGTTCCAGCAGGGATTCGAACCCGCGACCTTTCAATCACGAGTCCAGCGCTCTAACCACTGAGCTATCCCCGCCCCCAGAACACATACATCACCAGACCTAACTTCAGGTATAAATGCAATGGGAGCTCGCACTTACAGCTACTTAGTATTTACTGCTGACTCTGTAAATAGTGTAATTAAATAAGTATATATTTATATCAACTATCAAGTATTATGTCTTACCCAGACACAAACCTTAAGCTGCCTTCAGAGTCTTTATCGTGTTAAAGTTGGGGACTATACGAAAGAAGAAGGATCCTTTTTTTCAATTTCATTTGTTCAACAGTAGGTCTAGCTAGACTTAGTC
Source organism: Alviniconcha strummeri (assembly GCA_963584105.1). Classification (NCBI taxonomy): domain Eukaryota; kingdom Metazoa; phylum Mollusca; class Gastropoda; family Provannidae; genus Alviniconcha; species Alviniconcha strummeri. Next base: position 21,344,650 of record OY757548.1, read on the forward strand.
TTAGAAGGAAAAAAAACATCTAGACCTGGCGGTCCGAATCTGACAGCGACAGCAATGTCTTAATTAAGTTTATAGCAACCTGTCTCACTTTAAATGCCTCAATGAAAATGGGAATACTGTCAATGTGTCAGTGTCAATGCTGTCTCTGTGTCAGTGTCAGTGCCGTCACTGAAGGGTGAAACTGAAACAATCAGTTCTTTCCACAAAAATGGTAGGATATTTTGTTTACCTTTCTCATTTTTGATCGGAATGGCTCCGGCAGTTGACAGAATGGGAACTTTTGCTGACTTGGTCGTCATCTTGAAGCCGAACGCTCAGCGATTTCTGATGAAAAAAAATACAAAAGCAGAAACCGCAGCTGCACCAAAATAATTGTGTGCGTTCCGGAAATGAAGGCGCGATTCTCGCCCTTGGGTTTATGTAAAACATGGATCTGGTAGCCTGTATTGTGGAACGGGCTTGAAGTTTTGCCGAGTCAAAAGCAGGCACGTGCCACTACAACAGCCAAAATTCTTTAAGTTTTTTTTCTTTTCTCTTTTTCTTTTTTGTTGTTGTTGTGTTTTTGTTTTGTTTTTGTCTTTGATTGTTTCGATATGACGTTTAACTGACCTAGTTTAACAAGAACCTGGGTGCGGCTTCCCGCAGTGGCCGTTTATGTTGAAAAAGCAATCGGCGTACTCACGACTCCGGCAACGTTCTCAAATTGCAATTATTATTATTTTTTTCCGTACATTTTCCGTGGGTTTTAATTGCCCTAGCTTGTTAACGAAGCCGGTTACCTAGCAGCACTTCGTTCGCTCAGTATTTGGCAGTTCGTGACGCTGACTCAGCGGCGAATGAACTGGCAAAGGTGACACAAAACTGATAGTGGGGGGTTGCGGGGGGGGGGGGGGGGGGGTCACCTTTCAATTTTGGCTGATTTTGGCTGTAACTTGGTCAGTAGATATGGATCTCATTTAATGATTGTGATGATATTTGTGACCCAAAATAACTTTTAAAACGGTCCAGGCCGGAATTTCAGACCGTCCAGACGGTCAGTCACTGTGAGTCCGGCTTCAGTGGATTTTGCCCTGAGACGGTTAAACCGCCTGACAGATTCACTCAGTGATGTATCACAGTAGTAGTTTACAAAAAAATGTTTTACTTCAAGTGCCAGCGAGTACGACTGAAAGCTTTTCAATCAAGCCGGAACTCCGACGGTTTTCAGCCGGCGAGTCAGTCACTTCAAGTTGCCGTAGCCGGTGACTCGAAACTAAGCCGCCATCGCGGGCCACTGAAATGCCGACACGTGACTGCACTGAAAACTTGTCCGGCGGCTAGGTCATAGTTCAGGAGCTGTGTGAGAGTCGAGGTGGACGTCCTGGGCTGTCCGCGCCGTCCTAATGAGCCTTCTGGTTTCCGTGGACGTAAAGATTTATTGCACCGTGCTTCGGCATTGGTCACAACTTGTCCCTAATATGTCTCATGACATCTGAGGACATTAAGCATCAATTCATCATAATCAGAAACAAGCTGAGCCTACCAGCATGACCAGGCCCTACTGCTTGAACTGAGACTGAAGACCTTGACTCAGTGACGAACTTCGGCGAACATCATTCGGCCGGGCAACACACCTGCCTTGCAAATGAAATTCACACTGAGTAAAGCGGCAAATGTGACTCTGACTTGACGTCATCGGACTGACTGTCATTCCGCCCAACAAGCCGGCTTGCCAAGGCCGTCCTGACATCCACTGAGCTATCTTTTCCACGGACAGTCACTGTAAATACTGAAGTGCCAGAAAGTGGCCTTGGCGGCATCACCATCACCGGTAACCTCTCCTGGTCCACCCGGCCATGTTGAGGATGTAGCAGGAGAAGCCTTGGTACTTCACTGAGGGAGTGTACCCCTGGCAAAAGCTAAATCGGCGACCAACTCACTGCAATGGCCTGTACCCACATTGACGACTGAGTATGCCTTGGCTTTCTGGGGTCCCCACAAGCGGCACGTCAGTTCAGTTCAAGATGGTATCTATGCGCTCGGAAAAGCCCATGTGCGCTCCACGCCCAATCTCTCACTGACTGAGAATTTTACCCGACGTTGACTTTGAAACGGCAGTTCCCGAATGTTTGTCTAGTGATTGACGATGGCCCTCTCTCGCTTTTCAACTGAGAAAAATCGTCTTGCGCTACCCCTTTCCACGTCTCTCACTCCTCCACTGAGTTGATCGATGGTGTCACAGTGATGTCCTTGGCTTTGTGCCCGCAGGTAGTGTCTCAAGCTCTTCAACACGGCTTCAGATCTATCGAGATGCAAGCCACCTGTGACTGAGGCTTGCTTTGCCCGCCACTCAGTGTATCTCGGCTCGGTCGTTTCCCATCACTCCGGCATGTCCAGTGCAGTACACCTACAGGGCTTTTTGAAGGTGGATGTCCGGCAGTACACCTACAGGACGTTTTGAAGGTGGATGTCCGGCTGCACTACAAGGACTTCGAACTACTGGAAAAGCCTAGGCACGGGACCAACACCTACACTGACGGAGAGATCACATCAGGCACTGGTACATCCATGCTTGGCGATCTGAACTTCAGTGGACAGGTCTTGAGCAACGAGGACGACAGACTGGCCCGCCTGGGGATCCTCTACAACATCAACAACGGCCTTGTGGACATAGCCCCAACAACGGCCTTGTGGACATAGCCCCAACAACGGCCTTGTGGACATAGCCCCAACAACGGCCTTGTGGACATAGCCCCAACAACGGCCTTGTGGACATAGCCCCAACAACTAAGCAGCTTCTTCCGCCACTCTGACCCGTGGACCAGAGGAGCACAAAGACTGCACCAGGGCCAGATCCCGACACTCCGAGCATCGCTTTCCGGCACCTTCCTCCAAACTCTGCCAGATTTAGTTTTGCCACTGAATAATAATAATAATAACGTACATTTATCATGCGCTCATCAACGCCCTGAGCGCTCACATGATACATATTAACCTAAATATGATATTCTATACACATGTAAAGCATAGTCCTACGAAAACAATTTACATAAAGTATTATTAAAAATTAAAATAAAAGCGCACTACAAACACGCACGCACACACACACACACACACACACACACACACACACACACACACACACACACACACACACACACACACACACACACACACACACACACTGACTGTAGCAGAAACTGGGTACTGATATTAGTTAGGATGGAAATACTGTGAGAAGAGGAAGGTTTTCAGTTTGGCTTTAAAAGATGACAGGGTTGAGCAGTGTCTAAGGTCTTGTGGGAGTGAATTCCAAATGTTGGGTCCAAAGCAAGAGAAAGTGCGGAAGCCATGAGTCTTGCGTTTGTATTGTTGGATTTCCAACATGCGGGTGTCAGATGAAGAGCGTAGTGTTCGAGATGGAGCGTAGACATGCAGCAGTTCAGAGAGGTAAGCAGGACCAGAACCATTTATAGCACTGAAACACATACAAGCGACTTTATACTTAATACGTTCTGAAATGGGAAGCCAGTGCAGTTTTTTCCAGGAGAGGTGTTGCGTGGTGATGACGGGGTGCCAAGAGAACAAGTCTTGCAGCAAAGTTCTGAATTTTCTGGAGAGGTTGGATGACAGAATTAGGTGTACCCATAAGGAGACAGTTGCAGTAGTCAAGCCGTGAAAGGATGTAGGAAGTAACAAGAGTCTTGGTTGCGTCTTCAGTGAGAAACCGCAGATTGAACTAAATCAGTTTGGCAGATTTTTATGATGTGCATCTTCATGGACAGTTTTGAGTCAAGAATGAATTTTCAACGTTTCCCCCAGTTGCTTGACTTTTCCAAATCCGCCTATTAATCTTTTGTCTGCTGAATTGCATGCATGCCTGACGACTCTTCACCCCGCTCGTTGATCTGCTTGTCCCCCCTTTCTGGAGTTGTCGCTCCTTTCTGGAGTTGTCGGTCCTTTCTGGAACTCTCGCTCCTTTCCGGGGACAATGTAGCTCCTTTCTGGATGACATGTTGCTCCTTTCTGGAGTTGTCGCTCCTTTCGGGATGACATGTTGCTCCTTTCTGGAGTTGTCGCTCCTTTCGGGATGACATGTCGCACATTTCTGGAGTTGTCGCTCCTTTCTAGAGCTGTCGCTCCTTTCTGGAGTTGTCGCTCCTTTCGGGATGACATGTCGCACTTTTCTGGAGTTGTCGCTCCTTTCTGGATGACATGTTGCTCCTTTCTGGAGTTATCGCTCCTTTTTGGATGACATGTCGCACCTTTCTGGAGTTGTCGCTCCTTTCTGGATGACATGTCGAACCTTTCTGGAGTTGTCGCTCCTTTCTAGAGCTGTCGCTCCTTTCTGGATTTGTCGCTCCTTTCTGGAGTTGTCGCTCCTCTCTGGAGACCATGTCATTGATGGAAGTCATTGAGATGGAGCGAGTACACAAGGCCTGACCACACAGTCCCTCTTTATTCGCAGACTCTGACCACTTGTGTCGTCATAAATCTGATACCGCTGCCAGTTTTCTTTGATA